>JAKSZT010053929.1:1874214-2206014 GCA_026826555.1 Tolypeutes matacus | reverse complement strand
GGATGGATGAAGGATGGATGGAGGGAAGGATGGAAGGAGGGAGGGACGGATAGAAGGATGGAGGGATGGAGGGAGGGGGATGGAGGGAGGGATGGAAGGATGGATGGGGGGTGGGTGGATGTTTGGCCCCCTCTGGAAGTATATAGATAACACATGGAGCGTTTTGCCTAGTGCTTGGTAGATAGGAGGTTGTTTTCTTAGTTATCTCCACGCTCTTTAAAGTATTTTCCTCTGGAGCCACATTGAACGCATCCTTCCTTCTGCTCTTTTTGCACGTTCTTTTACATGGGGTTTAGAAGCTCTCTTCTAAACCAGATTCTACAAATGATTGAGTATACTGGCGTTGGAAGCTATTATTTTGGGATAAACTCTGTTCTATGGTTATAAGTTCCAGATTCCTAAGAGAACTCCATTTCCACTGCACGAGGCACAGGTTTTGAGCTTCCCAGGGACCTTCTGTGGTGGGAAGTAACAAGCGGTGCTACTTTTTGTCTGTTTCAGACGCCATAAGTTCCAGCAACCCGCGCGTCATCGACGATGCCCGAGCGCGGAAGCTCTCCAATGACCTGAAGCGGTGCACGTACTACGAGACCTGTGCCACCTACGGGCTGAACGTGGAGAGGGTCTTCCAGGACGGTGAGTACCCCCCAGGTGAAGATGCGGTGACCGTGACCGCAGCACAGCGGAGATTCCAGAAGAGCGCGCGCGCCCGCCGGTCGTCTCTCGTCCTGCCCTCTGTCTCCGTGCGGGTGACAGAGATGCGCCGTTAGTGTGTGGGCCCCAGCGTTGACGCTGAGCCTCCGTCCCTGCGGGGCTTTAAATGACGTGTTCCCGTAGCTCTCGAGAGACCACCAAGCACCTACCGTAAAACCGTCCTGAAACGGATTCTGCGCTTCACATTACATGACCTTTCTGTGCAGGCGGAGAAGTTCTTGAGCTGTTATTTATACATGCTCAAACTTACACGTGTGCCATCTCTTCTTCTCTTTAACACCTCATTCTTCTATCAGTCCCATTCTTAAAAAGGGTTTGATGGGGACGGATGTGGCTCAAATGGTTGGGCGTCCGTCTCCCATATGGAGGGACCCGGGTTCGATCCCCGGGACCTCCCGGTAAAAATAAAAAAAATAAAAAAATAAAAAAAAAAAAGGTTTGAATATTTGAGTTACGGTTTGAGGAGAATAAACTGAAAGAAGAAAGAGAGCGAAGTTTTGTCATAAAAATATCGCCCATTAGGACCATTGGTGAGTAGGGGGCAGAGCAAGGATGAATGCTTGGGAATTCTCTGTGTTACTATATTTATTCTTGAACACCCATTTCAGGGACCAGCTACCAGTCGGCCAGGAAACCCTCCTGGAGGAACTTAAGGTTCTCTGGGGTGAGAAACATTCACATAAAGAATTGTGGCACCAGATGTGAGGGATGTGGACGAGGGACGATGGGGCGTGCTGTGAGAGACCACGGGGCAGAGGTGGTGTCTCGTCTGGGAATCGGCAGGGTCTCTGGGGTGAAGAGAGTCTTCCAGATGTGGAGATTGGGGAGACGACCATCCCAGGCAGAGTGTCCTGTCTCTGATGGAGCAGTGGGAAATACACAGTAGGACCTGCCGCCCACCCTTCTTGTTTACATCCACAGGCAGCAAAACCCCTCCGTTCCACCTGCTCCGGCGTTCCTCCGGCTTTCCTGGAACGCCGGGGTTCCACGGCATGGTGCCATGGGGTCGGCTGGGGGGCAGTGCCCGGCAGCCAAGCTCGGACTCTTCAGAGACCATCCCAGTCGCTGGAGAGGTTCTCGAGGCCTCGCAGGGCACCAACCCCCAATGAGAAGTAGTTCATGTTGGTCAAAGCAACACTTACGGGATTTGGGGTTCTCGGGGCACTCCTCCAAAACCAGGCAATATGTGCTTTTCTTTTAAATATCCAAATTAGTTTTCAGAGGAAATTGTAGGATTCCCGTGCTTCTTCCGTTTTATTAAGCTTCAGAGACCCTGTATATTTTTAAACTTGCCTCTTCTTCCACTTTCCTTACCAGCCAGGTTCTTTTCCTCACAGGTAATTATCAGACCTCTTTTCTGTTCTTTTTTTTTTTTAAACAATTTATTGAAGTATATCATTCATACATGAGCATACCTAAATTATAAGTGTTCAGTAAACATTGTGAACTTACAAAACAAACATGCATAGCATCACACAGGGCTCCCACACATCACCCCACCACAAATACTTTGCATTGTTGTGAAACATTTGATAACAAATTATGAAAGAGCATCATCAAAGTATTACTAACTATAGTCTGTATCTTACTCCCCTATACTTTTTTTTTTAAGGATTTATTTATTTACTTTTATCCATTCTTTCTCCCCCCCCCGCCCCCCCATTTTTGCTGTTTTTGTGTCCATTTGCTGGGAAATACTGTGTCCATTTCCTGCCCTCTCTCCTTATCCTTATCCTCCTGTCTTCACTGGGATTCGATCCTCCGAACCTCTGATATGGAAGAGAGGTGTCCTACCCCCTGCAACACCTTAGTTCCTGGTGTTTCAGCACATCTTGTCTTGGCTCTCCCTTGTTTCACTCGCTGTGTGGCTCGCAGGGCCTGGCGGTGCACCCGTGCATGGGGCCTGGCAGCACACCTGTGCTCAGGGCCTGGGGGGCTCACCTGTGCTCAGGGCCTGGGGGGCTCACCCACTTGCAGGGCCTGATGGCGCACGGGACCCGTGCACCTTCTATATTTTTCTTTTTTTAATTTTTACTGGGAGGTCCTGGGGATCGAACCCAGGTCCTACATATGTGAGACAGACACCCAACCATTTGAGCCACATCTGTCCCCTGCTATATCTCTTAAGGTTGACCAGAGATACCTAGAGTTACAGTCTTTTCCCATACAGGATGGTCATATAATAAATCAGGCTTGGTTTATCACCAGCTTTCTTAAAACCAGACCTAGGGAGAAAAACTAGGTCTGGGGACACGTGCATGGTTTCTAATAGAGCGAATGTTTAGCCTCCCCTGATTATCACAAAATGAGGACAGCGAGTATATTCGCAAAGGCCTCTCTTTTCTTCAGCGCTTTTACACCAGCTAGTCCGTTGTGTCTTCCCTTTCTCTTCAGCTTTTGTGTTGGCCTCTCCTAGGAGGCTCAGGACCCTGGGCTGCTCCGTCCCTTCTTCCTTGGGCTCCCATTCGCGTGGGCCGCCTCGTGCTGGGCTGTGTTGGGAGAACATGCGGCTGGCAGAAGACTCAGCTTCACACCTGGGGCGGCGCATGCGGTGCCCGTCCTCACCTGTCCTTGCCTGTTAGTGAGAAGGGGAAGAGGTGTGCCGAGAGACGGCTCCCAGCACAGCCAGGGTGCTCTTTGCCGCTGAGTCGCCCAAACCCCTGTGAAAGTCAGGCTGCCGTGTTGTGTGTGAGGCGTCCGCGGACGTCGGCCTGGCTTTGTAAATGGAGCTTTCCCAGGGCACAGCCACACCCGCCTGCTTATGGTCCCCAGCGAGGCAGCTCTGTTCCAGGCTGCTTTCCAGCTATGCCCGCAGCCGAGTAGCTGCAGCAGGACCTCCTAGTCCGGAAAGCCTGAAATATTTACTGTGCGCCCATTTACAGGAGGTCGATGACTGGCGCTTTGCCGTGTGCACGAGTTTAATCTCCACCGTGGTAGCATCACTTCTACGTTTATCGTGGTTAACAAACGCGGCTTCTCCATAAATTACACATCTTCTGCATAATAACCTTATACGTGAGCTAATAGTCGGAAGGACAAGATGCCGGCGCTTTCCTGAGCATCCCGCTTGCCCATCTCTGGCCAGACCTCGGAATGTGGGAGGAGCGCCGGACAGGCCGCGCGTGCTGGAAGCATTTCGGGCAGGAGAGTGGCAGGCGGCAAGGTGGGCCCTTTCAGAACTGACGTGGAGGTGAGAGTCAGGAGTGACCCTTCCAAAGGCTTATCTTAAAATATTAAAGTGGGTGCACTGCTGTGACGGGGGGCGCGGTACCTGCCTAAATGATGATTGGACTAATGGCGCTCGTTGGACCCTTAGCGTAGGTGGACGCGGGCTTGGGGGTTTTTCAATAGATGGTAATTTTCATTTTAGAAATAGTTTGTTCCCTTTACTATTTGCATTTTATAGAGTCTTCGCGGCCATAATGCTACAGCTTCTGTGGCTGCTGTGATTTTATCCCATGTTTTTCGTCTGTGTTGTGAGAGATGCTTTCAAAATAATTTTGCTGCTGTCCTGCGTATTTTATACGGGGTTTGCGTGGCCCCTGTGGTTTTGTATTTGTATCTACATTTTTGTTTACTTAAATTATAAACCCTCTAATAATTAATGGTAAAAGCAGTTGCTAACCGAGCAGAGACTGGGCTAAGAACGCAGAAGCGTGAACAATAACAGTCCGTTTTAATCTTCAAGGAAAAGAAACGCTTGTTAAAGAAATAGGCTCAGAAAAGTTGCACAACTTGACGAAAGCTGCGCCTGGATCGAATCCCTGGGACCTTAACCTGGGACCACACGGGGCCACCGCCTGTCGTTGAAGCGAAGTGGTCCCCGGCCGTCGCGCTCGCGGGGCTTCCTGGCCCCCTGCCCACCCCGCGGGAAAGCCCGCGCTCGGGGCACGGCGGGCTCGCAGCTCGTCCTGCGGCCCGCTGACTCGGCTTATTTGGATTTCTCTTGAGGACCCAGGGCTTTCCCTTGTTGTTTTTATTCGGGTATTTTACTGTTTGCCGTTTCAGTTCTGGTCAAGCGCACGGCTCAGCGGCGTGACATTCACACCTGCTGTGCCGCCGTCACCACCGTCCATCACCAAAGCTTCTTCGTGGCCCCAAACAGACGCGTCAAGCAGTAGCTCCCCGTTCCCTCGCCCCAGCCCCTGGCTGCTTCTAGTCTACGTTCTGTCTTATTTGCTTATTCTAGATATTTCATGCAAGTGGAATTGTAGTATTTGTCTCTGTGTCTGGCTTATTTTACTTCGTGTGCTCTCCAGGTCCATCCACCTGTAGCATATGTGAGAGCTTCTCTCCTTTTTACTCCTGAATAACATTCCATCTGTATTAGTCAGCCCTAGGGGTGCTAATGTGAAATACCAAAAATGCGTTGGTCTTTATAAAGGGTATTTATTTGCGGTAGAAGTCCACAGACACCAGGCCATAAAGCGTTAAGTTCCTTTTCTCACCAAAGTCCATTGCCACATGTTAGAGCAAGACAGCTGCCAGCGTTTGTCAGGGTTCAGGCTTCCGGGGTTCCTCTCTTCCCAGGCCTGCGTTTCTCTCTGGGCTTAGCTCCTCTTTCCTCCACAAGGTCAGCTGTAGACGATCAGGCGAATGGCTCGCTTCTCTTCTCCTGAGGCCCTCTTTCCAACATCAAACTGCTTCTCAAAAACTGCTTCAACTCTGTTCTTTGCCTTGCCTTTTGTACTCGATTCCCCACCCACCAAGGGGTGGGGCTCAACACCCTAATCATAACTTAATCATGCCCAGATTAACAGATCAGTTTACAAGCATATTCAATTATATTTTTGGAATCCATAATTACATCAAACTGCCCAACTACAGCACCATCTCATATGTGCACCGCGTTTTGTTGATCCGTTCATCTGGTAATGGACGCTTGGGTTGTTTCCATGTCTTTCGGTGGTGGGTAACGCTGCTAGGAACGTGGCTTTGAGTCCTGTTTTCAGTTCTTGGGAATACAAAGAAACCAGGGGCTTTATTCTTTGCTTCTTTACCTTTTGACTTCTTAGTGTCGTGACACCAAAAGCAAATAAAAAAATTAATGGAGAAACATAGCACCTACTTTCTTTCCTTTCTTTGACATAGCCGACCCATGGCTACGGAAAGTGGCGCTTGGGCAACTCAGGACGGAGGGTCATTGTTAGCTCACGGGGGCGTCGGGAACAGAGAAGGAGGCGGGTCATTCATTCCTTCGCTACACACCATGCTTCTTGTTAGGGGACGGCGCCTGCTGGGAAGCACAGGTGGGTTCCTGCCTTCGTGAAGTCCAAGTTTAGTAGGGAGGCTAAGCATTCAGTCCCACGGGAGACGAGCTTGTACCCCCCTATGGGTGCTGGTGGCCAGCTGCTCTCTCGCACCCCTTCCTGGCCGCCTGCAGTCAGCCTGTCTGTTGGTCCCTGGCAGGTTTGTGAGCTCCGTGGACCAGAATAACTCTGCCACCTTGAGGGTTCCTTTAAATGAGTCGCTGCTGGAGAACGAGCAGACTCCCTGTTTCTGGTTCATCTGGACAGCTGAATCTGACCCGGGTCATTGTTCCCTGGCCGGTGGCCTGCGTGCCCAGGAGAGCCTGGAGGGAGTCCCAGGGCTGCTGGCAAGCTGGACGCATGGCTCGAGGAGGCTGCTGCCCGCAGGCCCACCGAGGGCCGCACGGGGCTCTGCGCCCCGTGGTGTCATCCACACCCCATCTGACTTTGGTCTGTCTGATTCCATGCCGTTCTGTCGGCTGCTTGTGACCTCTGTAACTACTGTCGTTTCTATTTTTACAGGTAAAATAGTTATTTCAGTGTTTAGCACTTAAAATTTTTGAAAATTCCTGGTCATTTATTCTCTTAAGCTCTGTATACACAAGGTAATTGATTACAGGATAATAAAGTTCATTTTTCGCATTGTTTCTCTGGCATTTTATACATACATTTTTTTTTTTTTTTTTTTTTTTTAAGAAAAGTTTTTTTCTTTCTAAAAATGAACCACTTTCCTGAGTGGCGTGGCACGTGGCCCTCGGCACTGGAGCCAGGTCTCTGGGAAGGCAGCGCAGGGTAGTGTTGCTGGTGGGATTTTTCAGCCTGGATGTCCAAAGATAACCTAAAATAATGGAAACTCTTCTCCCAGAAGCTCTCCCAGTGCTCAGAGGTGGTCGTGAGCCACTTGCCAGGTGTGAGAGGGCTCTTCGCGGGAGCCGTATGCCGTCTTGGAAGGAAGGAAGCGGATCCTGCGCCACAGCCTTCAGGACGGCGCTTTCAGGATTCCAGTTCCCCGCAGGTTGATTTTAGTCTCTTGCCAAATGCTTTTAGATTTCTCACCTTACTTTGAGGATTGGTATTTGTAGCTTGTTTTTCTGCAGGCAAGTGTGATGTGTAATGGATGTAGGATCAGCACAGATTTGTGTCACTCTGTGGTTATCTTATTCAACCTAAGCATGAGAGAGAATCAGGTTTTTTGTTTGTTTCGCCATTTTGTGGAGTAGAGACAACAGGTCCCTAAGTTTTATTGGGCATGTTGTATAATTTCTAGTTTTGATATCCTCGTGGTATCTGACTTGTATGTGGTGTTTTAAAGATCCCTGTTAAGTACAGAAGAATGGTTTCTCCTCCAAACCACATAAGGAGTAGAACCAGCTATTGATACAAAAAAATTGTTTTCGTGACTGCTCAGCTAAGGTGCTTCATTCCCTTTTCATCTCTTCCTCCCTCCCTCCCTCCCTTTCTCTGAGAACAAGCAGATATAGTTTTATCTGAACTGTAAACCTCCTTGTTTTATATATGAGTTATTCTATTATGCTTCCCAGAACCAGTTGTTTTATATACAGAATTTAATGTTCTTGCACATATGCCATTCTAATATCCTAATCATTTGTTAAATCCCAATTCAAAGCACCGTATTAAATGTCCTAGGTGAAGGCTGTAGCTTGACTTTTTAAGCTTGCATACCTAGGGCCGTAGGAAGCATTTTGGTTCTACATAATTGTTAGGCCAGGTGGAGATCCAGGTAAAAAACATAAATTACAAGTTGCCGTCTGTTGGCTTCAGTCTCGCAGGCGGCTGGTTTTTGTCACTGTGTTGTTTGGCCAGATAACTGGATAGTTTAGGGACCTTTCATCCTAGGGTAAAGCTGTGTGAATAATAGGAAAAACACCTTGATTGTAGGCACATGTGGATGGAAAATACTGAGTGGTAGCATTAAAAAGAGTTCTGCATGCCACCTGCTGGCGCTGCCGCAGCTTTAAGCCATCCAGGGCTTCCTGTGTGCCCAGCGGCATCTTCCGCTTACGTGCATTATCCTGGTGGACGGGCATCCACCCCGCTGAGCACGCTCCATTCCAGGAATATCGGTGTCAGTCCTCCAATGCCATCGCCCCAGCTCTTTGCGTGCATCCTGCACTTCACATTCTGCAGAAAAGCCCTTCCATAGAGGTCATTCCACTCGGTTTCCACCGCTGCCTGGCAAAGGCCCGCTGAGCACGGATGCCTCTGGGAAACCACCCTGGATGCAGGGAGCCGGGGGGCCTCTGTTTGTTTTCCATCTTTTGCTTCCAAAAGGATCCCATTTCACATGAAACGTCTGCAGCTGTTTGATTGTAACTGCAGGACTGTCCAGGACAAGGGCAGCTGTGTTAATACGCCGGCTTGTGCAACCTGATTGCATGCAGTAGAGCATCATAAGTGGAAGCAGTCTCCGGAGCTTTTCTTCCGAGTGCTGCATCATCCTTGGCTTTGTTTTGCTGACACCACAGCCTCTTGTTTGTGCTGTTAAGGGATATTTCACTTAGGTCTGTTCAGTTCTTTCCTGAAACAAACTCTGTTTTCCTTGTTGGGGTGGCCTCGTTTATTTGTTTTTGTTGCTGCTCTTTTTCTCCTTTCTTTATCATGTTAGAGATTAAATTGGAGCCAGCTTACATTTTCTTTGGCAAACGAGTGCTTTCAAAAATAAGATTTTTCATGTTTTGAAAACAAACCAAAACATGTGTACATTGGCATTCAATATATTGAAAAAATGAACTAATGCCATCAAGTGCCCATTGACACATACATTTTTGTAATTTGTAATAATGGCTAATATTTCTATAGTGATTTAAGGACTTTAGATGTAAAGATAGTACATCTTATTAGGTCATTTGCCGCTGAAAACCACATTCTCTGAGATGCTTGTTTCCTAAAGTCACATCATATAGCTGGTAGCAGGTAAAGCCAGAGCTTCCTATTTCTACCTCTTCTTTTTACTGTGCATCTATATCTATCACTATCACCGTATCCCCTCCTCCCACCCCCACTCCATGTGCTCATTGTCCTGTCTACATTGAAAAGTTGAGTTTCTAAGACTTTCTGGGAAGGTCTGAGTGGTTGGTTTGTGTTAAAACAGGACGAAAAAGCTTTAGCTGCTTAAGAGTTATGCTTTGTTAGCGAGGTTTAGTATTTTAAATCTTTCTAAGAACAAGAAGAACACGAAAAAGGTTGTTCATTTTATGGAAGTCTTTATTTTATTTTTTAGCAAACCAATTTTATTGCTATATATTATAAAAGCATACAGTTCATCCAAAGTATATGGTCAGTGGTGTGTTAGTCAGCCAAAGGGGTGCTGATGCAAAATACCAGAAGTCTATTGGCTTTTATAGGGTATTTATTTGGGGTAAAAGCTTACAGTTACCAGGCCATAAGGCACAAGTTACTTCCCTCACCAAAGTCTGTTGCCACGTGTTGGGGCAAGACAGCTGCTGACATTTGCTGAGATGTTCCCTGGGCTCATTTCTCTCTGGGCTCAGCTGCTGTGCTCTCTCCACAAGGCCAGCTGTAGAATATCAGGCTAATGGCTCTGTCTCTCTCCCAGGGGCTTCTGCCGTGTCTGTGGAGCCAGCTCTATTCCTCTGTGTTCTTCTCCTGTGTGTTCACTTCCCGGGCTCCAGCTCAAAAAACTCCCAACTCTGTCCTTTGCCACGTCTTTTCTCTGTGAGTCCCTGCTCCTTGGTGGGTGAGGACTCAATGCCCTACTGACGCGGCCCAATCAAAGTCCTAATCATAATTTAATCAATTAAGGCGATACCAACTGACAGATCAGTTTATAAACGTAATTCAATAAGTATTTTTGGAATTTAGAAACAATGCCAAACGCTACAAATGGTATTTGGTATAATCACATAGTCTCAAGTAGTGCTTGCATGGTGATGCCAGTATGGGGAAGAAGAAAACAAAAGCACTGCCCAAGTTCCTCTGAAGTTCATGGGTTGAGTCTTGTAGCATGGTCTCTGCCGTGGTCTGGCTGCCATCCAGCCGCCATCATCAGCCACACGTGCCACTGGCGTTTTTTTTTTTTTTTCTGGCGGCTTCTAATTTGGTGTAACCCAGTAGAAGTTGGAACCTGCAAGTTCCTTCCAGACGAGCCACAGCTGGCCCACAGATGGTACTCTCTCACTAAATTGGCAAAGTACCTGGCTGGTGCTAATGTTATGTAGCCTTTGGATTCAGCCTGTTGATGGTGAGACTGTGTCATCGGGAAGGGTCTCCAGGTTTGCACGGGTCTTTCTCTTTGTGTTTTAAGCCCTGGCTTACTTTTAGATAGGAGAGTGCTTGAGTGCTTTTTATTTTTATTTTTTTTTATTATGGGTAAAAATCAAAATTCTCACAATACATACAAACATTTGCAAAATGATATATAAATATATATGCATATATGTGTATTTGCTTACAAAAATGTTATTTATATATATATATATACATATATTTTAAGAGGTGCTTAGATTACCCAAAATATTACACAGAACCCACCGGGATTCCCATGTTGCCCACCTCCCACCACATCCCACACAAACATCTCCCACAGTGTGGCCCACCACCCTCAATGAACTTACACATCCTGGAGCCTTGCCACCAACCATAGACCACAGTTCACGCTGTAGACCACACTCTCTCCCACTCAGTTCTTAGTGGTGTGTGCTGATCTAAAATGGCGCTTGAGTGCTTTTTAATGCGTGGTCTTAGGAAACGTGACACACTGTCAGTACCCTTCATGAAACTGTATATGCACTTTCAAATTCACTTTATTTCTTAACTAAATAAACTTTCTCTATAGCAGGGTTAAATCACAAAATGCAAATGAATTAATACCAAGGCTAAAACGTAAACTTTTTGTGTAGTAAACCAGGCATTTGAGAGGGAAAAAAAAATCTAGAGTTGACATTTTTAGGGGGGAAAATTAGCATGGGTTGAAATAGTCTTATAGTTGGGTAGCATTTAGGGTTTTTTAAATTAGCAAAGCAGATGTTTTACAGATGAACCCAGGCATCTGACACATGGAGGAAATTGTCAACTGAGACAATCTTTCAAAAGTACTCAACAAATATGGAATGTATTACTTTAAGATAGAATTAGTTACTGAGCTACACCAAGCCTTTTCAGTACTAATTTGAGAATTTGTTTGAGATGATTATCCTTGAATAATCCAAGTGTTTCTTTAAATGTTATGATTAAATTGTCACAAATACGAAATCAGCTTTTTGTTTGTTTGGAGTCTCTTGTCTAGAAGTAGTCATTTTTAAGAACTTATCTCTGGTCCATTTAACTGTTCAAAGACCCCGAGGCCAGATTTTTCAAAGAGGAAGTCTCTCCCTGATGTATAAGTTGATTCACTTAAAGGCACCTGGATATCATTTTTTTTAAGGTACCAGGGATGAGGATTGAACCTGGTACCTCATATGTGGGTACCAGTGAGCTCAACCACTGAGCCACATTGGCTTCCCTGAGTTGGTTTTTCCATTTGTTTTGCTTGTTGTTCTTTCTTTTTTTTTTTTCAGGAGGCACCGGGAACTGAACCCGGGACCTCCCATGTGGGAGGTGGGCACTTAACCGCCCAAGCCACCTCCACTCCCTCACCTGGATATTTTAATTATCAGTCAGGCCCAGAGTCTCCTGACCACTATTGCTGGCCTTAACTACGTGAGGTCAGGTATGAAATGTGATGATTTGTAAAATAGTTTAAGGTGTGGATAGAAGGAACTATCACAAAGAAAGACATTTTGGTCCTTTCAAAATAATATAGGAAGAAATCATCTTAAAGTCTTTACTTATAAAGGTTGATGTTATTACAACCAGCAAGAGACAATAAATAATTTTATATCTGATACTGTTCTGGAATGTTGTGTTAATAGGGAGTTTTGGTCTTTTTCTGGCAATTTCTTACTAAGCCTAGAATTTTTCATGCTGTGCTTCTCTTACTGGAAACGTGAAGTGTGCTGGGACGCTTATTTATGTGCCCAGAAATGCCTGAATTAACTCTCACACTGCCAAAATTAGATCATTAAACACATTATTAGTAAATGCTCTCTATTTTGATTTTCATATTAAGACTCATCTCTTTTGCTCTTAGAATTAATTTTATCAATGGCATAGAAAATGGTTATTTTAATACTTTTCTGCACTGTGGCATCGTAGCTGTGTTTTGCCCCAGGATTCTTCTCTAACGACTTTAGCCAGCTTGAATTAGCTTGATGTATCATTAATGCATACAAATGGCTTTCATTTTTGTTCATAATCTGTTCATAATGCCACGGCATTCTGCTCTTTCTAATGTTTTTAAAATGATTAGACGGTGATGTACTTTTTGACCTACTTAACCCTCTACAGACTCTCTGATCAAAAGAGTATGAAAATGTTGCTTAACTAGGATCATCAGAAGTCATCACAACTTATAGCCCATGTCTCTCAGTTATTCTGATGTTTACGAAGAGGAGAGCGATAAGGTAACAGCCTTATCTGCTGTGTTTTAGGGAAAATTAAACAGAAGAGTAGATGGTAAATTTGTGTAAAGGAAAAAATATGATGTAGAAACTTGGAAAAGTAAGTTCGACTTTGTGAAATTTGCCAGAGAGAGAGATTGATTTTAAAGGATTTGAAAGATGAAAATTAAAAACCCAAGGCCAGCTATTGTTAAAGCCCGTGGGGAGGGAGTGGTATGCAACGCCAACATGTTTGCAGAAATGGATTATAGAGCATGGTAATGTTTTATCACCTGCATTTCCACATAAATACTTTTCTAGAAGGTAATTTCTAATTTTTGCTTTGTGTTCCATTGAGTGAAAATAACTTTTTGGCCTCATCTGCTGTTAGACATTTAGTTTCCTCCTCCTGTTTTATTTATCTGTTTATTCACTTTAGAATCAGCGCTTCCGTGGTGTCCCTTACTTGCCTTCATTTCCTTAGGACGCGTGGCTCGCAGTGGGGTTGCTGGCCAGGGACTTGCATAAACTTAAGGCTTTGATTCTTGTTGTCAAATAGCCTCCCCTAGACCCTGTCCAATTCAAGTCTCCTCCGGCAGGCATTCTTTTCTGCACCCAGGCCACACGGGGTATTTTTCATTTTAAAAACCTTTATTGGTTTATTAATAGGAGAAAAAAGTCCTCTCTCCTGGCTTGTTTAAGCAGTCTCGTAAGTAGGTCGTCACTTGCTGTGAAGGCAATTTTTTTTAGCCTCCGGCACCCAGTTGCTGTGCCCCGAGATGGTGGCAGAAGCAGGCTGGCGTATTGAGGAGGGGGCGGTCCTCGCTGCTTCTACAGACGGGCCCTTGGGGTGTACCAGGCCGGCTCGCTGCGGCCCAGCATCCCAGCTCCCCTGGAGCATGCAGCGAGCTCAGGCCATCGGCCACAGCGTGCCTCCTCGAGCTTCCGTCAGCGAGGTTCTTAGAGTCGTTGGTAGGTGGTTTTGCTCAGCACGCTGCCCTGTGTCACCTCGGAGGCAAGTACCCAAACTCAGTGCGCTCCAGGGCAGCCAGGAAAGGACGTCTCCAGTTCCTTGACCCCTAAAGAGCCGAGAAACCCTCTGACCCCACTGCTCATTCCCAGGTACAGACCCCTGAGAAGGACGAAGCAGCCACAGTGGCTGCAGCTTCAGTCCCTGGTTGCTCAGCGTTTGTGCCTTTTCATTCACCTGGGATGAGTTCCTATAACGTCACTTAGACCAGTGTTTCCCACGTCCTTAAATGGCACCCCCCTTTTGGTAAACATAATAATCTTGTTGCGTTATTTCACGTCTGAACTGTCAAAATCTGGGAAATCCATAACTCACGGGTCACTGCACTGAAAATCAGAGAATGCAAGCGAAGCATGTGTTCTTGTTTCCGTCATGTCCTTGCACAGACATCTCCAGCCTCAGTGGCGAGGAGGGTGGTGCGCCAGGGTCTTCAACCCCGCAGGCCCCCCAAGGGCCACCCCCCTTCTCTTGCCATCGCACACTGCCCCCCAAAGGGCTGGCCCCTTAATTGGGAAAGGCGTGTAGTGTTCAAGCTTGTTATGCCAATACATAATTAGTAAGCAACAGTGCAGTCTAAAAGAGAGGAGAAGCTAAAAAGTGTTTATTTGGAGGGTCATCTGGCTTCCTCGTGCATGATCAGCCCAGAGCCGAGGGTACTGTGGGCTTCCCCTTCCCAGGCGGAGGGATTGTGCCCCCCCCCTTGGATCGGCTTTTGAGCCCTTTCACTTGTACGTGTCCATACTTGCAGGAGGGGCCATGGCTCGTCCCTGGGAAAATTGTACTCCAAGTGCAGCCACAGCGCAAGGTGAATTATTTTTTGCCTGTGATTTTTGGAATTTCAGGAAACTCTCATTTAATTTTGTAGGTGTTCTGTTTGACACAATATCGATGCTAGGAAATGCTCCCAGCTCTGTGCCGAGATTCTGGTATCAGATGCAGTATCCTGGTAGCACCTGCACTTGCATTCCTTTCTTGCCTGGCCTGCAGGCTCGTGGGGGTTCAGGGCTGCGGGGCCTGAGACCCTGCCCGGCTCGGCAGAGCCCTGGAGGCCGGTCCGTTGAGTAGTAGCATGGACCCTGGATGGATGTTAGGTCTGTGTGTATTAGCTGCATAGTTTTACATTTGTTCTGTAAATGTTAAAATATACTGAAGAGCAATTGCTTACATTTCAAAAGCTGGTAGTGAACTAAAATGCTCTTTTAAGTTACACTTACTTTTAATAAAATGTAAGCCATTTTAGCATTGAGTGTTCTTGAGTAAATGCAATATCGTAATCAATATATTGTTGCTAAGCTGTCTAATAAAAATTCATACAGGCTATTTTCTTCATGTAATAGAATATATAGATAACAGGATTTCAGGTCTGTGGCAGAATCTCTGAGCTCTAATGAAAATGTGGGGAAAGGCAGTATTTGCGTTGATGTACAGTAGCTTTGTAATTTAGTAACCTGTCAGGAGGGGACGCTGAATCACTTGATAAGGATTGTTCTCATTCGTCTTTTTTTCCCCTTTTGCCGTCGCTGTGTAAAATACAGACGTAATAAAACTAACACACCAGTTTAAGAGCCCATTTAGGCCTCTAATAAGATATACCCCATGAAGTGTGTGAAGTTACTGGATCAGCAGTACACAACTGCAGAAGTAACAAATGTCATTCATTGGAAGGGGTTGGAGAACAAACTAAAAAAGATGAAATTATATACTCTGGGGTGAAAGGAATATAAAGTCTTTGTGTGTGTGTGTGTCTCCCGTAGCCTGCAACTTTACAGAATACAGAAATTGGTAAAAACGTATGTTTATTTCTTGATAGATTATAATAAATGTATTTATTATTTAGGCCCATCATTCTCTTTGACTAGAACCCACTGAGGGTTTTGTTGGACTGAGCGGGAGCCCCAGGCATCTTTGGTGACTGCATCCTTGAATCCAAAGGCACGTGGAGCCCAAGCTTCTGTGGGCCAACAGAGCATCTGGGCCAGGAGGGAGCACCTGGGCTAACAGGGAGCTCCTGGGCCAGCAGGGAGCACCTGGGCAACAGGGAGCACCTGGGCAACAGGGAGCGCTTGAGTCGAGTGGGAGACTCTGCAGGCTTGCGGGTGGGGGGGCGCCCTGCCCTGTCCCATCTCTTGAGGGGAGACTAGAGTTTGCTTTCTGCAGTCTGTCTGGCAGTTACAGAGGAGGAGACAGATTACACGATCAGGCCAGAACTCTTGTTGATCATTTTCTGGATATGTAGCTATTCCTTCAAAAGAGGTGGGGTCAGCGTTACTGAAATTGGGAAGTTACCAAATGGTTTACAATGACCTGAAGGATTTGGTCGTTATGAGCAAATGGGCAACTGTTGCTTTTTCAGACTAGCAAAGCGGCTGGGAGCAGGTAGAAATAAACAGAAAATTCTATTACTTTATTCTCTCTACCTGGGCATTCTAGTTTCTTGAGGTCTTTTTTCTCTGTTAGCTTTCTCCACCCATAAGGTAGAGGGATACCCCCTGCTCTTTTCCATTTTCTTAGTTTTTACCCTTCTCTTCCACTACATAAATCCCATTAGCCTTGTAGCATGTCAGATCAGGAAAATTTCAATTTCTTTATTTGTAAAATGGGACTAACTATTCCTTCAATGTCTTTACCTTAAATGAGAAAGTATGTCAAGTCACAAACTAAATATTCTACACAAACTAAGTTTCTTGGGAAGCAGCTGTGGCTCAGTTGGTTGGGCTCCCATTTACCATATGGGTGGCCCTGGGTTCAATTCCCGGGGCCTCCTGGTGCAGGCAAAGCCAGCCCGTGCGGTGCGGTGAGCTGACACAGCAAGATGACGCAACAAAGGGAGACAAGCAGACACAGAAAAACGGAAGACAAATGGACACAGTGAGCACAAGCAGCAAGGGGGAGATAAATAAATAAAAATAAATCTTAAAAAAACTCAGTTTCTTTTCTCAGGATGCTTACGGACTCAGTGGTTAGAATTTATAAAGAAGCAAGTATAATCCGGGGATTTCTACAATCTTCAGTCCTTGGAATAATGAAAATGCAGCAGAATAGCATGAGAGGAGACAAGCCAGGTAAAGGTGGGGTGATGAAAAGCATCGGAATGAAAAAAAGCATTGCCTATAGGAGGTAGTTTTTTGGGGGCAAAAAAAAAATGTTTTTCTAGCCCCTGAATATAATGAAACCCAGAAAATTTGAGGGAAAATCCATGTGGGCGGAACAGTGCCCCAAGTTTGAGATATTTCCATTGAGTTCAATAAGCATTTATTGCATTAATCCAGTCCATTGTGGGTCCACGGTCCTTCAGAAAGTGAGTGTGACTTTGCAGCTAGGTTTTGCACAACTGCTGCTGGGATGGACACACTCCTGGCTTTTCCACGGTCTGCAGAGCCTCCGTCTCCTGAGGGGAACGAAGGGGCATGTGGGCCGGTGGACAAGGCTCCGTTGAAACCAGAGCAGCTGGGCCCGTCATCCTAGTTACTGGAGTCCCGTGGTGATTTTCTTCTGGGGGGTGGGGTCGGGGAAGTCTACAAAAACACAGTTCAGGATCTTTGCTCGCGTAAACACTACTCTGCCACAGACGCTGCTCTGACAAATGGCCACGAACTTGATGGCTTGAAACCACGGACCTGTATCGCCTCACAGCGCTGGATGCCAGAATCCCAAAATCAGGTGCCAGCAGGGCTGCACTCCCTTGGGGGTCCACAGGGGAGAGATCCTTCCTTGCCTCTGCCAGCTTCTCTTCCAGTTTGCAGGCGATCCGTGGCGTTCCTTGGCTTGAGCTTCATCCCTTCAGTCCCTGCCTCCGTCCTCCCCGCGTCTGTCCCTGCCTCTGTCCTCCCCATGTCGCTGCCTCCATCCTCCCCATGTCCCTGCCTTCTCTCCTTCTCTTGTAAGGATGCCTTTCATACTGGGGTGAGTCCCCATCCTCCTTCAATGTGGCCTCGTTTTAACTTAAGTCCATCTACAGCTATCTGTTTCCAAGTAAGCCACACTCGGAGGTACTGGGGTTAGGTACCTTTGTACCTGTGTTCTGAGCCCAGAACACAGACCTCGGCAAACACCGCCATGCATCACGGAATTCAGAAGAAAGGTGATTGACCGAAAATTATCATAAAATCGGCCAGACCAGAAATGGATAGCCAATGGAGCTTTTCTTGGACATTTTGCTTTCCTGGGTGTTTTCCCTGCTCTGGGCATCTTGTGCACATCTCCCCTAGCTCCCACCACACTTGTCCTTACACAAGGTTTGCAATAGCTTCTCCCCTTTGCAGAAAATTGTTTGCATGGCTTGTGCCACTAAATGATAGAAAACGTTAGAGTTGTGCTCGAGAGATTGTGACGAGTGTCACGCCCCCTTTGTTCCCTGCCCCTTCTTTTTGGCTGGCTGCTTCCCCAAATGGTTTTTAAAGAGATGCAAACAATTGTTCGGTTTGTGCTGTTGTGTAATACAAGAACAATTAGGAAGCCCTTGAAGAAATTAAATGATATCCAAAGGACATCCTTTCAGCCTAATATATAGTTAACTTAATTGCTATAATCCAGAATAAGGGGTGGGGGCGACAGAGCCAATGAAATGAATAAACGAAGGCTCCATGCGTTGCCCGTCGCCTGGTGAACTGATGCTGCGGGATGCAGTTTGGCTGCGCAGGTGCAGGGGCAGCCCCGCGTGCGCTTGAGCGAGTTCTGCGCTGGGAGGTGCAGGAGCTGCCTCTTGGCTGTGAAATAGTATTGGAACCTTTGCATGGATTTGTATTTTTCAAAGTTACGCTTTGGATCCATCTCTATTAAAATACGCGTTTATCTGTGGACATATTTAAAAATACACATTTTTTTCCTGAGAAAATTATAATACGATTGTAAAAATACGATTGTATTATAAAATACAAAACTATAAAGGAACCAGTAAAAGCCACCTGTGATCCCCACTTGCCAGTGAAAACCAGCATTTTGCTGCCTGTCCATCTAGTCAGTAGTTGATATTGTTAAAAAGCAAAGTTGAGACTTTACCCGGTGTCTTTTAAAATAACCTGATTAAAAAGACTGACGATATTTACTGTGTTGTTTTTTTGTCCCCTAAAACCTATGCTTTAATGACTTCATAGCATTCCTGTCTTAACCAGACCCGCCCACCGTTTACTTAATCTTGGGGACAGGGTTCGTTCTGTAGACGTTTTTGGGGGCCCACTGAGTTTCAGGAGTGCCCTCCTCTTGTAGGGACTGGCAGCTGCCCGGGTCCTTACTGTTTAGATGAGGTCCAGTCAGCTAGAAGTTTCCTGGGCCTGAGCAGGATGCCTGGGCGCCTGGCTGGGGAAGAGCCCCGGGATGGGGCCACGCCCCTGCTGCAGACGGGACGCTGGTCTGTCCTGGTCACCCAGGGGTCTGTGTGGCTGTGATTCGGCTTCCAGGTAGACTTCTCCCTGGGGATAGAGAAGTCGGCGTCAGTTGTCAGAAGACAGAGTCCATCTCCTTGAAAAGCAGATTTTTCTTTGGAAATAAACAAATTGATATAATTAACTACACACGCTCCCAAAACAATTAGGAAGGATTGTGTAGGCTCTTTTTGGCTTCTTTTTTTTCCCTGGCAAGTTACCAAAACTAAGGCAGATTTTATAAAGATCTATTCCTAAATCCCATTTCTTAATTTACCCAAGAATGAAACCTTCTGAAATAGGGAGACTTAAATAAAATAGAACTTTAAATTGAAGGGGATGCCATGGAACACTAAGCAGCATTTCAGAGTTTCATTAAACCTAGCTAGAAAAGCTGTTGGGTTGAGGAATAAACACCTTTGGTGGGTCGTCCCAGCCACTGGGAGGACGATTAGGCTCAGAGGCTTCAGCGCTGCCTGCCCCGTGGCCTGTGGTGGACGTGTAGGCTGAAAGTGCACATCCACACCCCGAGATGTGCACACCCTAGCGCGGCAGCCTGCAGATGGTACCGCACAGCGCTGAATCAATCAATCAGTCTCTGCCCACGGGATTAAGTTGAGGCTCTCGGGATGGGGACATCACCCTGGATTATCCAGCTGGGCCCCAAATGCAGTGACAAGTGTCCTAAGAGCGAGCGAGACGAGATCGAGGCCGGCACACAGGGCGAGGCGGTGAGAAGGCAGAGCAGAGAGGCCTGAAGGGGCCGGCGCTAAAGGTGGGAGCTGGTCACGGAAGTGCCTGCGGCCCCCAGGGCCTCAGCCGCGAGCGACGCCCTGCACGCCCCGTGATACTGCTTTGGGCATTTGTTCTCCAAAACCCGGAGAGAACACATTTCTGTGGTTTTAAGCCGCCAAGTCTGTGGTCATTTGTCACCGCAGCCACGGGAAAGGAGAGGTGGCTGGGGAGGCGGGAGGGGCTGGGTCCCTAAGCAGGGCCTTGCCAAGCAGGTGCCCCTGAGAGCCCGCGGCTGCCAGGGCTTCCCAGGGACTCAATTACCCTGCGCGCCTGCCAGCCTGGAAGGTAGAGGAGCAGCACCTGGAGCTGCCAGGGCACACGCCCACGGCCGGGAAGACCTGGGGCTTGGGAACCGCAGTGGGCTTTCAAGTGACGTTTAGGGCAAGGAGACCAGGGGTCTCCACCACTGGGGTGGCTGGCAGGGGTCCAGTCCTTGCAGGGTGACCTGAGCCTGGGGGGGTGAGAGCCCGGGAAGCTCAACAAGGGGAAGGGCTGAGGGGCAGCTGGCTGCTTGGCAGTGATTCACCACGTCTTGTGGCACCTGGAGTTCTCCTCACCTTACTCTTTACTTCTCACCCAAGCCACCTTCCCTTCTCTCCGGAGGCTCGCCGTGACCTTTCCTAAATCCAGTGGCTGCTTTGGGGGCTCCGCTAAACCACCGCCACTGCAGTGGATACCAGTGACCCTGACATGTGCCCTCCCCTAGGCTGCTGTGACCCTTTTCCTCCTGGTTTGGTACAAATCCCAGTGGAGTTTGCTCTCCCTCCTCCTCCGTAGGTTTTTCCTCCTCTGCTCAGCTCTTAGATGATGGGTTTGTTGAGACCTGGTCCTGGGCCCCCAAGTCTTCTCCCCCTCGGGGGTCTCTGTCTTGGGGTCACGGACTCCTTATGCACGTCACTGATTCCATGAGTGTCTTTTATGGGGTGCATCTGCCTTGCAGCCGTGAGACGAGTGTGGCCAGACCGGAGCCTTGGCTGACGTCCTTCACGCAGCCAGCATTTAGTGTTCCGTGTACAGTAATATCGAGTTCTTGTCAGCAGCCCCGAGGTGGTACTCAGAGCCCTTCACCCCACCCACGTGGGCGATGGCCAGTTAGAACAGGGATGGCCCTGAAGGACCAGCCTTGACAGTGCCTGGCAGTGGGCTATCTGGCCCCCCAGCCTTCTCAAAACCAGGAAAAGCATGTTTGAAAGAGTCTGGCTGATTTGGGGTATTTTGTAGATGGTTGGAAAAATGTTTGACTATAAGGCTAGAAGTTGGAACATTTTCTCTTTTTAGCTTCATTACATTTGGTGTTTTACTGTTGAGCTTTTCTACCAGTGTCAAAGTGTGATGAAAAGTGAAACACATTCATCAAAGATTTCAGAAACAAACACAAAAGTCAGGTGGCATTACATTACTATTCTATTAGGAAAACAGTTAAAGGAAATGAAAAACCCCAAAGCCCAGATGTGTCTTGTCACCGTATTAATGACCAGACCAGCTGAGCCAGTTGCTAATGGCATGGACACACTAGGAAACCATTTCCCTTGACCAACTTCCTGTTTAATTCTGTATCCAATAGCGACTCACCAACAGGCACATGAATTCAAATAGGTAACGTAATCTCAGATGTTGCTACCTCAGTACTGAGAGACCATCCCTCCTAGATGAGGGTTTGTGGATAAATCCTGGGCTGGGCAGCAGAGAACTGGGATCTCCATCTTCTTTTACGTAGTGATTTCAGCATTTCACTTCTCAGTTTACCCAGTTGTAAAATGGAAATACCCTCCCTTGAACTTCTAGGGATGCTTCTAACAACGAACATCTCTGTAGTTTGCTTGGAGGACCTTGAAAGAAAACATCTGCCTACAATAAAAAGTGGCAGAAGGCCAGGAAAGACAGTATGTACTAAGTGGAAAACAGGTTCATCTTTCCAGCACAGGCTGAATTCCTGTGGCTGACCCCGAGACAGTGCCGTGACGGAGCTGGCCTGGCTCTGCCCTTGGGGAGGTCGCGTGGCCATTTGGGGCCTTGCTTTCTGCAGCTGAATAAAGGTATTGAAATGGGTCCGTCCAGTTCCACTGGGATGTAGGACAAAAAGTGGCGCGTTCTTCTTTTCTCAGTGGTTTGAAAGCAGAGTAACTCACTCTAAAGGCTAGTCCTTTTAAGCAATAGGAGCTCCTTCATTAAAAACGGTTATTGAGGACCTAGAAAGTGAAGGATTAGTCACGTCCTCTCCTACTAGAGCTTCCTGAGATGGCAGGGGTCAGTCGCTTTGGATAACAGTGGTTTCTATCTAATTAATTGAGTGCCCCTTATTCTCCTTTCTTATCCTTAAAAACACCTAAAGATTTTTTTAAGTTCTTCTGAAAATATTACCAAAACATCAGTTCATCGAAGAGCTCTTTTCCTGCTTGAAGATGAGTCTGTCTTCATGAGTTCTGCACCCTGCTGCTGTCCTGCTGCTGGTCAAGTCACCCCTGCCCCCCACCCCCAGGGATCCTCAGCAGAAGTGAACAAGATCAATAGATTTTAGTTCCTAATTGCTACTTCAACAGAAGCTAAACTTCTTAATCTTGCTCATATCAATACGCTGTCCTGCGGTTAAATGCCCTTATCCATGACCAAACCATTTGTATACAATCTCAAAAAGAAAGTTCCGGTACTAGATGCCTTCATGTATGTTCTATGCACTGACCACTGTACCCCACCAAGCCTGAATGTGGCCTCTTTCAAATAAAGAACCCATACCCAGAAAATTCATAAAACAGAAATGCTGGCTTCCCCATCAGCCTGACAGCAGTCGTGAGTTTTGTCTCCGTTTCTGTGGGTGAGGAAGCAGGTGCAGATGAGGCATGGTCCTGCCACTGACCAACGAAGGGCACGGCCGTGATGTGAACCTGCTGCTGGCCGGTGTTTAAGAGGGACCGTGCCTGCAGGTTGCTCTCCCTCCTGTCACTTCAGCCAGTCTCCCCAGATCAGTGTGGATTTGGGCGTGACAAGCAGGCCAGGGTGAAAATAGGAGTCAGAAGTCAGAATCTTCTGAGTATAGATGCCTAAAAATTGCTGATGGTAAAGTGCGGCTGGAGGGTTGAGAAATGCGGCATTTAAAATGGAAATAAAGCTAATGCTCTGAAGACAGACCTGCTTAAATGCAGTAATTAAAATTGTCGTTAGGCTGCTCCCAATTACCTTAGCTACAGCAGGCTGCCTTTATCTTTATGGCAGTACTTTGATTCCAATCAGATTTCAAATGAACTTATTTGGGTCTTTCCAGTAAAGTCTGAGTAGAAAACAGATGCAGCTCTAAAGTAATTACCTACAGTTTTTCATCCCACGAAAGAGAATTAAGTTGAGAGAGACGCGTGTGCAACGAGAGAAAAATCCCAGCGACATCCAGAAGGGCTGACGCGCCATTCATCCGCCTCACAGGGCTGCGGAGACGGGCGCCGCCACCGTGAGGCGCTGTGACCACGGCGGCTTGGAAAAATCCAGAAAGGCCGTCTCCACCTCCACTCCCCTCCCCCCAGCCCCACCCCTTCTCTAGTAAATTCTGGAAAAGGTTGAAAGCGCAAGTCCTGGTGTGCTTTCTCTTTATTTGAAGGCCCCTGCTCTGGAAAGGACGGAGGAGGCTGCCAGTCTGTCTGCCAGCAGCCCTGTCCTGCAGCCCAGACAAGGCCCTCAGGGGCGGTGGCAGGGTGGGCCAGAGCCGCCGGCACCTCTTGACCCCCCATCCCGTGGGCTGTCCGCGAGTGCACAGGTGCTGGAGGTGAGCGGTGAAAGGCCTGTGTCGCCTGGAAGGGCGGGGACCGCGCTGGGCAGCCTTCAGCACTTACTAGGAGAATGAAACCTCGTCTCCTAAGTCATGGGCGTTAAAACGTTCTTTCCATTGAAACAGGAACGACATCTTCAGGGTCTTTCACAGGACACGGTGAGGCCCCGGGAGAAAAGGTAATAAAGATGCACCTTCCTCTCTCACCTTCAGCCTCATTTCTCCACGTGGCAGAAGAATACCTAATAATTTACGGCCACCAGGAACTGTCATAGTGCTTTTCCCCCCCGCAAGACTAAAACGTTAATCCCAGTACAGTCCTGGTCATGTTCCAACTTAGTAATTGTTCTTTGCGTACCTGAGTTTTCTCTGGGGATTTTGGGAGATGAAGGAGCCTTTACCTGATCTTAAATTCTTTGTGCGTGCAATTAACCAAGGTAACGGTCTCCTGGAAAAAAATTGAAGATAAAAAAAATGCAGTGGCTCTCCATTGGCTGTTTGTGGACTTGGCTTGAAATGGGTATTGGGAATTTGTGGAGGATTCTTTCAGGGAGGCTCTGTCATACAGTGTCGACCATAAAAGTTCATTTGAAGACTGCCTGTTGATGCCTTTCAGGCTTTCAAGTGTCTGCATACCTGGGCCTGCCTGGCGTGTTCCTGGGAACTCCTGTCCGTCAATGCTTTTCCTACGGTGCTTTCCTGGTTTCAAAGAGTGACGTAGGCACGGACCCCGCACAACTGCGCAGCTCGTTTTGTTTTGTTTTGTTTGGAGTATGGACTAGATGTGGGGCCCTCCTAAGAAATGGTTGTACTTCACTGAGCTCTCCGAGGGCAGATCTGTTTCCACATTGCAGTCACTGTGCTTGGCAAGCAGTGAGTTCTCTGTCAGTATTGGTTTCATCGATAGGAGATGGAGGGCAGGGGCCCCAGGCCTTGCACTGAGGGATGCTGATTTGGAAACATGGCTCAGCCATGCTCTTGTATCCTCCCAGCAGTCTCACTCCCATTACGTGCTCGGAAGTCCAGGCCTCCTGGTTGTTCACTGAGACCGTCTGACTGCCACCCACCCCCTCTGTCCCAGCGGGCCCTCCTTTTGAATCTCTGTCCAGGGCTGCCTTCCATACTCTTGCCTGGAACATAGCTCAGAAACGGCCCTTTCCTGCTCAAAAACCGTTGCTGGCTCCCTAGCACCTACCCCAGTGGTTCCCCGACTTGTCTCTGGCTGTGGACCCTTCTCATTAACTGCTTCCTAAATTGAAGGCCAGTGGCAGTGAGCGGGGCCCTGGTGCTGGCTGCCCACTGCAGCGTCCCCGCCAGGCGTTCCACAGCTCTCCCTGGAGAGCCTCCTTGGGCCAGGCAGAGTGGCGGACCCCAGGGCTCAGCAGGAAACCACAGGGAGCGAGAAGCTGAGCCCACCCCATCAGGCTTGACCAGCACCAGCCTCCGTCCCTGCCCATCGTGCTCCTTGTGCTCCAGACACAGTCATGCCCTTCCCTGGGCCTGCAACGCCCACCCCCTCTGACGTCAGCTCCCAGCTCCTGCCCTGTTTCCGGAATCTCTGGTTCCTCCCACCCTCCCTCGGCCCAGACCTCTGCCGCCTCTGCTGAACCAGGAGCGACTTTAAAGCTGTGCCTGTCCTTACGTCCACTTTGCCAAGCTCAGTGCCCGGCACACGGCGGGTTCTCAGCCTGGTGCTACAGGAACACCTGCTCTCTGTAGAGGACGGCTGAGTCTGCAGAGAAGTGAGAAAGCCAAGACAAAAGGGGTGACCTGAGCTCTTCCGTGCTGGAGAGATGAAACGAGCAGCTGTGGGACAGCCACGGATGTGAGGAGTTCTCACAGGCAGCCAGCCACCTCATCTCACCCCATGCCACCAGTGGGTATCCTTGCTTCCGTCTTTGGGAACAAACAGAAACCAATGTTGCCGACAAGAGCCCCCGTGTCTCTCGCCGCTGCCGTTGCATGGCACCCCGAGTTGGCTGTGCCCTCTTTGCCTTTCGCTGGAGCGGAGGAAGCGCTGCCCGCCCCCTGCACCCGCATCCACCCCTGGCCACCTGCCCTGCAGCTCATCACTGAGCATGCTCAAGCCTCTCCCACCCAACACACACATACCCTTTCCATAAATACTGCCAGGGATGTGGTGATTTAGGAAGATGTTTTTACTTTGTCTTAACATTCAGGGGCTAAAGTGAAATGTCTGCAAGTTCATTGGTTCAGCTAACAAATCCAGAGACTCAACAGAGGGGCAAAATCGTTGGATTTGTTGGCTCTAGGTGGCAGGTTTCTAGGTGCTCGTTGGAGTATTTAGGCTTTTCCCTGTGTTTGAAGATGTTCTTCATGAAATGCTTGGGTGCGGGAGGGGGTTCTCGGCTCTGTCCCCACTTGCTCTCCTCCCTCCCTCGCCTCACAAGGCCGCCTCATCTACCTCATGTTTACCTGAAGTGCTCAGATTTCTGCCCGCTCTGGGAGAGCCCTTCTCCAGCTTGACACTTGACATGCCCACGTAGCAGCTCCTCGAGCTCAGCAGCCCTGAGAACCTGCGGTCCCCAGCGGGACTGGCAGCTCGTCTGCCCCGTCGCTCGGGTGACAGCCGGGCCGTGTCGACTCCCTTCTTTCCCTCCCTCGGCCACTTGCTGACCCAGTTCTGTTGATTTTCACTCCCCTGGCTCCCAGGTCCATGGGCCTCTCACGGCCCCCGCCACCTGCACGTGGCTCCTTCCCGCACCTTCTGCTCTGTAGGAGTCCACCCGTTTTCCCTCCAGGCCTTCTCCCAACACAGCCAGTGGGGCCGAGTTTTAAATTCAGATCTGCCCAGGGCAGAGACCCCAGCCCGCGCGGGGGGCTGAGACGTTGGCCCAGTTCTGAGAACCCACATTCCTGGCTTCTGGCTTCGTGCTCTTCCCTCCTCCCCTAAACTGCTTACCTCCTTTTCATCCCTGAGATCCCAGCTCACCCTTTCCTCCCGCCTCTCCTCCCAGGTTCTCTTCTACCCCCGTCGGCGTGCAGCCAGGCTGCCTGCGCCCCCCCACCTGAGGAACAGGGGTCGTAACGGTGCAGCCGTGGGGCGCTGGTCAGTACAGTGCTCGGAGCAGGCCCTGGCAAGCACCCGTTTGCCGGGGTGGTGGGTGGCTGCCCGAGATTCTTCTTCCCACGAGAGCCGGGGCTGCCCCTGTCCCCTCCAGCCAGCGTCCCCAGCACCCGCTTCCTCTGTGTCCTCGCCGTCTCCAGCACCACGGTCGTCCTCACCATGGTTCCACGGCTCACTTTCCTCACCACCACCTTCCGAGGAACATCTACAGATAAGGGAACGGAGGCACAGGAAGGTTAGGTAACCTGCTGGAGGTCCCGAGCTGCCCAGGGAATCCGGGCAGAGGGGTCAGGATCCCTGCTCTCCACTTACTTGAGAAGGAAGTAGCTCCCAAAAATCAGAATGGAGGGGAGCGGATGAAGCTCGGTGGTTGAGCGCCTGCTTCCCATGCACGAGGCCCTGGGTTCAATCCCCGGTGCTCCCTGAAAAAAAAATCAGAATGGAGTAGTCAAAGAAATCCTTGATACTGTGGGAATAGTGAGTGTAGGAAAACAGGAACGACGATGGATTTTTATTAATAACAGCTTTCTTGAGCTGTGAGTCAGCCTTTTTAATTATTTGTGCTTTTGAATTTCATTTGTTTTTGGCATGGCTTTTTGCCTTAACTTCTGTTGGGGTATCTGTAATCTGAACACAGTTGGCAGTTAATATAGTTTACATTTCCTACCACAGCAAGTGAATATTTCTCACCACAGCGTATTCCCTTGAAACTCTTTACGTAGCGGATTTGGCCGCAGTGGAATATGCTGTGGTTCCCGCACGTATTTTCCAGCCCAGAGCCCAGATCGCTCGGGAAGGTCGGTGTCGTTACAGCGGCGGCCACTAGGTGGCAGTGCCGCCACGGCTACCAAAGCCGCTGGGACCTCGTTTCAAACATTCCGTGCTACCGAGCTTCCCTTTAGATGAAATAATCAGTAACCTATAGGCTCCGCGGCCCAAAGATGGTAGCAAGTTAATGTGCTGCATCAATTTTAATTTGAAAGATACAGGTAATTAAATCAGGCATAAAGTGGATGTGATGGAAAGCCGGAAGCTCCTGGCTGAAGTATGGGCAGCTATGGAAGCTGCCCAGCCAGAAGCATCTTGCAGCTGCTTTGTTAACGGGGCAGTGAAATATAAGACACGCTCTGCTCATTGACTGTACTTTGAGTGTAAAATCGGATAAAGTTTGCACATTATGGCAAAATGCATAAATATTTGATTAAAGGATTGGACTGCACAATCTCCTTAGAGACAATTTGATAAAGCTGCTTACGAGAGGCTCAAAGTAATGGCATCAACACATTAGCATAAAAAGTTGTCCCTGAAATAGAAGGTAACAGGTTCCTAGAGGGTCTGTCCCTCCCACCTCCCTCCTGTTCCCCCGTTGCCGCCGTCTCTTGATACAGTTGTGCCCAATTTTATTTCAAAATGATATATTTTTTTACAGCTTCAAAAAATAAGTTGAGGGATTTAGCTTTAAAAAAAAATTAATAGCTACAGGTAACTGCAAAAGATATTATTGGCAGATGCAGCAAAAATATATTTCCACAGAAAATTGGATTTTGCACATAAAACTTAGTAATACTAATAAAGACAGGTCATTACCAGGTTTAAGCCAAATAAGCAGACTCAAAGAGATCTGCTGTCAGTGTGGGTCTCGCTGTGTTTTCTTTTTTTAAGAAGCGTAAATCAACGTCAGTAGCAAGTGCACCTCAGATCTGCTCAAATCATTCCCTGCCTCTTGGAACAGTGGGTACAGCTGCTTTTGCTGAATAATTTACGGTCTCGTGGCAAGGTGTGTCGATATTTAAGCTGTGCAGTGGCGTGGCTGGTGGCAAAGAGAAGTTTCCCGGCCTTGGTGATTGATAAGATTACTGCCCAGGCATTAATTGAAATCCGAGGGCTCACAGCTGTGTGTTTTTAAGTTAGGAGGGGGAAAAAAAAGTTCAGGGAAAGGAAAACTTTTGGATTTGCTTCTTAACATTGTAAAGCTGGTTTCCTTGCTGACATTTTGGTTGGTGGTAGAAACAGTCGGTACTTACCAGGGCCTGAGTAATTACACAGAGAAAATTACGGTATTGCTCGGTAGCCTCCTCCTGGTAGCTGGTAGTAAGTGTGGAAAAAATACTGAGGGTTTTTTTTAAATGGCTTTAAAACTTTACGTTATAATAATAAAATCTCTACCGCTACTCTTTGCTAAATAGTCTCTAGACTATTACATAAGGCATTAAAAGGGGAAAAAAAACCCAAAATAATAATGGTCGACGCAAACCTGTGGTATTACTCATTGTCTTAAAACTTCAGCATCCGCATTTAATCTGGCTGCGTCTGACATAGCTGCATAGACCTTTCCCTGCCTGTCATGTTTAAAATGTACCATTCTCATCGAAGCTCAGTCTTGTGAAAATGTCTAAATTTTCCCATTAAGTGCTTAAAAAGTAATAAAACTAAAGTCATTAGACTTCACTCATCAGAGCTATATCAAGAGAAAGATTCTTCGGCGCAATAAATCTGATCAAGGGGCCGACATTCATATCCCTTGGATTCATTCCCTGGAAATGGACGTTTGAAGGTAAATTGCTTAAGTAGGGCAGTTTAAATTTTTAATACAATCTTATTGTAACTGTTAGCACATGATTAAAGTGCAAAGGGGCTTTATATGTTTTGTAAGATTTATAATAAACGCTCCATGATGCCTTCCTGTGCTGAATTACAGCTGTTAGGACAGTTAAATGCTGGCAAAGGCCAGGAAGGCACAAATGGCGAGTTCAGTCTTCACTGAAGACTAAATTGTGCTTTCTGAGCTCAGACATGTTTCCCAGTGGACACCTGTCAATTTCTGCGTTAACAGTCTGCTGGGTACCTGGAACCTGCCACAAGCCCAGAATCCTTCAGCGCCCCTTGCTCTGATGTTAAGCTTTTGGAAGTACGTGTGCCGAGTCACTCCACAACCACCTGAAGCTGCTTTTCTTTACCCAAGTAGCAAATTACCCTGCCCGTGTCCAAGTGGCTTTTTCGGGAGGTAAACCAGTCTCCTCGCAGTCGTGTTTCTCATAGGATGCCTCCAGTGTCGGAGCTTCCAGCAGTACCTTTGGGGGGACCCAGGAGACTTAACTCCTCCCCATCGTGGCGGCTGTGACGCCCTCCTCCTTTCTAGATACCAGGGCACAGTGTGAGTCCTGGCTCTGTCCCGTTTGGGTGGGGTTGTTTGTGGCTTTGTTGAGTGTGAGTAGCTCTTCCTTGGGGGCCAGGTGCACCCCCCATGGGGGCACGGATGGAGGTGGTCCAGGCAACTCTCCTTGAGAGGCTGCACCCCAAGGGACAGGGGAAGCCAAGCATCGGCTTCCGCTTGGGACACGTTGGGTTCCAAGCCATGTCGAGTGGATTTTGAAGGCTGGTTTTAATTGTGTCCCCTCCCCCCATTAAAAAAAAAAAAAAAGATTTTGCCCATTAAAAGAGAAATCTTTTAAAAACAAAAGCAAATAGTTTTATTATCTTTTCTCATTTATATTCTAATATAGCTATTTTTTAAGGAAGGCAATAAATATGTGGTTTTTATAAATTTTGTTTGAAAATGCCACCACTTAGCTTATTAAATTTCCTGATCTGTGATTTGTTTTTTATTTATGTTTTTCATCCACATGTATATTTTGAGTGTCTCCAGTGAAATGATAGTTTCTTTCAAATTACTTTCTCTAATTCTTGAGATTTGTGCTAATTAGTTAATTTATGAGTTAGCAAACATTTGAGTTCTCTTTATTTATCCATATTGTTTTTCCCCTTTCAAAATGAATTCCCAAAACCTTTGCTAGAAAAGCTTATGTATAAACATATATGCTGTCAGTATGTAAAATGTTATGTATAGAAATCCAGACCCTAGAAGGGAAATCTTTGCCTAACTTGATGAAAGGCATAATCAGTTATTCCTTCTTTCCCTTTAAGTATAGTGACGGAACAACTTGCTTAATTGTCACAGTGCTTGACCTCTGTTTAGGTAAACCTTGTCACGTGTTGGGGGTGAAACGTGCTTCGTGCTTGGATTTTAAGAGCAGCTACGCAGCTGCCACCATAGCAGGGGTGAGGTGTAGGAGGCAGCCGTCTTCAGCGCTCACTGCAATAAAGTGTGTGGTTTGTGACTTTTCGATATTTTTTAAGCTTTTAAAACTATTTACACTATTACGATAAACATGGCCTCTCCTTACGAGCTCGCTGTATGTATGTGCACGTTGTGGCGTGCGAGCATCTCATCAGTGATTCTAGAATGACTTGTTTTAGAAGGGCCTACCAGGGGTTTTTAAAAAATATTATTTTTCTCAGTAGTGAGTTCGAACCATGACGACATTTCTCAGTTTTTTGTTAATAAAGGATATTTTGTTAGGGTGGATTAAAGCAAGCTTTTGGGTAAAGAAGAGAGGGTTTTGAACTTATGGTCTAAAGAGTCTAACCTTATATATATTGACAGGTAACACTTACATATGCTCCTGGTCAAAAAATGTAGGAATAGTTTTGATGCTGTAGAAGTGTGAGCAGTTTGTTCCTTTCTCTTCCTTGGCAGGACCAGAAAAGTTAAAATTGAAAATTAGCTGTTATTTCCCTTGTAGTACAAGCTAACCAGATTCTCATAGGGACCTTCTGAAAAGGCAGCAAAGAAGTACTGTGTTTCACTGGGAAGAAAAGAACTTTAAACTACCCTCTAAATTTGATTCTAGTATCTCGGTATGTCAGTGATGATGTTAGTTTAAAACTGGTGATGGTGGATGTATCTAAAACACATTATGCTGAGTGAAAAAAAGACATTCACAGAGTACAGTCTGTATGCTTCCATTTGTATGACGTTCTACAAGAGGCAAAACTTATGTACAATGAAAAAAAATCAGAGGAGTTGTTGCCAGGCAGGCGGGCGGGGATTGATGGGGGGCATGAGGGGACTTTCTAGCAGGGTGAAAATGTTCTCGGTCTTCATGGTAGTTTGGGTTACGTGGCACTTGCCAAACTCATGGAGTGGTACTGCTGCGCTTTGTCCATTTCACGTGTGCATGCTTTATCTCAAAAAAAGAACCTCTAGAGGGGATGGGTGGGGGCAAAGGCAACAGTGAAGCAAGACAGCAGCCACCAGGGCCCGGGGTCAAAGCCTCTCGCAATTTCCGACTGTAGGAAGAACTTGAAGAAGGTCAGAGAGAGAGGAGATGGCACAAGTACAGTTAGCTTGGGGTGTAGACAATGACCGAGACATGGCACAAGATGGACAGGGATGATAACTGGGTCTCCAAGAACAACTGACGAAAAAGGAATACTCAGCCTTAAAATAGAATGTGGACCTAAATTTCCAGAAGCACTCCACCCCCCCTTTGTAAGATTTGTAACAAAAATTAATATGAACAGTTGATCCTTCTACTGGAGTGGTGGACCCAGGAGCCATATCAGTGCTAGCAAAATGGCAGCATGCACAGAGCGTCAAAGTTACCCTGCAAGAGCTCCGGCGCCTCGTGATGTCTAAAGAAAATATGAAACTCCCTCAGCTGCCCAAAGGCCCGTGTTACAGCAATTAATCAGAAAGGAAAACCACAGGCTCTCCCCGACCCCCATTCGATTTAAGCAGTCCTCGTTTTCCACAGTAGTAAATTTTCTAGATAACGTCTTGTGGACCTCAAAGAACTGGAAAGGAAGCTCCCAAAGGCAATTTATCTTAAGATACTGTAAACGATACTAATTTGTGTGTGTGTGCATTTGAGATATCTAAGTTGTGCGACAAGAAATCCCTGTCAAGCCTAACCACTGTGCACGGAGTTGAACTTCTGGGATCAAGAAAGGATATTCAAATTGGATCCCATCTTAACTCGTGGGGCACATGGAACATGTGAAAGACACATCACACTGTCAACTTGCTGCTGATTGCAGGGCCTGGGGTCTCTGCCTTCTCCCCCTCCCCCTCCTGCCCCTCCCCCTTCACAGCCCCCCCAGCTTGGGGTCGCTTCATGAGAATAGATGGGAAGGTTTCCAGTCTCAGCCTGTGGGACGACTGCTGGGGAGCAGGGGGCCCGCAGATGCTTCACCTGCACCCTCCGGTCTCTCTTTTAAAGGCTTAAATACTGTCCCCCCCATCCCCTTCCACTGCCACCCTCGGCTGAAGAAGAGGGTGTAAACCCCCTGCTCCCCTCTGGAATTGGCCTTCCGTGAGGAATCCTTTCAGGGCTCTCCACATATCTCTCCCCCCTCACCCCCCATGGGGGTACTGCCTTTTCTTCTTCCTCCTGAAGTCCCTTACACACCATCGCCACCCACCCTTTCCATCACACTTCCTCGCTCTGGTCAGAAGCCATCAGGTAGGGTTGGAAAGAGCCTCTGACCTCCCTCAGTCAGTTAGAGCCACGCTTCCCCACCGTGCACAGGCACCCTGGAAAGGGAAGACTGGGTTCTCAGCCATGCTGTCATCGTCAGCTGGAGCGGGTTGTTTTTTTTTTTTAGCTCAGATTTTGATATGGTGGAAAGGACAGCCACCAGCGTTCCCCAGCCAGCTCTCAGAGTCCTTGGGGTTCACCTTGGAGAAGGGCCACAGGCAGACGCGCTTGTGCTTTTTAAAACGGAAGGAGCTTTAAGCAAATGGCTCTCACTGGTCATCCTTGCAGTCGGTTCGGATCTAGTTGGAATCTGACAACTGGAACAAAAAGAGCCTTGACTTGGGTGCCTGCTTTGGTTTCCGTGCCGCCGCCTCTCTCAGCCTCCGCGTGCACGGTGGATCCCTGAAGTTGGCAGGCTTGGCTTTAAATTGCTGTCTTTTCCCACTTCTGTTCAGGACATCTCAATGCTAAAATGTGGGCACATACTGAAATACCAGCAATTCGTCTCGTTCTAGAGGGGTTTTTTTCTTTGTTTTTTTTTGAATTTAGTATTTGTGTAAAACCACTCTTTGAAGTGGTAACTATCAAGTCTGAAAAGCAATGGATGTTTCCATTAATCTTATTCTGGGGAAAACCTTAGTTCTAAGGATTTAACGTCCTGTATATTACAGTAACCCATATGCAGCCTTTTAATTGTCAGACCATTGCCTGCTTTTAACATAATATAAAAAGTATGTGTTAATGTTTAATAAAAAAGAGAACCTGAATCAGATTATAAACTCTAGTTAATCGTGTGCATGCCGGAAAGTGTATGGGTGAAGGGAGCTGAAGTCTGCAGCGTACTTGAAATGCATAAAAAAGAGACGGATGGATATGTAATTAAGCATGTGTAGCAGCATGTTAGAATTAGGGCACGGGGTGCTGTGTAAATGCTTGTTCCCTCTGCAATTCCTTCAGCTTCTTATATGTTTAAAATTTTGCAATAAAAAAAGGTTGGGGGAATCAAAACAATTGTTACCCTACTTAGAATACATTGTATGTATCTTTGCATTCAGAAGGGTCCAGATAAACTCACTTTAATGTGAAGTACTTTTTACATGTAGAGATGTGCAATATTATAGCCCCCCCCCCCTTTTAGGGGGTACTGGGATTGAACCCGGAACCTCGTACATCCGAAGCAGGCCCTTACCCACTGAGCTACACCTGCTCTGCAACCACATTTTTTTAAAATGTGGCTTTGCAGAATTAAAAGGTATGCATGATTCTTTGAAGAATTTTCTTTATTTGTAGGAAAGAGTCAAAAGAGCTACTTTGACTTCCTCACGATTACTAAGTCACAGCAGATTACCAATTCAAAAATCAATTGGTATTCTCTGCCAAACTCTAATCAACACTTAAACCTTATTACTCACCAACGTGAGATCATGATCAGAGATGACCTCAGTTACTCTAAGCATAAATAAGATTAGATCTAGGACCCTTTTAATTACCTAAGGTGCTGTGAATAATTGCAATGACAATTGATAAACAATTTCTTATTAAAGAGAAAAAAAAACGTCGGAGAAGTTTCTCTACACTATATACTTAACTCTTCAGTAACCATGATCTATGGAAAAGAAAGAATTACAGAGAACTATATAATTTCATATGTAATATAGATTATATATAAGTATGTAATGTATAATTGTATATGTTCCATATAATGGTCTGTAGAATTATATATATAGAACTATATGTTATTCCTCTTTCATTTTGGTCCTTGAATTCATCATGTATTTCATAATACAATTTAAATGGCTAATACTGCTATGATATCACAAAAGGCAGAATTTACGCAAAAGAGTCTTCTATATTAGAAACGTAGGTTTCTGGGTGGTAACTCTGCTTATTACATAATAATAATAATTAATGGGCGATGGAGAGAGCATTACAATGACTTAATGCACAAAGCTGCGCAGAGGACCAAGTGGAAATCTGTTTTGTCATCTCATCCTTCTTCCTAATTGCATCACAATACATTATATAATTCAACTGTGTGTCACTGTCACTACTTCAGGAGCTCGGCTTGGAAGGGGCGACTGCCACTGGCTCATCATTAACAGAGCTGGGGAGGAGAGAAGTAATTTTCTCAGCTTCCAACCAAGACATCTTCTCCCCCATTTTAAGAAGAAAATGTCTTTTTTTATGGATATTGTTGTAAGGATAATTATTTCTAGATATAGGATAACAGCTTCAGTTGTGATAGATAAGTGCATTTTTCTTGAAAGTTAAAAGACACCTAAAGGAGAATGTGCTTGCGACAAATGGGAAGATTAGAGAAGTTTCTAAACTCTATTTTTTCTGTTAGCATGCACATCTTAAAATGGGAAACAAATTAGGATAAATTTGGTTAAGCAAATATTAAACTATATTAATTTTTCTAAAGGAAAACAATCCTTACATGTAACTCTGTCTCACGGTTCCTGAATTCATAACATCCTTGAGGCTTTTATGTCTCATATATGCCCATATTTAGAACCCACATCCTCTCCTAAGCCTCGTTCATCTTGAACGCTTCATCTATTTTTCTTTAAATTTTTGTGCAGTTTCCGTAGCTTGAATAATTAAGTATGATCAGTTTGTACTCATCAGTTTTGCCTATGTTCTCTTTTTATCTTTTCATGTTTTAAAGTCCTTTTTGCAGTTACCTTTTTTGCTTTGATTGCTTTGTTGTATTACATTGTATCCCTCTGATAGTCCTCCATGGTGTTTTTTGTTTGTTTTTTGCATTCATCCTAGGTCTTCCGCTGATAAACTGTGTCATTTCCTATTTTATAACCCGTAATTTGGCTTTCTTAAAAATCGTAGATCTAAAATGTGTGGCTTATAGCCTTCCCTGATGCAGGAAGTCTGTTGAGCAGTCTCCATGCAGATTAAAGAATTAGAGGGCGAGCCTTCACCTTCAGGGGGTGTCAGAAACATTTCTGCTCCAGGATCATCAGCTTTCTGTGCAAGACAGCTTGATGAGTTGAGAAGAAGTGACAGGTTCATTTTTCCCCTCTTTGTTTAAGCCATTTATCTTTCGGCTCCTTGCCTGCCATCTAAATCGTATTGCCAGTTTATTGGGATATTCACTTGGCTCGTCTCTCAAGATGCTGATTTGCATCCAACTTGAGAGTAAGTGAGGGAGAAAGTTAATCACCTTCTGGCCTTTTGAAGAGATTTGTATTGGGTTTAATTGCAGCATTTGAAATGCTACCTTTTTTTCTAACTGGGATCTCGATTCAACTCTGCTTTACCTCTGTCAGGGTGAGAATGTAACAGTGACCTCTTCCATAAAGCTTCGCTCTTTGAAAGGTCTTTAATTTACACTTTTTTACCTGTCTTCCTACATTCCAGATTAACCTGGTTAAGCCATGTTAGCGTTTAAACTCTGCTGAGTTGTTTTAATGATTATTCAATTCAATGGAATAATTAATAACGAATGCTAGCTGGATGTTTCATGCAAGGATGCTAGCCTTCTGAGCTTATTGCACCATTACCTGTTGACCGCTGAGCATGGGTCCTGAGGGGAGACCTGGCCGCAGGGCCCCAGCCCGCAGCTGCAGATGGGCAGGCCCTACGGGCAGTGGCATCAAGCTCACCATCGTTCCCGCTCGCTCTGTCCTCCTGATTCTCTTTGACGTTTCTCCCCAGAATATGCCAGTTTGGACTGTACCGAGCATCTTCCGAGGCAGATGACGCGCGGCTTCTCGGTCTCAGCAGGTCTCCGAGGTATGGGCCCTGCCACCTGCACACGTGCCTTGGTGGTGCTCACGTTTGAGCTGCCCGGGGGCCTGTGTGGACAGACGGCCTGTGCAGACAGACGGCGGCCTGCCTACTTCTTGCACCCTTCTCCCCTTCTACATGCGAATGGGGCCAGCAGGCAGTGGGTGCTTGTGCTGCTGCTCCTGCCAGACAGGCACACACATGCACACACAAAGCACACTTGCACAGACGCGCACACTCCTGCCAACAACACACAGGCACACTTGCATGGATGCGCACACATGTACACGCACACACAGGCACACTTGCACAGACGTGCACACTTGCACAGACATGCACACGTGTATGCACACATATGCCCACTCGCATGGACACACACATGTGCATGCACACACAGGCACACTTGCACGGATACACGCACACATGCTGATCCTCTCCCCTTCCTTACCGGGTGCTGCTGGTCACCTCCACGGGCATAGCACTTGTCATAGGTCTCATGCTTCGCTACTCATCCTTCCTAATTTTTCCTGCTTTAAATGTCTTCTGTGTCTGTGCAATATTCCTGATTTCTCAGTAGTTTCCTCTTTATAACCATTTCACCTTCGTGCAACGCATGTTACTTCTTTAAAGCACTTTGACCCCTCCCCCAGGCCGTGCCTCACCTGACGTAATGGGGCAGGGGAAGGAGTGGCAGCTGTCCTGAACCGGGTTTTGAATTCTTTCCTAAAACACGAGAAAGGGAGTGAGAGGTTCAGGAGGCTGATGAGCACTGCTTCTTGTCATCTGAGAAAAGTAAAGACTAGGTCCTGGAGAGTTGGTATAAGGTAGCATTCTGGTCGAGTGGCCTGGAGCCCACAGCCCCCCCATCCAGCAGGCTTCCTTTCCTAGCTGCTCACTGCTGCAGTGAAAGAATCAGTGAGGGAGTGAGTGGCGTGGTAAAAACAGCGAGAAGGTCCGCCTTGACACAGCAGCCAGCTGCACGTATCACACGTGAAACGGGCAGCAGCTCGCCTGCCGTCTCTGGGGCTTGCTTAACTTTACTGGGTCACTCCTGGCACTACCAAGATCATTCCGGGGCCTTCCTGGGTCATTGCTGTCGATACTGCACCCCTGGGGCTCGCATGCCTCGAAGGTATCAGTCTCTCCTAACCTCTGCCAAAGGGTGGCACGGCGGGGCGAGGGGGCAGAAGTGGGATGCCTCCTTCCTCCCCTTCCCCTCCTGGAGAGTCACTGCTCAGCATCTGGGTGCCCATTTAGTCTGGAAACACTTGGCAGCCTTGAGGGTCCAAGCAGTGTTGCGGACGGGGTGGCTGGGACTGGATAGGAGCTGCACGGCCCATCCCCGTGGTGGTCTCCTCCTCTGGGCATCACTGGGCACCATCTATGCCTTTACGTCCCCTTTTAAACTGGAGACAAGACAGTGCAGAATCAGCCCTTCAGGCTTGGAGCCCGCCTGGAGGCATGAACTCCTCATCCCCCAGGACCTCCACGTCTGATCACGGCTAATGTCGTAGCCGAAGGCCAGGCTGATTTGAAGGTTTCAGCTGGGGAGGGAAAGCAGCAGGAGGCCGCCGCAGCAGCCAAGGCACGGCTCGGTGGTGGTCTTGAGCTAGGATGGTGGCTGGCTTAGCCCACCAGAGAGGGTGTGGCTGTGAGAATGACGTCGAAGGGACACGGGACAGGCAGAGATAAGAGAGCGGTTTGTCGGAGGGTCTGTGCACGTTTTCGGCACATACCTGGAAGCGGCCGTCTACTGGGCGCCCTGCTGGATGCATGGTGCATACTGGAGCCAGCGCAAATGCGTGCCAGCTTCCCACTCGCATTGGGAGGGAGGCGGGGGACAGCTGCAGGACAGTGCCGTGTTAGGGTCTTGCCGAAGCTGCTTTTTGGAGGAGGGGATGTTTGTGGTCCTGTGGGAATGGACACGAGAACCCTGTTCTGTCCTTCCAGAGGGCGGGGGCCCCGGCAGACGGTCAGCATCATGCCCCCATCTGCACGATGACCGCCAGACCCAGCCGTTCCTGCCAGCAGCTAGGTCGACTTTGGGACTGATTTTTAAGGGTCATTTGTGCTGTGCAGAAACATGTAAAGGAGGGGCATGTATTTCCTGCAGAATGATTTGAGGGGGCTCCCACCCCCAAATAATGACTTTATATCAGCATTGGATACAGGTTTACCAAACGTTTAATAGACTGTTTCAGCACGGTTTTTAACTTTTATCTTCTTTGTCTTTTTCACTAAAAGGAAAAGTGACATCCGCTACCTTGGACATGTTAGAAATTTCCCCTCGTTCTAAAATTCTGAAATTAATGTCAGCAGCCTTGACTTTGTTCCGTCCTGAAGGTAACTGTTTATTACAGTCGGCATTTAAATCCCCCGATTAATAGGAGCAATTAAACAATAGCTTCATTTCCAGCAAATTAACAACCCTAATAGGTAATTACAACATAAATGAAGATAAATTTGTTTTAATACAACGAGATAAAAAGAATACAGACGAGAACTGAATCTCAGGTTAAGAATTCTGACTCCATTGCTTTAGGAATAACTGGAAAGCTTCCCTAGAAATTAAAGCGAGTTTGCCTTTTTAACCACGGCTGTCTTCGAGCAGTCTTTTTTCTTTTTTTAATACAATAGAATATTGTCATATTTTGTGCTAAGATATGTGTAAGGAAAGTCATCAAAGGATTCTCTCCCCAGAAAAAAAAAAAGAAACCCACCAAAACCCTTTCTCATGATGAGTTGCTCGGGGGATGGGGCTGGGGGCCATTGATTCTTAGCCAGAATCTTCCATCAGGTGACCACTGACGGGAAGTCAAAAGGCAGGTGCACGGACAAGCATTTCCTTCTCACACACCCCTAAAGTAATTTTATGACCTGTCTAGTTGCAAGAGACCTTTCCCTCCTTTTACTGGTATTTGTTATAATTAGAAAATTATTCTGAAATTTATAGTTTGTTTTGTTGGAACATGAAAGATAAACGTGATGTCATTGTGGAGGATGGTTTGGAATGGGCGAGGCAGGATTCGGGAAACAGTTAAGAGGTTAGTTTTAAGGTAGCTCGGGGAAAAAGGGAAAAAGCGGAAAGAACAAGAATAATCCGTTTCTCCTTGTGGGATCATCGTGCCCACGAGAAGCTCTAATATGTGTAAAGTACAGGGTCCAGTCCTTCTGAAGAAGAGGAGCATATTCGGGTTTTAGGAACCACAGCTGAGAATAAATAAAATGTCCAAATCTGCTTTGAAAGTTTTTAAACGCTGGAGGTTTAACTAAAACTGTATCACCGAGCTTGAATCACCTTTTAACGACTCTCTTTTGGTGGCTTGTCAAAGGATGCATTTTCAGCTTAGAGTGCTCCATCTGGCCAAATAGTCATCAAGTGTAGGGCAGAATAATAGGTTTTTTTTTTTTTGAATTAGAGAGGTTGTGAGTTTACAGAATCATCAAGCATAAAATACAGCATTCACGTACACTACCCTATTATTCACACCTTGCATTGGTGTGGTACATTTGTTACAACCGATGAAAGCACATTTTTATCACTGTACTGTTAACTGTAGTTCATGGTTTAACTTACGGTTCACTGTGTTGTACAGTTCCAGGGATTTTTTTTAAAAAATTTATTCTAGTAATATATACAATCTAATATTTCCTCTTTTCACCACATTCAGATATATATTTCTGTGCAATTAATTATGTTCACAATGTTGTACTACCATCACCACTATCCATTACCAAAACTTTCCCTCATCTCAGAGAGGAACTCTAGCCTTAACTCCCTAGAGTCCAGATACAGGTGGCCTCCATCTTCTAAACCACCACCAGCTAGCTCTACAGAACACACATCTGATCTTGTCTCTTGTCCTTGAAACCCTCCTGATGCCTCCCTGTTGGATAAAGTTCACACTTGGTACTCTTCTTTGCATATTGCATCCTTAAAAAATGTGTTTGCTGTGGCCCTTTCCAGCTTCACCAACCCTACCTTTTCACCCCACCCCCATTCGTTTGTTCACTCATCACACAGTTGGCAAGTGCTTGTTGAGTATCAGGCACCTGCTGGACATAGAAAGGTAAATAAAGTGTGGAGTAAAGTGGCATTTCCAGCCTGCTTTGGAGGCCCCTGGAATTGGCGCATCGTCTTGGGCCGTGAGCTGGCTGTGTCTTCCACTTGGCAGCACAGTTTGGCAGACTCTCCACAGGTGCCCCAGTCCTCTCTTCACTAATTGTCATTTGGCCACATGTTGTCAGAACAACCCAAGATGCTTTCAAGAATCTCTACTCAGTATGATTTTACTTGGTTTTCTGGTATTAGCTTCCTCTGTGCTCAAAACTTAGATAACATGAGAACAAATCCAGGATATGGACACAGCATGACCAATAATACAGAACATACCCCCTTTATCATTCATTAACTTTGAGGTCTTCATGGGGACAAATTTCACTTCAGATTTCTTTTCGTTCCTAAGTAACGAAGCCACAAATTCAGAACTCCATAGATAATTTGGTAACTAATTTATTCTTAATTAATAAGGTAGTTTAATGATCACTATAATGTAATTTAAAACTGAGTTGAGACATTAGGGGATCTTTTATTTGTTACAGAGATTTACAGTTCAGGCCAGTTTTCATTATTCATAGAAGTTCTCTGAGTGAGCCTCCCATGGTTCTAATGGAAGAGCCCTTCTGTGGAAGGTGCAAAAAAGGGATGTAACCTTTTGGTGGCTGCACCAGAGAGAAAACATGTCATGACCTCCTACTTCACAAAGTGTGTTTAGTCTCATGCCTGAGGATTTTTATAAGTGTGCCTGTTGTAGACACTTTGTATATTATTTTATTAGCTTTATCACCCATCCTTAAATTCCTATCTGACATGGCTTATTCAGATTCCCCCCACCCACCAGTTACTGGCCTAGTGTTCTGCAGCCGTCCCCAGTAGCAGAGGCGGCATCTCCCCGGGCAGTGCTTGATCTGCACCAAGTCCCTGCTTAGCATCTGCTTGCATCTCTCCACCGTCAACCGGATTCATGCGCCTTCGCGTGTCGCCTCCATCCCTCCTGCTTGCCATGAACCTTCTGGTTTACGACGCAGCTCACCTGCGACTTCCGCTTATTCTAGGAGAGACCATGGGGGCTCGTCCACTAGTGTGAGGCAGCAGAAGTGGGTGTTGTCATGGACATTATGACAGAAGATTGAAGCAAATCATCCCAAAGGTGGTTGATTCATTAAATCTCCTCGAGATTCCGGGTGAAGTGAATTGAGGGGAAGAGGAGGTGAAGAGGCAGCACCAGTTTGGAGCCTGGTCAGAGGGGCCTCTGGTCACAAGGGGAGAAGGAATTACCCAGCAATGCACCTTAACAGGTGCCCCAATGGTCCTGTCTGTGTTGGGGAAGGAGATTTGGGCTGCTACTGATTTGGAGGCTTATTGTGGTGAGAGGTAATGCTTCTCCACTCTTCCGGTTTCCCGTCCTTATCTTTGCTGGGCTCATCGCCCTTCAAAGGTCCTTGCTACTTGTGGCAATTTGAGATTTTCTGTGAATCCCAAAAAAGATTATGTTTGTAAACGAACCTGGGTGGGATACCTTTTGACTGCATTAGATTCAGCTAACATGTCTTGATTATATTATGTGTTAGGATCGGGGCTTTGATTCAACCACATCAGTAGGGCGTGACTCAGGGTTGAGTCCCCACCTCCTTTCTGGGCTGATATAAACGGACACTCACTCCAGAGGACACAAGAAAAGAGAGAGCTCCATAGAAAGGGAAGAGGAGAGAACTTGGTCATTTCGGTCCTGCCATGTGACATAAAGGAGACGCTCAAACAGCTGAAGCCCCGGAGAGAGATGTGCCATTTGGCTGATGGTTCAGCTGAAGAGACCAGAGCAGCTGAGGAGGCCTGGAAAGAAACAATCCCTATGCCAGCCTACAGCTGATACCAGAAGAAGCTGGGCCCATGGAGCCTTAAGAGGAAGAAGGAAGGAGAGACCAGGCAGAAATTGCCCACCATCTTGCTTCAACGTGGGCAACTGACTTTGGTGAGAAAGTGCCTCTTATGGTACCTTGAGTTGGACTCTTTAGGGCCTTGTCACTATAAGCTTTTACCCCAAATAAATACCCTTTATAAAAGCCAGCGGATTTTTGGTACTTTGCATCAGCACCTCTTTGGCTAACACTCTCCTTGATGAATTGAAGCAAATCATTTAAGTGAGAGAAGGTGTTTTGTTGCTTAAGTTTCCTAACATTTATTCAACTAAGACAAAAACGTCATCATCTTCAATAAAAAAAGCACTTAGGTGCTTCGTTGTGGGTGTCGGTGGTGCCAGGTGGTGCCCGGCAGGAAGAACCTAAAGTGCACTGGACCCTCCCTACAGGTAGAGAGCAGGAGGCCAACAACCTAACGTGAATTAGCACGTGTCTGGGTTGGGATGGTTCGTCACACTGCCGTGGATCGGGCAATTTCTGTACATCCAGCACTAGGGATTCAGGTCCAGCTCCCCAGCGTGGGGTGGGGTGGGGTGAGGTGGGTGTCGGGTCAAGGCATCAGTGAAATAGGGAAGCAGCCATGTTGGCACAGCCAGCTTCTTAGGGGGGTGGGTGTCCACAGAAGACCCTAGGTGGTAGGAGAAAGAAGACTTCCGCAGGAGAGGCCGTGCTGAAGATGGCTTGGATCGTGCGAAGGCTCAGCCTAGGGAAGAAGGAGAGGAGGATGTTTGGGCCACAGTGACGGCTTGTCTGAGGGAGACGCGTGGTGGTAACTGTGATTACTTTCGTGGCTTGAGAGCAGGGAAGGGAAGGGGCTGGACAGCGAGGCTGGTGATGTGGACAGTGGGGGCTGCAGCACTGGAGTTCTGAACCAACTGAGAAGATTGAAGAGCGAGGCCCGTGGAAGATGAAATTATCACTTTTCTGGATGTTCAAGCCGTGCTGGAGAATGAAGCTTGTCTGGGCTTCCTGGTGCAAATTCCCATCAATGCAGGCAGCCCTGGAGCCCTTCCCCTACCCCTTGATCCACGAGCACCCTGGCTTCCAAAGGGGAAGGGCGTGAAAGGGGCAGCGAGATGCAGGCCTGCTTTCTCATCCCGACTTTGCCAGTCCATGAGCCCCTCTTCCCGCTGGAGTGCAGTGAGCAAGGGGTTAGAGGGGCTTATGGAAATCCATCTGTATGGAAGGAAGTAACAGGAGTACACACCCCACCCCTCAGAAACATGGAAGAGCCCCATTTTTCTCAGGAATCTCGACTCTGATTCCGGATGTTGGATATGGTAAGATTTGCCTTTATAAAGTCGGCTTGGCGGGGGCTTCAGGCCTTGGGCGGACATAAAGGCCACCGATTTGGAAGCTCCTTCAGCAACCAGCCAGGGAAGGATAAGGTTGTGGATGAAAGTGTTGGCCATGAAGGTGAATTTGATGAATTTAAGAGAAAGTCCAGAAGTAGAACTGACTATTTATGCCTGGGAAGTGGAGGTGGCAATTGTACCATTGATGAATCTAGAAAATAAAGAAGCAGGTTTGGTGGGGAAAGCGAGGAGGCTTAGGCTGAGTGCTACAGACTTTGGGGGACCTCAGGTTTCGAAGGGAAAGGAGCTAGTTGATAATTGGGTAGACAGTAATAAGACGAAGGATGGGGCAGGGCTATTTCTTATGTAGATTTGGCGCCACTGGCTTGAGATGTTTCAGGAACTCTCCCTGAAACATTCCCGCAGAGGGGATTACTCGGGGGCCATGCTCAGAGATGCAGGAGGGCTAAAGAAGAAGGCCTGGGAAATGCCAGCATTGACAGCGTAGGCCAAGGAGAAGGGCAGAGAGACATTCAAGCCAGAAGGGAGAAACCAGGAAAGCAGGCTGTCGTGGAAGCCCAAGAAGGAACCGTTTCAGGAAGGGAGGGAATTGGTTGAGCAAGTGTGTCACATGCTGCTCGGTGATGAAATGATTCGCACCCCAGCCCTCGGGATGGTTACGGATGACCTTGGCAATGGCAGGTTCAGAGGACTGAGTCAGAAGCCAGGTTGCCGTGGGGAGAGTCCACCTGCTTTCAAGAGGGCTGCCTGTGAAATCAGAGTTTGGCGAGCAGCTTGGTTGAACCCGTTTTGGTCCAGCATCTCCTGCGGGCAGTGAGCGTCCAGGGCAAAAGAACACGTGGGCCCTGCCCTGGGAAAAGTATCATCCAGTGGGGGACACTGGCAGGGAAATGCAGTGCTGTGAGCAGGTAGCGGCCCAGCACAGCTCTGAGCCAGGCCGGAGGCTTCGGATCCCTCTCGCGCCTCTGGAGAACCCCTCTGCCTCGTTTTTCTTGTCTGTGAACTTGAAGACCTGAGGGTTTTGTGAGTTAATAGATGTGAAGCAGAGAACTGGCTGCCCCACTGTGCAGATGCCAGCGCGGACAGGACAGAGCTGCCGGTGCCGCTGGCGCCCCGTGGCTGGGAGTGTGAGGGGCTGCGTGGGTGACCGCCCCGTGTGGTCAGGGGGAGGTTGTTCTTCTCACTTAGTGCAAATCACTTAGAAACAAGGTCGAAGCGGACATGGGGCAGTCAGCCAAGACTTTAGGAATTCCTAAAGTCTCTGAGTGCTCTTTACCTTCTATCCAATAGGAAATTAAAATTCATGGAGGAAGTGGAGGTATAATTCACTTTTTTGTTGTTGTTTAAGTTCTTAAATAAAATTCTTCCTTTAAGCAGTTTTATTGAGATATATCCACATACTATACATTCTATTCAAAGTGTACAATCTTTGGCTTTTAGTATAATCACAGAGTTGTGCATTCATCACCAATTTTAGAACATTTTCATTACTCCAAAAAGAAAATCCCTGTAAGCAGTCACCTCTCAATCTCTCTGTCCCCAGCCTGGCATAACCACTAATCTAATTCTGTCTCTGCATTTACATTTTTTACAAATGGAATCATACTGTAGGGCTTTGTGCCTGTTTTTTTTTTTCTCTCAGCACTTTTTTTTTTTTAAATCAGAGAAATTGTAGGCTTACCTAAAAGTCACGTAGAAAGCACACCTTCCCATGTTAGCCCCCCCATTGTTGACAGTTAGCATTGGTGTGGTACTTTTGTTACAGCTGATGAAAGACTATTAAAATATTACTAACTACAGTCCGTAGTTTGCATTAGGTTTCTTTTTTACCCCCACACCACCCTATTACACACACCTGTAAAAGTGACATACAAATTTCTTTTATACTGAAGAATGAAAATACATATGCAAAAGCGTACACAAGAACCCAGCTTAAAAAAACCCTCACTCGGTCCTCAGGTCCTCTTGCAGGCACCAGCCCACCTCCCACCCTGGAGACGGGCTCGTTCTGACTTTGGTCACCATCAGCTGGCTTTGCTGGTTTTTGAGTGTGATACAGCGGGATGTTTGCAAGGGCTCGTCAGAGGCTCTCTCGTATCTGCTATCCCAATGAGATGTTTAAATTGTGGAGGAGACGACTCGTAGAACGGCCCTGAGCCTTCCTGTGGGGAGACAAGGAGGGTACTTAAACTGGTTCGTGTCCCGGCTGACCGCGCAGACGTTCTCACCACGTGCTGACTTAGGCATAGGCCATGGGGCAGATGGTAATGGCTGTCACCAAAGCCGAGGGGCCTCCAGAGCTCCGCGGACCCTCGCAAGGAAGCTCGGGTGATTGAATGTATCTGTGTTTATGTAAAATATGTAAGACATTCATCTGTTGAATGAGCACATGGAGACAGAAGCTCGGCCAGTGTGGTCTGGCTTAATAGTCCTGTTTGCTTTTAGATGTGAGGAGTAAGTGATGGTAGTTACAGGAGAACATCCCCCCCCCCCCGCAGCATCCCATTTCCTTTGAGTTCTTTCTGCCCTCACACCCCCTCGCCGCCCTGCTGTCCCAGGCTCCTGTGGGTTTGCACACATTTGCACTCGAGTGGGTCTTCGGCGGCAGTGGCTGCTTTAGCTTTTGCACACTTGAGCAGTTCATTCAGGGAGGGCCCAGGGTGAGACACAGAGGCGCGCCCCTCCCAGGCCACGCCGCGGGGACACGGACGGAGGGGCCTGCCAGAGCCCTGCGCCGCTGCAGCCCCTGTGCTCTCCTGCCTCTGCCCCTCCTCTACCTCCTCCTCCTCTTTCTTCACTAAAGGAACCTTCTCCTGTTTCTGTGGGTTCTCTCAGGTCCAAAGCAGGCTCTGCATTTCGGAAGAAAATCTTTGTAAGTCATTGCCTTTCCTTCATTTGTGGGTGGGAGCAGGAAGGACGTGACAGTGATAGGTGGGGAAAGAGGACAAGTGACTACAAGTTCTAGTGAAGTAAAAAAAAGAGAATGTTCCCTTTTTTGTAGTTAATGTGGTAGAACAATCATTAAATGGACAGATGCTTGTAACCAGTGTGTTTGCCATGCAGCTCACGCTTTGTACAATCCTGTCCCATTGTTGGAAGAGAGAAATTATTGTAAAAATGTTCTCTTTGCTCATGAGCGCCCTCTTTCTAGCCTCCAAGAAGGACGGATGAAACATTGATTTGTATTTGGAATTTCATAAAATGAAGATTTCTAATAGCGATTTTGATTTGCCTTAGAATGTTTCTCAAATCTCTCCTTAGCTTAGAAAACAGATTTATATAAAATCTCTACAAAACTCTCAAAGCTTGCTAGTCTACTGTTTTCTTTTGGCATTTGCACGTCTTCCATGAGTTTAAATATTAAAGTCCATGTGTTCATCCAGCTGAATAACTCTGAGAGTGGGAGTGAAATGAAAATGCAGTATAGTTCATAAACAAAAACCCTTTTTGCTATTTAAAAATAAATAAAAATAAAAAGTAGTAGTAGTAAATTAGCAATTCCCTAAGTAATCATGATGTTAATTTACTTTTGATCTTTGGGATTCTAGTATACCTAGAGGACAAATGTTTTTGCAACTGTTAGAATCTGATTTTAGATTTTATTTTTGAATTCACATAATGAGTTTTAAAATATTCTAATGCATGTCTTCTAAGAGCCCAGATCAATACGCCAGTGGTTTTGAAATGACAGAGTACCGCGATATTCCTCTGTAATTTAAACATGATTAGCTGATGAAGGTTATGATCAATACACTACAGGAAGATAAATTAATTGATATCATCCTTTCAGGATGATAAGAGGCCTATTGGAGGTGGGATGTAACTAATGAAGCTGCTGCTTCATCTCTGTGAACCATTTTTTAGATATCGCATTTTCACTTAATCATATTTATGCTACCATTCATTTACATGCTACGGACAAACCAGTTCCTTATTAAAGTTGTATTCATTTGGAAAAGAAACGGCCTTCCAGCGCGACCTGTGCTCCTTCCACATCCCAGCCTGCTGGTGGGGAGGGAAGACTTGGCCCTTGCGTGAGCCCCTTTGAAAAACAGCGGCTCCCTGGGCCAGGGCAAGGATTGACTATTATTGAGCTTACTTACAGCCAGTCCCCAAAGACACACATCTATTCAAATAAAAACGGTAGTTATTCTCCTGTACTGACACCTATTGGTGTAGGAAGAGTTTTCTAATCGTTGACTTCCTTTCCAATTAAATTCAATATGCTTTATCAGTGAGCCTATTTGCCAGGAGAAGTTATGACTGGTTGAATTTAGATTCGTATTGATTAAGATAAACTTCCAATGTGTGTAGTAATATATTTAAATAAAAAAAAGGTCTTGATATAATTACATGTCCTTGAATTCTGTGCAATAGCTTGTAAAGTTTAGAATTATTGTTTGGGCAATGCAAAAGAAAAGATTTTTGACTTTCAGAGGATTGGTTAAATGATTCTGTATTATTTGGGATATTTTTTTGCCACAAGTAACTGGACAAAATTATTTCATTAGCACAGCTTAAACAAGACGGATGAGTATGTCTGTTTCGCATTCAAGGCTTCCGTGGTGGCTCGTGCAGGTCTGTGGATCTTTCTGTGGCATCAGAGGGCTGGCTCCTTCGCTCTGTCTTCCACCACATGTGGCTTCCATTCCCAAGGCCACCTCGTGGTCTGAGAGGGCCGGGAGGAAAAAGACATAAAGAAGAAAAAGGGCAAAGGACAGGTTTCAGGGAAGATTCCTGGGGGCCTGGGAAAGGTAAGGGTTATTCTGGAGGTCGGTCGTGTGCTAAGTGAAAATCGAGAACTCTGTTACCGGAAGCAGGGAAGAGCAGACTTCATCCCCCGTGTTTGACGACCACCCTCACGTCTGTCTCTCTTGCTTTCTGTCCCCCAGTCGCCCAGAAGATTGTTGCCACGAGAAAGAAGCAGCAGCTCTCCATTGGGCCCTGCAAGTCGTTACCCAACTCGCCGAGCCACTCGTCCGTCTGCTCCGCGCAGGTGTCAGCTGTGCACATAAGCCAGGTACGCTGGGCAGCGGCGGGAGCCGGGAAGGAGAGGCGGGTGGGTGAGCACCTAGGAGAGAGCATGTCGCTTCACATTATTTGCAGCCAATTCTAAGGTTGATTCCCCCCCCCCCTTTCAGCTTTATAAATAACAGCATGCTCGTAATTGACTTCACGTTCCCTTCAGAAACTGCTGTGGCCAAGTATTTTTTATGGGGAACATTCTTTAATGTTTCCTTGCATCACATGGCTTATGCCATGTGTCGTGCTGGCTCACGGGGAGATATCGTGGAGGGGCGGTGTGTGCCACTGCCTCTGCTGAGATTTCCATCGCCTCCCTTCGGTCCTGGACTAGTCTGCTTGTAGGCTAAACAGCTGTGGGTAAAATCTCCAGGCTCATCCCATTTTATGCTTAAATTTGGTTGAAGCATTCAATTATAATTACCATCTCCCTTAGGCCCTATGGAAACTATCTTCCCATAACAACATTTTGCTAAATTATTTACTTGGAAGCAAATGAAATAATTGTCACTTTGATGAACCCAACCAGAAGCCTATTAAGGAAACTGTTGGCTTCGTTTCGCCTGCACGCTTGTGTTTTGATTAACATTTCTTGGTCAGGTATCATATTGGCACGCTTTTTTTTTTTAAGGATGCGGTGAGAAGGTTGGATAACTTGCTCTGGGTTTCCTTGGGAAAGTCAGTGAGTTACTGCCTGTAAAGTTGGGATCTGTAAAGTTGCCATCAAGGATGGCTATGTCTTCATCCCAGGTAGCCTTAATTTTCTGTGAATCTTGAAATACTTTCCAACGGCATTCAGGTTTTCAAGGTGTCGTTCTCGAAAGCTAGTTGTGGCTGCTCCAGGAGCTCTTTCTGTGTCTGATTTAGGGCAGTGAAGGAACCATAGGGCAAACCTATCTTGTTTAACCAACCCTTTCATGTCCTGAAGGAAATAGAAGATAATTAAATTTAGCTCTCAAAAGTCTTTCAGAATTAAATGATTGTTCACTTTTTAAAGTCACCTTCCTTAGACAAAACAACCCTGGGGCATGGTTGGCACATTCTAGAATGAGACTGTGTGTCCTTGGTTCTGGTACAACCATCCAAGCCCATGAGGACCCACCCAGCCCACCCGGTGGGTGTGTCTTCAGCAGGACTTGCTGCATGGGTGGTGGTGACGGCCGCGTAGGGGCGGCGTCAGGCTCCTGGAGGGCACCGCTGATAAGACCCTGGCTTCTAATCATTGCAGGCGAGCAATGGAGGCGGGAGTCTGAGTGACTATTCCTCCTCCGTGCCGTCGACTCCAAGCACCAGCCAGAAGGAGCTTCGAATCGACGTTCCTCCCACCGCCAACACGCCCACGCCCGTCCGTAAGCAGTCCAAGCGCCGGTCCAACCTTTTCACCGTGAGTGCCAACCCCGGAAAGAAATCCGCGTGTGATAGCGAAGAATTTGAGTTAGAATCAGTCTGGTTGCCAGATGGTTCCCATTGAAAATAATGGAAATACCACTGAATTCTGTGGAAACCTTAAGAAAATTATGAGAAGCAAAGGTTTGGATAGTTAGTAAAATGGAAATTCCTTGGTATGGGAGAAGCACTGGTACGTGAACTCAAACTGAAGAAACGGGGATTCTTACCAAAGATATTTTTTATCTTGTGACTTGTTACATTGGGTACATTGAGCAAAAGTCCACGGAGATGACAAACCTGTCAGAATTCCCAGACGGGTGTGTCTAGCCCTTCTGATGAGGTAGATGAGCCGTCACGGTCCATGGGACCCCAGAGTGTCTAAAGTGTGGGGGTGGGATGGGAGACAGGTGACTATCAGGTGATTTGCCACCGAAAGCCTTAAGAACCCCTGTGTGTCAAGGCATACATGGAGGTGCGTCGACAAAAAGGCCCCCCAGTTGGGGTTTGCTTCGGAATCATCTGTGGGGCATTTCAAAGCTCCAGATCCATCGCTGGACTCGGAATCTGTGGTTGCGGCCCAGGCATGAGTTGTTCTAAAAAGCTCCCTGGGTGATTGGGATGCAGGGAGACCCTTACCTACAGAGGAGACGGCCCTTCCCTCCACGCAGCAGACGTCGTGATCGATCACACACACACCACGGCAGTTGTGTCATTTGACTAAAGTCACTGGGCTTGAAAAGAATGCACTGAACCCCTGGGTCTCCGTTCTCACTGCTCAGCTGGTCTCAGCTCTTCGTGTGTCTGCCTTGACACACAGGGGTTCTCAGCTGGGGGCGATCTTGTGCCCCAGGAGATATTTGGCAATTTCTGGGGGAGTTTATGGTTGTCACTTCTTGGGGTGGGGGTGCTTCTGACATCCGGTGGGTAGAGGCCAAGGATGCCGCTCAACAGTGCCCAGGACCACCTTCCCCAGCAAAGAGTTACCTGACCCAGGTGTCAGTGGTGCCCTGTTTCAAGCCATTTGACTTATTTTTTGCTTGGTTCTTGCTGAGTTAGATACAAAGAATTTTATTATTTTCTATTTTGAACAAAAAGAAAACTGTAAAAGGGGCGCTGGGATAACCTGATGAGCTGCGCTTGGTTGGAGGCGGCGTTCCTGACGGGCGTGGCTGCCGAGGCCAGTAGGTGCATCCCTTTTCCTCCACAACTGAGGCTGTTTTCCCATTGGAGCGTCGCGGTCAAGCCTGCTGACCGTCCACTCCCCGCCGCACGACCCTCCCTTTCCATTGCTGATTGCCAGCCCCATGCGGTTCTGGCAGATGCTGCTGCTGGAGGGGCGGAGTGACGAAGGCGAGGAGGGGGGACAGATGAGGCAGCCAGGCACAGGCTCAGGCCTCGGCCTCCATGCTTGCAGGCGTGTGACCTTGGGCAAGTTCCGAGCTGCTCTGAGCCAGAAACAGCAGTCCTTCTGCTGTGGGGTTGTTACGAAAATCACATCCTGTGTGTGAGAGTCTTTCAGGCATTGCTTTAAGTTTTCTCACTGTCATTCATGTGCTGTGAAAATGATTTCTAGTCGTGTTAAACACAAGTCATTGTCGGACTGTCGGCCAGGTCGGGAGGTAGGTGTTTCGCTTTCTGTAGGATGCAGATGAGCATCTGATGCGCTTAATCTGTACATGCATAAAACGTTTTACTGCAGAGCTTCGCAGAATAGCGGCAACCACTTAAACAGCCGTTTCCTGGCTCTGTCCTTTTACCCACCCAGGGTAGGGTGGGGGTTTTTGGTGAAGAAGCTTTTCGCCCCACAGGACAGGCTGTGCACTAACTTGTGTCTCAGTGGACTTCAGACCCCAATCGCCTGCAATGCAGCTGGGGGTCCAGAAAGGGCGGGGCGGGGCGTGAGCAGGGCGTATGCTGGTGGGGGGTCAGTGTGGACAAGGATATCTTCCTGCGTCTTTGTCCCTCTTCTTAGGGAGTGGTGGGAAGGGGCAGCACCCCATCTCAGGACACCTTTGAGGCTGACTTTGTTTCCTTTTCCAAGGAAAGCAGTGACAAGCCAGGAGGTAGCTTTAAAAATGGGGCTGCCCCTAAGGAGAGCTCCAGCTCGTCCCTCTTGCCCTCCGCACTGTTGGTAGGAGCTGCTCTGAAGCTGGAGTTTACAGAAAGCCGTGCCCGGTCCCTGCCCACCAGGTGACTGTGACGACCCATGTGGCGGACAAAGGAGAACACTCTAAGGTCAAAGGAACCAAAATCATCCCAATCGAGTCAGTAACTACTTCACCTCTGCCATCTGCAGAGCCCTGGCTTTGCCGTGCATCTGTCAGGAAGATGTCGCCAGAGCGGACCCACGTTTGAGAGAAAGTGGTTTCGAGAGCAAAGAGACAAGGGAAGAGAGAGATAAAGCCCCCCCCCCCCCATGCACGCACATATGCAGGCAGCCACCAAGAGGCCAGGGCAGGGAGGGCATGTGACAGGAGCCAGCAAAATCTCATCGCTGCGGCGACTGGAAATACTGCCACATGTCACGTCATAATTAGTGTGTCTGATAATACAGTGTACCACAAATCTACACATTATCAGTGTTTAGTTCCTGTCGGTGCAAATGTTGGAAAATAATTGGAGAGCAACTTATTTTAGGAACATAATCCTTTAAGAATTATGGGAACACCGTTATTAGTGGGAACAGAAATTTGGAGTCACCAAAGCAGCTGACGCTATCAGGTTTGCTTCGTGGTGCTTGAAATCACGGGCAGGGCTGGCGTGCTGGGCAGGACTGGGCTTGACATCGACCACGATGATGGTGAGGATGGTGAGGATGGGTACTTTTAAGTCACCAATCTTGGAAACACTAACTCCACTAGATGTCAGTGTCATCCAAGGAACGCACAGAAGGACGGTTAATTTTGGAATTGTAACAGTTAAGAAACTAAACTCTTACTGTTAACAGTTTGCTCCATTCTTAAATGTGTAAAATGTCATAGACCCATCATCCCTGGCATTGCTGGTAATTGTTGGCTTAAATTGGCAGAAAGTGCACGTATTTAGAAGTGTCTAGTGGAAGATCGATGGCTAAATGCTGCACAATCTTAGTAGAGAAAAATCCCGCCAGCCTGGGGTTGTGATACCCAAATGGAGGGGCCCGGCCCCCCCTGTTGATGAGCAGCCGTGGAGGCCACGCATAGCTTAGCAGTACAGGCATCGTTTTCCACATACCATGCTTATAAATTATAGCGTGTGCCTTCAATACCCCACCCTGGGGCTAACGCTTTGTACACCCGGAGATATGTGTTTGTATATGAACATGTTTTTAAACAAAAATAAATCACATACAGTTTTTACAAAATAGTGCAATCTTTACTAGTAGTAAATAGTGCACCATATTTACAGTAGGAATTAAACTGTACTAGACAAAAGCAAAATTACCTTATTTCACGTATTTCTTTGCAAACGCATTTTTGAGAAAACAAACATTAAAACTCTACATCCATGTAATCCCTGGTTTTGTAATGTGGATTCCCGGAGCAGTTGATTTAGTTTCGTTGCCTGATTTACTCGTGGTTAAACTGTCTCATTGCGTTGTAGAAAGCACTTTGGCACACACAGGAATAACAAACACATGCGTGCTCAGCGCTGACACGAGCAGCTCTTGCTGCAGCTGCTGCTTTATTTTCTAAGAAATCAAAAAGTCACAGTTCAAAGTTGAAGCCCTCCACGGTTGCCTCTTAAACACGTTCCCCTTTGTTCCTGTGCAGGGATCGGCATTAACATGAAGTTGGTGCTTTATTTTCTCCCTCCGTCTCTGAAAACTCTTACTCTAGCACGTTGCATTGCTTTGCCTGTTTTCTTATAAGTAGGGGTCAGCTACAAGATATTTTAAAAGCTCCCCATGTAAGGCCGATACGTCTAAGCAGAGCTGAGCATGGCGTAACCAAAGGCTGTGACGCGCTCAGAGAATAAGGCGGCAAAGCCAGGTGATATAAATAGAGTTGTCTGAGTGGCATTTAGGTTTGCTGTAGGGGAGGGGAGCCTAGATTCCTATGCCAGCGTGTTCCGGTGGCCTCGGTTCTTCCGTGGGTGAGAAGGGGAAAAGCAGCTTCTTGTTCACTGGCTCTCGGGCCCTGGGCAGCCATGCTCCCTGCTTCCTTAGCTGGCAGGGGATGGGCCCTTCACCCCTGCCGAGCAAGGTTAAATGGCTCCACAGAGGCAGGTGATGCTTCCTTCCTCTCCGTCGGTGTTGCACAGTCTCTGTCTGGCTTGCTGGGTGTTGATTTTGAGACCCCTGCCTTCTGCGGTGGGCGTGGCACACCTTGTCACACCTCTGGCCAGCCTGCAAATGGGGCTGGTGGTAGGAAGAAGCAGTTGCAGAGCTTGTACTAGCAGTACAGCCAGGTCTTGTACCCTTCCCCATCAGCTGCCACCACGCTTTCCTTCAAATTTTCGTGTCGTGGCGCTCCTCCAAAGTGTTACCACAGCCACCCACCAGGAAATTCTTGTTTTACTTTTGTGGTGCAGCCTGACCTCCGTTTTGGCCTCATCAGTCTCGGAGTGTGCTCAGATGTTGAGCATAGTTCTTCGTAGTTTCTGTTCCTAGAGGTCTGCAGTCAAACGACTGGCCATTTCTTCCTGCGTTTTGTAGAATCTGGAAATTCCCGCTTGGAGAACAGAGTAACTGTGGGACAGATGTGCTGCCTTGAGGAAGATGTTAATTTTTTTTTAATGTTTGTTTTGTTAATTATTCTGGTTAATAGAGAATAATGAAGATGGATCTCCAAATTTAGAAATTTAGAATTCATAAAATTCCCAAAGTACTGTTGATACTCTTTGTTGATTTAAAAGGGTATCACTGTGAGCTTTGACTTTTATTTTACAAATGCAAACCTCAAATGCCAGGTTTCCCATGAATTGAGATGTGGGGAAAAGATATTCTAAGGCTCTTGTGTAGATTTTAACTACTCTTATTAATTACAAAAAAAAGCGTGCCCCCAAACCCATAGCTAAAATCCATGGCAAGGGGTTTTTACTGTTTCCCTCCTAGTCCTGAGGGAAAGTCTTGCTTTATGTTCTGCAACTTTCTATTTGTTGCTTGTTTTACTTTCTGTCATCTCACTCCAGACTTGTACCAGCTCAAAAGAAAAAGTGCATATAGTAGGTACTCAATAGATAACCAGCACACAGTGGGTACTCAATAAATGTCAGTTCTTAGAATCATCTAGGAAGCATGTTTTCCAATGATGTGCTCAGGAGAATAATGCCCTTCAAAGGCCCACATCTGGATTTATGTCACTGGAACTTTTCTCCTTGCCCTCCTTCCTAATTTTGGCAGTGACCGCTCCTGGAATTCTAAACTCCATCCCATCAGCCCCTTTTTTTTTTCCTTTTTTTAAATGTCCTATGATATTGCCCCATTAAATAAAAAAAAAAAAACAAAAAAACACAGCGGCTCCACCTCTCGTCACTTTGAAACTGGATTTCATTAGCTCTCCGCTGCAGCACTGGACACCACAAAGTACAGTCATTTCATATATCATCGCAGATGTGAAAAGCACATGAAAATGTTTCTCCATTTTCAATATTGCGTGAGTAATGTTCCCATTGAAAAGTAATGGAGTGAAGTTGTCACTTGTCAGTGCAGTTATTAAGGAGGACGAGTCTCAGATCTTTCTCTCATAATAAAATAAATCTGTCAGAAAATCATTGTGCTCACACTTTCTCACGCCATCAGAGATGGAGACTTAGGCTGTGGCGCGTCTCTGGGAAAGGTGGCCCGTGGGTGGTAGCTCCCCTGAATTTAAAGTCACTGCCGTCCTGGTTGATCGCCGGCATGCATCCCCGAAAACCATCCAGGTACTTGGCAGACTAAGCCGCTCCTTTCGCCCAAGTGCTGATGTCATTTTGTCTAAAGGATATTTTGAACTTTTTTCCTCCTTTATTATTTTTGGATGTCGTGCACCAGTTTGACTTTGCTCTGTTCTCACCATCCAAAGGCAATAAAAGGAAGCATTGACTGCACCTGGATACTAATCAAGGGTGCACCGTTAAATTGCACAGCTGAGCAGTTAATAGAATTTTTAAAATCTTTCAGACATTAATTAAATATATACATTTATGTAGTAGGTTTTCCAAATGAGCCACGAGAACCCCCTTTTCTCCTTGCTATATTAACCCGCAGCTTTAGAATGTGTTTTCCTGTTGGGCGTTACTTTCCTATATGGTCCATTGGTTTCTAGTAATTGAATTTTGAACTCTTTAAAAAAGAATTAAAAGATAATTTGGCCATGGAAGAGTAGGAGGAAAAGTTTAGAGAATTCTCTTTAAAATGAGTCGGTGAAGACGACTGCTCCCAGGGTGGACAGTTGTGTGGCTGTCCACACGTACATCGCATGTGGTTTCTAAATATGTCTTTGCAGAAACGATGCAACCAAGGGCAGAGCCCCCGCCTGTGAACTGCAGCCCTCAACTGAATGCCAACTTTTCTTTTGCTTTGCAGTCTCGGAAAGGGAGCGACCCAGACAAAGAGAAGAAAGGCTTGGAGGGCCGCGCGGACAGCATCGGGAGCGGCCGCGCAATCCCAATTAAACAGGTACGTGCCCCCCGCCCCGTCCCCTTTCCCGGAGTTGGAGACACTCCTCAGGTCTCCCAGGCCAGGATGCTGGCTCGTGCGCCAGGGTTTGTTTGATGTGCTCTGTTGGTGGATGTGAAAGGCACTCACTTGACATCAATTAGGAGAGGTTCCTGTGTGTATTAAAATAGGATCATTAGAATAAGAAGAGGGAAAACGTGACAACAGGCCTAATGAAGTGCAGTCTGCCCGCCTGCGCACGGAGTGCGTTTCCAGGCTGAGCTGGCTTCAAAGGCTGGCTTTGTAGCGCGGCTTTGATTGGGCCGTGGCCGCCGGTCGACAGGGGTACATCGGATCGGCATACAAGAGCCCCTTGTGATCACAGGAGTAGCCCGATGTGGCCCTCATTTGCTCTCGCAGACGGACATCTGAACGCCGTTTCAGGCTGGTTTGTAACAACGAGGCAATTAGTTGTGATAATCACAGGCGGTGTGTCAGCTGTGCACTCTTGTTTGTAATTTGCTAATGAAGGAATTGTAACTTTGATTAGGTTCAGTTTCATTTAGACCTTATTATATAAAAGAACATTTACAGCTGTAATGCAGGGCCTTAATTAAACTTCCTCATTACACAACAGGACTTGAATTCGAGGATTTGTTTTGGCCTCTGTTGCTAGTCTAAAATAGGTTTTCCAGCCCAGAAACTGGATGTAAAGTACTTATGTCTCAGGTAGAATGACCGTTCGCGCAATGTGTTTTGCTGTTATATTTCCAAGGAAAATAAAAAATAAGAGACTTCAGCCCTGCACAGTGGCTTCCAGAAATGTGCCCTTTTGGTTCGGGGAAGAAGGCCAATTAATTTAGAGGGCATTCTGCTTGAGAGAGGGGAAAACAATCTGGGGGCAGGGTAGTAGCCCTGCCTCTGCAAGTCCTCACTTGGGACCAGTTTGATCTTCTCGATCTCTCTTTTCCACTCTCCCCTTTTGCACGTCCCTAGCTGGTTTTATGAATCCTTTAGGAACTGCCGTTGGCGCTGGCTACCCGTAAAGCAGGATACAGTCTACTCAGATACAGCTGGATGTTTTCAGCCACGTGGCTCTCACCCATTGGAAATAAAAAGGAATGCAGCTAAAGCCAGGGGATGGAACCGTGGGGGCAGAACGGGCTGGGAGGGGCAAGTGTCTCAGTGGCAACACCAGCAAGTCCACGAGGGCTCCTGGCGAGCCCGGAAATGACCACAAAGACCAAGCCTCCACCACAGCATAGCTGGAACGGCCCCGGCACTTTCTCCTTCCCTGCCCCTGGGCTTCTGTTGATGACTTGCCAGGCTGAGAAGAGAGAAGCCTGATGTTAGTAACCGAGGTCATCGTGCCTTTACAGGAAACACGTGTTCCAATGCTGGGTCACAAACGTGGACTAGCACAGGTGCTCTTAAGAAATTCCATATATTAAAAAAGAAAACAATCCCAAACCAACAAATGAAAAAATCCTTCAGCTTGGCTGGGGGTGGCGTTTTCATTCTGAAATGATTTCTTGGCTTTAAAGGTCCATATTATACACGAGCTGCTCGTTCTTTTCTCTGTGCACATATTCATAACCTAACTCTCTCTATAAAGTCATTTAATGTGTAATTTTCATGTTGTGGATGCTGTTTCAACTAGAATCATAAAAATCTTTTTTTTCCCCTTACGTTTAAAAATCGGTCCTGGGACTGTTTTTTTTTTTTTTTTTTTGGTGTACTGAAACTTAATGATGGGCTCATCTCTAACTGGGACCTCTTGCTCATTTGGGTGGGCGCTCATTAGCATGCGGTGGCTTCCCTAGGAGGTGAGCAGGCTCACAGGGTGCTTGAAACCCGCATGCAGTTTGCACCTTGCTCCTTTGGGGAGGATGCTGACTTCACAGACTAGATTTTCAATATGCGTGAGGATCACGGTTGACTATCAAGCGTAAAATGACTATTATTCAGTCCCTGGAAGCAGTCTGATTGTGAATGTTCTCAGTCATCTTTGTTGAGATCTAAATCCCGCTCTGAATTCCTAGTGAAATGGGGGCACACCCACTCCTGGAAGCCCACACCTGCTGCCTTCCAGGCTCACCTTGACGTTCTCCTCTTAACAGCCACCTGTTCCTCCTCTGTAAAATGAGGAGCCCAGGTCCCTGGGAGCACTCAACACGTGGGGATTCTACAGGGAACTTTTACATAGAAATACTCAGGGCAACTCTGGATCATGTGGATTGCTGTGGATTATAAGATGGTCGTGTCACTCTCTCGTGCATGCCTGTGGGGTTTTCTTTTTTTTTTTTTGTAATTTCTAAAATTTTGTTTTTAAAGAAGCTTTCGACTACATAAATGATACATCGAAAATATGGGGGATTCCCATATATCCCACCCCTCCCCCTCCCACACTTTTCCCCATTAACATCTTTCATTAGTGCGGTACCTTTGTTACAACTGATGAACACATACTGAAGCATTGCCACTAACCATGGTCAATAGTTTACATTATAGTTTACACTTCGTACTGCACATTTTTATAGGTTTTGATAAAATGTATAATGGCCTGTATCCGCCATTTCCCATGTCATTCAGAACAATTCCCATGTCCCAAAAATCCCTCTATTACACCTATTCTTCCCTCTCCCTCCCCTCTGGTGGCCACTGCCTTTATATCAATGTTACAAGTTCTTCCATTGTTAGAATAATAATAAATGTACTTTATTTGCATTCCCACCTTATGTTTGTTCATTTTTCAATCTTGAGGACTTTAGGATGCCCACTCTGTTTCTGATCGAGAGGGGACTTAGATCCCATGGGGCAGGTGGATGGAACTGGCTAGCTTGCAGTCGTAGCTACCCTCTGTTTGTCGGGATGGGCGTTGTCCGTCATCATCATCTCATTTAGTTGTCCTGGGCGAGTCCTGTGACCTGGTGAGTAGGTGTTGCAGCTCTGCTGAGATTCAGGTCCAGCCAGCAAGCCTGTGTTTATAAAGATCCCTCAGTCCCTGGCACTGCCAGTGTGATGATTTCAACGTGAAATTGCAAGGAGAGGATTGGCGAAGAGCCTGGCTGGGAGGTGCCTGCCCGCCATTTCCTTGACACGCAGCAGATTTATCTGATGCATGGGATGAGCTTAACTAAGTGAGCAGTTACTATTTTCTGACTGCTTTTCACATGGCATCCCATTTAATCCTCAAAATTGCCATCTTTGAGGTAGTCGCTTTATCCTTATTTTAAATGAAACCTCCAGAGGGTGGGTGCTCAAGAGCGCCCAGCGAGAAAGTGGAAGGCGGGGACTGGAATTCAGTCCCCACTGCCGTGCCCTTTCCACTAAGCCTCCACAAAGCTTAGGAAGCCAAGTCATGTGTTGTAAATTAAACATTTGAAACCTGACTTCAGACAAGAACATTTTATGTCCGTGTAGAAGGAACTTCTGAGACCACGTCTGGGAGCGTTTGCCCCGTGGTAGTGCAGCTGCACTCCTCTGTTCTGGAAGGGAGGTAGGGTTGATTTTGTACGATACTGCGTCGCCCACCAGCCACAGAGAACTTTGAGGTTCATACCAAGCCTGTGCGGCAGCTGTGCCCCCCTTGCCTGGGGGTCGAGGAACCGTTCTAGAACCTCAGCCGCCCCGTTGGAGCCGGCGCTGGCGGTGGGACTGGCCGCATTTTCTCCACTGCGGCTCCTTTCGTCCCGCAGGAATCTTGTAAGGGATGGTCTGGAACGTGGGTGGGGCACCCTGACTCATGCTTTCACGGATTGGACGCGGACCCCGGGAGCGCGCTAGTCGTGTTCCGCTCGCGGTTTACAGCCCACTCGTTCTGAGAAGCGAGGCTTGGGCCTCCGTGTGGGAGCCAGCCCAGTTGTAATGGGCCCTGAGTTCCTCTTGTTCTTCTTTCCCAATTAAGGGTTTCTCGTCAAGAATATGACTTATTTTCTGGAATAGGGCTTCATGTTTCATGAGTCTGAGGTCACTGTACCTTTTTTTGTCCTTCTTGGGGTTTCGGAGGAGGTTATCTCAGAGGGTTCTGTCTCTCTTTATGAACGAGATAAGGTCTGTTGGAATAAAAATTAAAAAGCAAGCAAGAAAAATAAAAGGCAGAGGCCTGGCTCAGTGGCGAGTGGGCTTGTCACGTATTAATTTTTCATTGCTGTGGAGAGTTGTACATACATAATCACTTGATTGCGGTGGGAGTTGGGGACTCCTGTGGTGTCATTTGCATAAATCTTGTTAAGTCAATGGCAGTTAATGAAGTACAAATGAGCCTGGAGAAGGTGACATGCAAATCACGGGTGGCAGATGGGAGGTCTGCTTGGGGGACGGCAGCTGTGTGCTCTCCTTCCTTTCTTTATCTTTCACATGTTTTAATCTCTGTATTTGAATACAGACACACAGCCACACGCTCCGGCCTCTTCCCAGCTCTCCGCCGACCCTTGGCCCGAGCCGGGGCCCCTCGTCCTGCCCCGACGCTCACCCTGCAAAATCAGCGCCCGCACGCTCCCCCGCGGCTCTCAGCCAGCAGCCCACAGAGTATTTGAATTTTTAAAGTCTTGATCCGTTTATTTTGCCAAGCTTGCAAAATTGACTAAACAGATATGTTTTTCACTGTGGAGCGGGGGACAAGCAAAAAGACAAGTCCGCACTCAGTCTTTCGAGGCAGTATGTTAGGCTGTCTCGTGAGAGGTTTTTTAGGGTGAAAAGTGGGCATGACCACGTTTGCTCTATTACGCTTCTGTCTGGGAGTCTTTCCCTCCCCGTATGGACCGGCAGAAGGTCTGGGTATGATTCCCCATCCTGGGTTTCATCACTGGGAGATAGCAGGACGGGCATTCTCTCGCAGACCTGGTTAGAGATAGGAAATACGGACGCGTCCAGGGGCCGCGGCGGGAACCAGGCTCCTCCCCAGCCCCCTCGGCCCCGGCTGGAGTGCCCCTTGCCTAGCAGTTTTGTTCTTTTTAGAGGCTCAGTACTAGCAGGACTCCCAGTGCTCTCAGATGTTCATGGGCAAATCGCTGCATTGCCTACTTTTGGCAGTTTTTTATTTGTTGATTTGACCAGTTGGTTGATGTTGTCAGAGAAACTCTTCTCTCTTGGTATTGAAGAAACGTGGGTGGCGAGCGTGGGCCGGAGCTGGGGGCTATGACGTGGCGTGAGTGGCCATCCAGAGCTGCAGGTCTCCCTTCCTCTCGTGGGCCTCACTCCGTTCGGGTCTTATTCAGTGTTTTTCATTTCGGGGGCTGCAAGGTACCACTCGAGGTTATCTTTGTGACGGTCAGCGGATACGCCAGAGGAACTAAATGTCTTCAGAAAACTTTCGTAAAGTCCCCATTTGGCCTTGACCCCTGGTGTCATGGGCACCTGTAGAGAGTCCAGCGGCAGAAGCAGCCCTCTGAAGCCACGGGCAAGCCCTCCCCAGCAGTCGGGAAGAGCCAGCCTGATGGCGCCTTCCCGCCACACCCCGCCATCGGGGCAGTGGGCGGTTTTGAAGTAGGCTGTGTTTTTGATTCTCTGTTGAGTAGAAAGACGCTGTTGTCAGTGAAGTGAAAGGAGCCACTGGAGCTAATCCCCTCACCCAGCCTGCTGCGGCCGCTGACCCACCTCGCCCGCTACCTGGGCTCAGCACAAGGGGATGTATCGTGCGGCATCCACGGCATAGAAGCAACCTGACGACACTCACATCAGCAGCCCTGGAAACCCCACACTGTTCACAGTGAGCTGGTCCGCGGCTTTCACGGAGGGGGCAGCATCGAGACTCCACGGAAACTTCACGGACGTTTTAAGAGAGAGAGAAACAGCCACGCTGCTGTTTGGGAGCTGGGGAAGGAGTTAATTCTCGGGGTCTGTAAATCCTGCGCAGCCTCTGACGATGGCCAAGGTGAGCAAAGGCTCGCTGGGAGTACGCTACTCGCCCAGGGAGCAAATCAGCCCTGCCTGGGCATCAGGGGTCCATTTAGTTCCCCAGATCCAGATAATTTACTGACAGGTACCTGGGGCCCTGGAAGCTAATTTCCCCTCGTGGGGTGAGCGACTCCCTGAGAGTATTGTCTTCGGGCCAGCTCGCGGCAGACGCGGGCCCATTACAGCTGGCTGCATCACAGGCATGGCTTTGCAGACCCATTCAGGGTGCCTGGATGCCTCGTCCAATCCATAGTCATTTGTCTTTGAATCAATAGGGCACACCCTCCCCTCCCCCCCACCCCGTCCCTTTTGGCAGTGGAATTAGGTGGTACCTAGTCTACACAAAATGCTCAGTAAAATTACTTTAACCAAAACTCAGATATGTCATTTAAATATAAGTCCGTGCAGCGATTTGAAATAATCCTTCCCACGATCGTGAGGGTGTTGGAGGGTGAGAGGAGGCAATATATGCTAAAGTGCTTCATACACTGTAAACTGCCATGTAAACATAATGTTGTTTCCAAGAATGGAAGTTAATTTTAAGACTCAGTGCATCCTCTGTGTACCATTTTCCAGGAGCTGGTATAATATCTGACTAAATGGTTTGTTTCAAAGAAATGTTTCTTTTCTTTAAAAGTTCAATAATAGCAGGGAAACCTGATTCCCTTTGAGCTCTGAAATATGAAAGCACGTACAAGTAGAGGAAAGTTTCTCAAAACTAATGTTCGTATGTATTGCCAGAACTCATTCTCGTCTTGTTGAACCGATTAAGTGTTTATTTTTCTGTATCTTTCCCCATCGGATTCAGAGAGCTTTGCAGACGCGTAGGCTCAGCCTCGGGTAGACAGCCCAGGCGCGCCCCTAGGAGCTGGAGGTGGCCCTCGATGCCGCCGAGCCAGGTGGGCTCGGAAGTGCATGGAGACACAAGTCACCCGCAGTAGCTTGGTTGTGGGGGCGTGGGGCAGGGAATGTGGGGGCCCCAGGGGCTAAGGAGTGGGCATTTCTACTAAAAGGGAAAGGCCAGGCTGAGGAAGGGGGTGATTCACCTAGAACTTGGGGTCCAAGAAGGCAGCCCTCCCGCCAGGGGCTGGAGAAGTGTGGCGGAGCGGCCGCAGGCGGCTTGGGGTGTTCGGCTGAGAGGGCGCCGTTGTGGGGGGCGGCTCCTGAAGAAGGGGCGAGGCGGGGGAGCTGGGAGAGGCGCCTGGTTGCCAGGCTGTGCGGTGGGAGAAAGCAGAGCTCCCCTCAGCCGGGGAGCGGGGGGCGCTTTAAACCAGAGCAGCTGTGAGCCCTGTGGCCCCCAGAGGGCCCTGCCTCCCCCCCCCGCGGCTTCTCCTCCTCACGCCTTTCTCTCCCTCGCCTCACTTTACTACCACAGTTTAATGAGGACAGATACTCACGGTCAGAGGATTGGCGGTCCCCAGTACTCACTGACCGCTTACGGAGTGCTGGAAACCGAGCCAGAGCTTGGTGCATCTCTTTAACTATGAAGCTGTGAGTGTGACGGTCCCGTTTTGCTGACCAGAAAGGAAAGGACTGGGTTGGTGACCGAGCCTGCCCGGCACCGCCTGGCTGGTCCACGGCAGAGCTGGGGCGGCCCGTCTGTGGTGCTCTCCTGTGACGCCCACCCTGGGCCCTCCTGGGATCTCGGGGAAGCCCGCCCTACTCCACGAGGACCTCTGTGATGCAGCTGCGCGTGCTGGGCAGGAGACCGGTAAGGTGTGAAATACTCTGCTTTCAGCGTTTCCATTTAAACCTCCCTCAGCTGTGGTGAACTGTTACCTCTGGAAGTAAGACTGCCCTGGAACGCATCCTTCCAGAAGCACGGAGCGCATACTCCGTGGCACGTGTTTTCAACTGTTGAGGCCTTTTAGTTGTGTTCAAGGCAACACAACACCTTCCAACAGGTTCTGGAAAGAAAAACAAAGCTCTGGATGATCACAGTGATTTCATCAGCTCCTCAGGCCTCTAAAGGGGGTTGGGATCAGTTCTCATTCAAGACCTTGTGACAATAATCATAGTTCTATGTGTTCCTAATTTAGCCCAGGTGATGCCCAGGAAAATAGATATCTTACCACTGAAGGGGAGATTAGGCAGGAATTCAGAGACCCAGGGCATCCCTCACCTTCAAGGTGAAAATCTCAACACATGGTGATTAGCTGTAAATACTTACCTCAGTCTTTGCATATTTGCATATACTCCATGGAAACAGATGTCCACCAGGGCTCCTGAGAAAACCACATGAACTCCTACTCATTTCTGCATCATAGAACAATTCCTGGTGGGAGACTCAGTTTCTCTTCACTGAGGAACATGGGATTCAAACGGGACCTCCCCTGAGCTGGGCTTCGTGCCCCTCGCACAGAGAGTTGGAAAACAAACGAGCACCTCTGGGTCTGGCCAGAGCAGTCACACTGGGTCCCAAAATTTCATGTTTTGTTTCAAAAACAGTAGCAACAATGGAACTCCCATGGAAGCTGGAATAATGACTCCTGGGCTGGACCCTTTCTCTTGAAGCTGGTCCAGTGGAGACTCCAGCTCCACGCTGAGAAACTGAGGCTCCAGGAGTCTCCGCAGGGCCCTGACTCATCCATGATCCCCTGTAGACCTCGAGGCCTGCTCCAGAGCCTGGTCCTCCACAAGGTCCAAGGAAGGTGGTGTCTCAGGAAGTCTTCCGGCTCCCCTTTCCAGGCTTCTCTTGAAAGTCGTTGGGCAGAGGCATTTTCATCGGGTAGTTGTGGTTTTTTTGTTTGGTGGTTTTTGTTTTTGTTTTGGAGGTACCGGGCCCAGGAATTAAACCTGGGACCTCGTGCGTGGGGAGCTGGAGCTCAACCGCTGAGCTACACTGGCTCCCTCGTCAGATACTTTTGAGTGGCACAAGCACATTTTCCTTTCTAATTTTTCACTAAGGAAATTTATTTTTGACAGGATTACTGACAGGTTGTAAAACCAGGGATACTGAATTCCCTTGGTACCAAAGCTGCCGGCTATAATTAAATATGTAGAAATTTGGTGCAATATTATAAAATTGCCACCAAAGGGTTTGTTAGTTTGGGAAATGTATTCATAGTTAAACATTTTCCATAAAGCACCTAATTTAATAGTACTCCTGTGAACTCTGAATAAGAAAATGGAAACAAAAACATATTAACTTGTTAGGCCCTTCGCAAACCTGGTCTTCCTTGGTTCAGTCAGTCCTAAACCCCGCTATACTCACTTAAAGTTTCCCTCTGCTTAAAAGCATAAAAAATAGGCCCAACAGGCTCAAGCAGTTGGGCACCCGCCTCCCACATAGGAGGTCCCAGGTTCGGTTCCCGGTGCCTCCTAAAGAAGAATTGAGCAGATAACGAGCAAAAAACAACAAACAAATAGACGAGGGAGCCATCTAGGGGTGGGGGAATGTTACGTTGAGTATCGGCAGAGTGCCCAAGTACCTCCCCACGATATGTATCAGTTACAAATGGGAAGCAGCACCTCTTGGCTGAGAACCCGGCAGACAGCAGCTTACTCAAATGAGCAAGGTCAATGCTGATAATGATGTGCTGAGATGCACTGAGAAGGGCTCAGCTCTTCTGTGGGATTCTTGCCCAAAATGCATAACCTCAGTCTCATCACGACAGAAACAAAACTCAGATGAATCCAAACTGAGAGACATTCTACAGCAAGTACCAAGGCCATGAAAACTCAGGACTGAATGGAGATGACAAAGGGAACAGCAACCAAATTCAGTGTGGGGTCCCATCAGGGCAAAAAGATGCTCAGGAGAAAACTGGTGACGTGGATGAAGCCTGCTGAGTAGTTCATAGCACTGTAGCAACGTTCCTTTCCTTTCCTTAACCTTCCATTACTTTACCATCAAAGAACAGTCAATTAAGTGTTTCTTTAACCCTTCCTGTGTTGGAGGGAAGGGACAAATGAGAATTTTGAAACTTGCTGGGCCTTTGAGGAAGAGCTAGGGCAGCCCAGGGGTGAGGAAGAGCTGGGGCAGCCCAGGAGAGAGGAGGAGCTGGGGCAGCCCAGGAGAGAGGAGGAGCTGGGGCAGCCCAGGGGAGAGGAGGAGCTGTGAGCCCTGAGTGGAACGAATGGACTGGCAGTTTCAGAGCTGAAGGGTGGTCAGAGGCATCTGGCCGTGGGCTTTTGAGTGGGCACGTGGCAGGTGCTCAGTAGATCCTAAAAGTGATTAATAGCGATCAATTTCAGTTCATTTAAAGACTTGTCAGTATGTTTAGCACACAACAGCACAGCTTTGAGTGTTCTGCGGTCCAGGTGTTGGGCGAGGCTGGTATAAAGTAGGGAGGTAGCTTCACCTACCTGCCGCCACCACACCACTGCTGATCTTGGGGTTTTGTCTCATAATTTTTGCATGAAAATGGAAAATTCTGTCACTCAGGATTTTACAAACTGTCTTGAGTAATTTCCTTCAGAGAATAAACACTGCATAGAGATCCGAGTTCTGTGTATTAACCAGAAGATTCCCTTTTCCCTGTGGTCTTCCCATTTTTTGTGCAACTTACCAGATGCTCTTCTCTCGTTTCTATGCTTGCAGTGCAGTTTCTCAGCACAACAAATACATGTTTTAAAAACGGGAAGAGACCCTAATTTTACAGATAGGGAAAGGGTCACAGAAAGGTCACGTGACTTGCTGACGGCTCCACTTTACCAGGTAGCAGTCCAGAAGCCCTGTTTAGATGCTTTTTACCCGAACACTGGCATGATCAGGGGCATTTTCTTCCTCCCTGTGCTTTTTAAAAACATAAAATTAACAGGTAATTATGTTTACCATTTCACCCCGATATTTTGATTGTAATGTGACTGGCCAGTCATTTTCTAAATTGAATCTTTAAACTTCATACTGTTTAATCTGTTTTAAAAATGGAGATGGGAAACAGTAAAAATCATTACATTTGAAAGGACAGGTTACTAATGATTGGACCCATTTTCTGTGCCTCTATTTATCCCGCAGGTTCTTGGATCCCACAGCAACCCTGCAAGCTTCCTACCCTGGTATGATTATTTAAATTTTACAGGTGGGAAACCTGAGGCTCAGTGTGGTAGTTTGGAGCGGGAGGTATCCCAGATAAACATGCTTTTAAAGTGAATCCGTTCCTGTGGGTGTGAAATCACTGTCAGCAGGACTTTTTTGATGAGGCTCCTTCAGTTAAGGTGTGGCCCAGTCAGGATGGGTCTTAATCCTATTACTGGGTCCTTAATAAACAGAATGAACAGAGAGAAAGAAAGAGCAAGCCTCAGGCACAAGAAGCCTAAAGCAGGAAACCCGGAAGCAAAGGCAGAGACCAGCAGGTGCCACCATGTGACGTGCCGTGTGGCAGAGCAGCCCAGGATTGCTGGCAGCTGGTCTTTGGAGAGAAAGCATCTCCTTGATGATGGCTTGCTTTGGACATTTTCTCAGCCTCAAAACCATAACTAGTAAATTCCTGTTGTTTAAGCTGATCCATTTCAGGGTATTTGCTGGAGCAGCAGAGGAAACTAAAAACACTAGGTTATTAGTCAGCCAAAGGGGTGCTGATGCAAAGTACTAGAACTCTGATGGCTTTTATAAAGGGTATTTATTTAGGGTGGAAGCTTACAGTTAACAGGCCCTAAAGAATCCAACTCAAGGGACCAAAAGAGATACTTTCTCACCCAACGTCTGTTGCCACGTGTTGACACAAGATGACTGCCAGTCTCTGTGAGGGCTCAGCCTTCCTCTTCCTCTTAAGGCGTTCTGATCTCAGCTGTAGGCTGGCATAAGGCTTGTCTCTCTTCCCCAGGCTCGTTTCTTTCTGGGCTTTCTCAGCTCCTCAGGGCTCTGGTCCCTTCAGCTGCAAACTCTTAGGTGAAAGGCTTGGCTCTCTCCCTGGGACTCCAGCGTCCAAAACTAAACTCTCTGTGTTCTCCTTCTCCGTGTATTTACTTCCATGTGAGAGTCTCTTTTATCCCCACCCCAGGGGTGGAGACTCAACCCTGCATGCCCTAATGACGTGGTCAAATAAAAGCCCTAATCTTGATTTAATAAAGGAAAAGTGAAACCTCTGAATCTAATTCTAATCTGTTTTTGGAATTCATAAACAGTATCAAACTGCCACACTCGGCTTGCATCCTAATTTCATAAAGTGACTAAAAGGCAGACGTCTCAGACTCAGGCCTGTCTGTTTTCAGAACCTGTGATGTTCCTATTGAATGGCTTCATCTGACACTCAGCTTCCAAAGGAACTTAATGACTTTTATTAAAAATCCAGGCACAGGACAGCACCTAGAAGGGGCTGCAGGGTGTTTTCTAACTAATGGCAGCCGGGGCCTCTTGGGTTGGGGGCATCCATGTCCATTGTACAGCCAGAACTTCCACAAGCGTCACTACCCCTTCCCGCGGCAATCCTCTGAGTGTATTCTACAGCAGTTGTTCGTAATTGGAGTATCGAATTCACTGTGGTTTTAATTAGTTGATTACTACTTCTTTAAAATGTACTATACTTGCTGTGGATCTTGCAAATTGGTAACTGGTAGGTACCAGTATAATTAAATATTTCAGAGCACTTGGCTACAGCAGCATTGAACTGTGAAGAAATAATGGTGTATAGCCAATCAGAAAGAGATACTTGTAAACTCATTTACAGCAGCAGTGTGTGTTAGGACCATCATAGAGATGCTTATTGCAGGAGAAATTAAAGATACAATTTTGTGCTAAGAGGCAATATAGAAATTAGTTCCTGAATTACTTGTTAATTGATTTGGTAATTCCCTTGGGTCTGCATGCTCTTCCCCCCCCCTCCCCCTTTTTGTTGTTGCATTCAGTTAACGGTGACTCTTCCCAGAGCAGTAAAAATATTTTTCACACTTGCATTAGCTGTGCCCTTACATCAGACTGCCCAGATTCATATTTGCAGAACCAAAAATACACCTGCCTTTCGTACAACGGTTTTTTTCCCAGGCATATTGTCATTTTATGTATACTCATCACGGTAACCTGTGCATTCACAGGACTGGGTGGTGTCAGCAAAAGGAAAGCCCTTTTGATCTCTCATGTTTACAGGAGCTTTCCCTGATTTTTTTCTAATGGGAAACCCTCATGTCATTACCAACAAAGGAGAAGATTTGGTAGGCTTGATTTATGGAAGTCTTATTGTTTGCAATTCAGCAAGAATAACCACACAAAAGACCATTCGTAGAAAAGTGCACATTGCTGCTGGGAATGATTGCGAGAAAATGAGACCTGTTTCTCCTGGTTGCAATTGAGGTTGGGTGAAAGCTGAGCGCAGCAAGCCAGGAGCTGGCCAGAAGCCTCTCAGGCCCGGCTCTCACGCTCGTCGCCCACCCCTTCCTGACTGTTGACCGAGGGCCAGTGCCGTGGGAATTTAGGACCATATTTGTGCTCCTTACGTGAAGGAGACAGCAGCTGGTACCCGTGGGAGTGTTAGAAATCTGCCCTCTGAACAGCCGCCGCCCTGGAGGCTCAGCTCCAGTGCCAGAAACACATTGTTAATAACTTCCCGGCCGAAAAAGCAGCCGTAAGAGCCTTTTTGAATCGCCGTGACGTTAAATGTATGCCAGTCTGTTATTTCGCTGTTGCCCTCCTGTGTGTTACTACAGCGTCTATGTGTAAGCTCAGCTTGTTTGCATGTTGGCCAGCGAATACAGGAAAAGTAGGTGACTTTGAAGTATGAAAGCCATCTTTTTGCTGCACCCAAGACCAGAAGAGGCATAATAAATTCTGCTAGCGTGGCGCCATGCCCTTTGATGAAAGAGTTGCTTGGCTGGTGGTTGGCGCCGCCACGGAGAGAATGAGCCTTGCCCATTGGCTGGTGGAGCTTTAGGGAGCTTTTTACTCCAGATAGAGTCGTCCTAGCTACTCCAACACTGGCTCGTGTTCTCGTGAAGGTGATTTCTTACGGGCCTGGAAAGCGCAGCCTCTGCCCTCTTGGAAATGCGGCTTGGGCAGGTGTAGGCTATGGCTTGCGCAGTTGGTTACGGCTGGAGGCTGCCTTTCTTTTTATGTCACGGGGAGTTGAGGTCTTAGGACCTGTTAAACACTGCAACCCCTGTAAGGGGGCACCTCTGACACCAGCCCTAGAGGTAATGGTTTCATGAGCCTCTGCTCCTCACCCCAACTCCGCTCCTCACCCCAACTCCGCTGGCCCTTACTGAGTCAGATCAGCCATTTCCCTTGTTGGCAAATTCAGCACCAGAGCCAACCACCTGATCCTTAAAGGGGTGGACGGTTAACAGCGCCTACACCTCCGGTTGGTTCTGGAGTTTTGGCTTGTGCTTCTTCCTGAATTGAATAGGAGAGGAAATATTTCCCCTTGAGGGAGTAGAAGGACACAGCTGTAAACATTTTATTTTTTAAAAATTTGTGAATTTTGCCCTCTGCTCTGTAAACATTTCTTGAATTTGAAATCTTTTTTATGTATCAAATTACTTATTGATTTCTTCCTGATCTTTGAGCAAAATTGGTACTCTACCAAGATTCACCTTGCATATGCATGGTTTCCAGTGTACCTGAGCCCACTGCAAGGCCTCAGGTATGCAGGGGCCCAAGTGTTAGATTCCCCACTTAGAAAGCTTTAGGGCATCGACTTCAGGGCCTATCTCCTGCCACCCAAAACTGAGGCTTTGAAGCAGGAGGTGAGGGCTGGGAATGAAGCTCCAAGGTGATATATTTCCATGTGATCTCTTCTTGTGATATTTCTGTACTTTTCTACTAATGCTTGCACTAATAATTTTTAATGGTTCACATTGAGTAGGTGACATTTTGATACATTAATGAGCCTTATCAATGACTTTTAAAAGTTCTTCAGTGTGCCAGGGTTCTTGGCCCTCAAAGGAAGGGAGGGCAGTGTGGCTGCAGCCGGGAATAGCCCCTCCTCCCTGCCTGCTGCTCCCTCGATGAGCAATAGCGGGTGTCTCGCAGGCTGCCATCCCCGAGAGTAACGTCCACCACTGAATCATGTCAGAGGCAGTGGTATGGGGCATGTCGGAGGCAAGGTTTGTCATGGAGGATTTTCCCTTAAAAACGGTTTGCCTCTACTAAAATATCTGTCAGAGCACGTGAGGAATGTGAGGTTCACAGATGGAAGGGTGTTATCCTGCAGTGACCAGGCCTGCGCTGGACTGCAGAGGGCCAGCTGGGGAATTGCTGGCATGTATGGGAGGAGAGGCCATAAAGAAAGTGTCAGGAGAAGGGTTGCCTTGGTTGATTGAAAATGCTTGAGTTTTGGAGCAAGCAGGGTTGGCAAGAGTCCATTTGGGTGCTAGAGAGGCCCCCGGGGGACTGAGCTTGCCTGGGCCCCTGTCCAGCCTGATGTCAGGGTTTATTGACACGTGAAGGTGGGAGTTTTTGACAGAATTATGACAGGTACCCAAAGAAGATTTGTTTGGGTAGTGGTCCTGAATTTCAGTTTGTGGGGACAAGCATTTTTTCTGATTTGTTCTCAGGTTTCTGGAAAATACTGGGCATAACTCAAGTATTTGAGGGGGCAGTGGAATTGAAGTCAAAGTAGAAGTATTTTTACAACAATGAAGTAAGAGCTAGCCTAGGCTGCTTCTTACAGCATCAGCACACACGGAATGCTAGTGCCCCAAGGGCCAGTTTGTTATTTTCTTTGTGACCAGTGATATCTCCCAACCCCTAGGGCAGTAGGCTCTGAATAACTATTTGTCACAACCGGCTCAAGAGGCATAATAACGTAATCCCCATTTGAAGAACTAATGCTCAGAGAAGGTAAGCCATTTGCTCAATGTCACACAGCTGGGAAGTGGTAAAGGTGAGACTTAACCATTGTGTGGGACGGCCCAAGAGTCATGTTTGCTCTGAAAGAGTGGCAGAAGATACCTGGGGAGGTCCAGTGAGGAATTGCCCAGCAGATTCTGTGTCTTAGGTGATAAACTTGTAGAGTTAGAAGATGAGAGAGCATAGTCCAGGGTAGGATTCAGGGGCAAGTACACTCTGATAACATGCCCTAAGAGTAGAAGGTCATAGACAGTGTAAGAAACGTGGCTAAGTTTAGTTTTCACATAAACCTAATAATGGGCAGGGGGAATAAGACTAATGTCATTTGGCGGGCTATTGCATCAGTCGCCTAAGCCCGAGTTAAGCAGAGATAAAGGAAAATAGCTTCAACCAGTCCTAAGGTAAAAAAGGGCGCCCAAGAAAGAATTACAACAACTCAAAGATCAATACTAAATTCCATTCCTTATTTGGTGAAAGGGCAAGTAACTGGCCAAAACTGCTGGAATGTGATGAGGGAAACTGTTAATCAAAGACTGGGGGACTTGCGCGGGAAAGTTAGACCTCTCGGACAGGCTGTAACCTCTGGAGCACCCAATCAATGGAGAAACCGGAGGGCTTGCGTGCTAGGCTTAGGGGACTATAAAATGCGTCACTTTCTTTCGTTCGGCGCGCCAGCCACGTGTTCTGGTTGCGCCCCCTTCTAGCAAGATTGAGAATAAAATCTCTTCTTCTCCACAACTGGGTGAGCTTTATTCCTTCCAGGACCGGATTTCTTTCTAACAGAGAGGCTCCTGGGACTGGGAGAGAAGCTAACGACTGTGGGGTCCACGTTCCCTGACGTTACTTGGGTTTCACGTAAGAAGCTGAGGACACACTGGACCATGCAAAGATAATGGATGTCTCTGCAGGATTCAGAGACTTCCCTTCTATTATACGGTAGAGATAGCGTTGATTTCCGAAAGTAGCAGTGTTTTCAGGATGGGGATGCTGTGATTGTGCTGAGACCCGAGTTCTAGCTTTGGTAAGCTCGGAGACCTTGTACGCAGCAAAGGGCACCACCTCGGGCAGCCGTGTCCGTGCTGGCCGACTGGGTGCCTGAGTGCTCCTTCCGCAGGCAGTAACGTGCCAGGTAAGGCCAGGCTGGTGCGTTTCCCACACTTCTGAGAAGATGAATCGTGGCATTAGCTTTTTAACTGTTGTGGAGATATTTTTGAAACAGTGTTATTCAACCATACATTGTCTTCACCTTTCCGAATCTTATTATTTGTGGGAAATCCTGCAGTGACGCGATGGTCCGGTCTCTAAGCATCATGGTAACAGCCCGTCCTTGATTACAAGGACCTGTGGTTGATGCAAGGCGGGAAGGAGGCTGCAGTGGCCCTTGAGGCGTTGGCAGTCCAGGTGGGCGGGAAGGCGGAGTATGTCCGAGTGGCTAATAGAGAGCCTGAAACAAACGCCAGTTCCTCCAGTAGTTGAAAGTTGAAAGGGCCCCAGCTCCCTGCTGGGATCCAGGAGGGCAGCATGACGCACATGCTGTGAAGACCAGGTGTGATCACTGCAAACAGGTGCAGGATGGAGGCTGAGGACGGCTTCAGGAAGTGACAGGCAGTGTGTGGTGCAGGCATAGCTGGGCGTTTTCTCTGGAAGTAGCAGGGGAAGATTGGGGAGCGGGGTAGGGACTATAGCACAGAGGCTCGCCTGCCAGGAAGGGCAGTTCCCGTGGTTGAAGACAGGTAGAGGCCACCTCGGTTTCCTAGGCCGCTATAACAAGGTGCCACAAGCTGGGCAACCAAAAATTTATTCTCTCACGTCAATCGACACTGGCTCTGAGGCCCACGCTCCCCCAGGGTGGCCGCCTCCTAACTCGACTCCATCTGCAAAGGCCCTATTTCCAAATAAGGCCACATTTCCAGGTGCTGGGGCAGGACTTGAGCATGTCGTTTGGGGGCACCGTTTAGTCCACATCACAGATGAGGAGTAGTTTCCAGTGGAAGGTGGTGGTGATCCGAACCCAGAGGGAGCAGTGAGAACCGGGAGGGTGAGGCCAGCAGAAGAGGTGAGGAGTCCTCTAGAAGGCCCAGATGGGACGGGCTGGCCTGGCAGGCTTGAGCTTAGTAAAGTCGTTGTATTAACAAGGTGACTCCATCATCTGCCCTTTGGTAACTCCCTGGGAGGAAATGCACACATCCCAGAAAGCCCAGTCGGTTTCTGATGGCCAGCACTGGGAAGCGGTCAGTTCCATTGAGTGTTGCTTTCAAAGTAATCATTTCAGTAAACGTTCAGAAATTCAAGGGGACAGATGTGGTTCAAATGGTTGGGTGTCCGTCTCCCATATGGAGGGACCTGGGTTCGGTTCCCTGGACCTCCCAGTAAATATTAAAAAAAAAAAAAAAAAGACATTGTCAGAAATTCAGGCACCAGAGTGTCATTTCCTCAGGTTCATGCAAATCGGGGACATTTACAATTCAGAAGCTCCTGGGTGCCCAGAATTCTTTGTAAGGTGTTTTGGGGGGTTGAAGGGCTCTGAATTCATTTCTGGAGAGAAGAGATGGTGTAATGGGGGATGCAGGTTTCCAGGCAAGCCTGGGAAGGTCTTCTGACCCCAACCAAGCCTGTGTAGCCACAGTTCTAACAAGCTGCTCCCAAATCACTTATAGCAGGTTGTCAAAGGCATTCACAAAACAGTTCTTCCTTTTCATTTTTTTTTTCATTATGAGAAGTTGCCTAACACAATGAATGTCCTGAAGATGCTTCCAGTGTTTTCTTCTAGCAGTTCTATAGTTTGGGTTCTTACATGTAGGTCTCCATTCCATTTTGAGTTCATTTTCAGTGTGAGATAGGGGTTCACCTTCCTTCTTTTGCATCTGAACTTCTCCATTAAGTAAAATGTTAGGTTTGGGTTTTGCATACATTCCCCTTGTCATGTTGAGGAAGCTTCCTTCTGTTCCTAGTTTTGTAAGGATTTTTATCAAGAAGGGGTGCTGGAGGGTCTTTTTCCTTCACTCTATTAATGTGGTATATTACATTAATTGGTTTTCTTATGTTGATTTTCTTATATTGAATCATCCTACCATACCTGTGATAAATCCCATTTGATCCTAGTATATAATATGTTTTTTTCAGGAGGTACCAGGGATTGAACCCAGGATCTCGTGCTTGGGAAGCAAGCACTCAACCGCTGAGCTACATCTGCTCCTCTGTAATACTTTTAATATGCTGTTGGATTTGGACTTTGCTCGTATTTTAAGGATTTTTGTATCTACATTTGAATATAAAGGATACTATCTGTAATTTTCTTTTCTTGTGGTGTCTTTATCTGGCACTGATACTAGGGCAATGCTCACCCCATAAAATCAGTTAGGAAGTGTTTCCTCCTCGTCAATGTTTTGGAAGACTTTGCACAAGATTGGTGTTAATTCTTGGAATGCTTAGTAAATTCAGCATTGAAGCCCTCTGGTCCTGGACTTTTCGTTGTTGGAAGGTTTTTCGTTTGTTTGTTTTTCTGCTTTTTTAGGAGGTGCCGGGAATTGAACCCAGGACCTCATATATGTGAAGCAGGTGTTCAACCACTGAGCTATACCTGCTCCTGTTGGAAGGGTTTTGATTACTGATTCAGTCTCTTTACTTTTTGTCTATTGAGAGCTTCCATTTCTTCTGGAATCAGTGTGGGTAGTGTGCATACTTGCAGGAATTTATCCATTTCATCTAGATTTTCTAATCTGTTGGCATACACTTGTTCACAGCATCTTCTTATAATCTTTATTATTTCTGTGGAGCCTGCGATAATGCCCTCCCTCTTTAATTTCTGGTTTCGGTTATTTGCCCCTATCTCTTTTTATTCTTTGTCAGTCTAGCTAAAGGTTTGTCCATTTTAATGATCTTTTCAAAGAACCAACTTTTGGTTTCATTGATTGCTCTCTGTTGTTTCTTTATTCTCTATTTCCTTAATCTCTGCTCTAATCTCTGTTTCCTTCTGTCTACTCACAATGAGTTTAGTTTGCTCTTCTTTTTCTAGATTCCCCAGTTGTGAGATTAAGTCTGTGATTTGAGATCATTTTCCTCTTTTTAGTGTAAGCATTTAGAGCTCTGCATTTCTCTCAACACTGCCTCTGCAGTATCCCATAACTTTTGGTTTTTATATTTTCGTTTCCTTTTGCCTCAAGTTATTTCCTAATTTCCCTGGTGATTTCTTATTTCACCTCTTGGTTGCTTAAGAGTATGTTGTTTGACTCCCACAGTGTTGTGGATTTCCCAGTTCTCCCTCTGTTATTGATTTCTGTCTTCCTTCTGATATGTTCAGAGAAGATACATTTGTATGATTTCAGTATTTTTTAATTTATAGAGATTTATTTTTTGACCTAACATATGATCTGTCCTGGAGAATGACCATGTGCACTAGAGAAGCATGTGTATTCTGCCGCTGTGGGTGAAGTGTTCTATGTATGACTGTTAGGGGTAGTTGGTGTATAGGATCGTCCAAGTCTTCTATTTTCTATCTGCATGTTTCTCCCATTTATAAAGGACAGTGGTTTATTCAGGTCTCCTATTAATGTAGAACAGTCTATTTCTCCCTTCAGATCCGTCAATATTTGTTTCATGTATTATGGGGCTCTGCCATCAGGAGCATAACCATTTATAATTAAGTCTTCTTGTTGAATTCACCCCTTTATCAGTATAGAGTTACCTTCTTTAACGTTTCTGTATTAAAGTCTATTTTATTTGATATTAGTATAGCTACCCCAGCTCTGTTATTATTTGCATGGTATATTTTTTTCCATCCTTTCACTTTCAAACGACTTGTTTCTTTGAATTTAAAGTGAGTCTCTTGTGGAAACAGTATAAATGGGTCATGTTTTTTCAATCCATTCTGCCAATCTCTTCCTTTTGACTGGAAAGTTTCATCCATTTACATTTAAATTAATTACTGATCATGCAGGACTTTCTTCTGCCATTTTGCTTTTTGGTCCTTGTAAGTCTCATCCCTTTTTTTGCCTGCAACTTCCATTAATGCCTGCTTCCATATTTATTTGATTTTTTCTGGTGTTTCCATTTGAGTCCCTTCTCATTTCCTTCTGGATATATATTTCAGATATTTTCTTTGTAGTTACCATGTGCCTTAAATTTAACATCCTAAATCTATAAAAATCACATTTGATTTGATACCAACTGAACTTCAATAGCATACACAAACATTGTTCCTATACCCCTCCATCCCCCTACCTTTTTGTTGTACTTGTTACAAATTATGTCTTCATAATTTAGTATGTTTCAAACCATAGATTTATCATTACTTTTAGGGTTTGTATTTTAGAGCATGCAAAAAGTAGGAAGTGGAGTTACATACAAAAAATACAAAAATACTGGCATTTATACTTACCCATGTGGTTGCCTTTACTGAGGTCTGTCTTTATGTTGCTTCAATCCAATCTAGAGCCCTTTCCTTTCAAGATGTAAAACTCCCATTTTAATATTTTATTTTATTTTATTTATTTATTTTTTTTACCAGGAGGTCCCGGGGATCGAACCCAGGTCCCTCCATATGGGAGACGGACACCCAACCATTTGAGCCACATCCACCCCCCCATTTTAATATTTTAATGTGTTAGTTCTTAGATGTAGTTCCTGAGGTTTCTGTTCCTTAAGGTTGTATCCAGCTATTGATATGATAGAAATTCCCTTGAGTGTTAGGAGCTAACAAATACAAACAAACCAATGCAAAACAAAAAAAAACAAAACACAACAACACCAACAACAAAAACACAGAAAAAAACAACACCATTCACAGTCTTTGCAAATTGACTGAGTTGACTGGTACTCTCCTTCAGGGTTTAGCCTCCTATCAAGAAGATTATTTAAACCTTAGATTCTAAAGTAAGAGTAGTGTGCAGTGTCCTCTCTATCTTTTTTGAGTTTGTGTATCTTGTCCTGGGTTTGTGCTTGCTTGTGGCCCTAGGAATTCCATCTTTCTACAAGAACCTGAATCTCCCCATATTCCCTATGAAATAGATTTCTCTCCTTCAGCTTGCTGTAGTGTAGGGCTTAAATTTGGTAATCCTTTGCCCCAGGCTGTTTTGACTTGTTTTTTTTTTTCTTACACTGCCTTAGTGGTCTACAGGCTGCGTCTGTCTGCAGGTCAAGTTCTGGGAGGGTGTGCCCAAGAGGAGTTTCCTGGTTCAGTCTTTCAGGTCGCTACCTGAAGGATTGGCACCAACAGGTATTACGTGGAGATTATTTGGTCCATCCAGAGCAGGGCCAGGGACCCACAGTTGGAGCATAGACTGGCTCCACCTGGTGTCGGGGAGGCATTTGGGGAGGATCCAGCAAGGGTCCTTGTGAAGGCCCAGCGAATCACAAGGATCTAGCCTGGCTCTCTGCCCTCCCTCCTTGGCAGGCATACCAGCAGGACGCTTCCCCTCCTCGGGGTGCTGAGTGTCTCCTTCCCCGGCACACACCCAGGACCATGTGAGGTCTGACTCTTAGGCTTGAGGAGATGCTGAGAGGCTGCAAAACACGGTGGGAGGGACTGAGGAAGGAAGGCAGGGAGCAGGTGTCTTTGGAAGGAGGATGGAAGGAGAGCTGGGAGGCACAAGAGTGCAGTCAGTTGTGCATGCTGGTGGAAGCGGGGACCCTCAGTTGGGGTAGCGCAGTGGGAAGACCCTTGGCCTGCAGCCCAAGCGAGGTGGATGGAGCGTGCACGCTGTGGGGCATGCTGAGTGGAGGGACGCCAGGAAATGTGGGCCTGGGCGCATAGGGGAAGGTTCCAAGACCTGGGAGGGAGTCAGAAAACGGGCTTCCTGAGTGTGGCTCTAGTGGGAACAAGGAAAGGGGCTGGGGTGTAAGTGAAGAAAAAGCAATACTTGTTACATGAGCAGAGAGAAGAAACCAACCACCACCACCACCCCCGTGAGGGCCATCCTCTATAGTGACAGCCTGCGTCTTATTCCAGTCTCCTGAAAGGCTTTTCTCACCCGCACCCCCTTCCTGCTAGCTGAGGCCCCCCACCACCACCTTGTCCCCATCCCTTTGCTCATACAGACCCTGTCGCTCTTCAGAGCCCTTGCCACGGTGAAGCATCTGGCACTTACCCATGTCGCTCTGGTGGGTCCCTGGTTCCATCTACTCTGCGGCTCCCTGAGAAAGGCAGCGTGTCACTTTGTTACAGTTGATGGCATAACAGATGCTCAGTAAACGTTTCTTGAAGGAATGAATGAAACAACAACCGGTGTTTCTATAAATGTGCTTATAGACGAGCTTATACCGTACAGACCATTTAGAGCCTGCTTCCAATTTCCCAGCCGTCAGACCTTGGAGCATCTGGACAGTATTGGTCCAATTGAATAACTGACTCCTGGTATTGGAGGGCAGGGATTTCCAGGGACCGGGTCTTTTTACTCTCGTTCTTCACTGTTTCCCCAGGATGAGTTTCCAACAGTGAAAACTTGTCTGGTCAAAGGACATACAAAATTGTAAGGCTTTTTATGTTTTGAAAGGGTTCTCTAGAAAAATATATAGATTTACCCTTTACAAATTTTACATTTGGATATTTTATTTATGTGTGTGATTGTGTATTTTTAATCTTAATGAATCTTATACATTAGAATTGCATCTTATTTAAAAAAAAAAAAAACTAGCTTTGGTTACCACTTTTTTCTGTATTTGCATTGTCTACTTGTATTTTCTGTTGTGGAACATCTGTTTAAGTGGTGGGCCCTTTTTCTGTTGGTGTCTTCATCATTGACCTGTTAGCTCACATTATTTATTAAGCGTATTAATCATTTGCTTTTATATACTTTACTATCGACTTCGGTGTTATTTGTAGAAAGTTATCAGCATTGAGAGGTTTTTAAAAAATGTTGGCATCTAGTCTATTAGTCTTTTATCTCCTCCTCCTTTGTAATTATGCTTTAAAGGTCTTTACTACTCCCAAGTATAATTATTAACTCAGATTTTTTTCCCCCAGATTTCCCTTCTACAATTTCATTCTTTTATTGGATTCGTCCATACAGTTACCCTGTTTCCACTTATTGAAAGACTTACCCATCCTCCACTAACCGGAGTGACCGCCTCTGTCATGGTTCACTTCCCGTCTCAGGACTGGACCTGGCCGTCACGGGTGGTGGTGGGTGCCACACCACTGTACCCCTGGAAGCTAAAGCTCTCCTGAGGCAGGGGGAGACCGTCAGAAGGAGGGGCTTTTATAGAGGGGAGAAAACAATGGTCTAGGGGTGCCCAGGAGGAGTGAAGCCTGTGCTGACCCCACCCCTTCCTTCTGGCCCCCAGGCATGTGGAGGTGCCAGTTATCACAAGAGAACATTCCGCTGAGAATTCCAGGTTTACTCCTGTTAGCTCATGTAATCCTTGCAAAAATCCCCAGGTGAGGAGAGAGTGGTGGAGTGACCTGTCCACAGTGACCCAGCGGGCGAGCTGGGGCCACAGAGGCCAAGGTGGGCTGCTGCAGGGAAGCTGCGCTGTCGGGCTTGTTTTGGGAAGTGTGTGAGGCCTCGTGGGATTGTCTTGACCCATAACGTACTCCAGGCCACTCCTGTGTAACCTGGGACACAGCCTCTGCCCTCATGCCCTTCCAAGGGCATGGAATGATTGCATTTGCGTCCGGTCTTGGAGAACCTAGTGGCCAAGTCCCTAAGGTGTGCCCGGGCAGACAGGAGAGTGGCCTTGTTGTGTGTCCTTCATAGAGATGGGTGCAGGATCTGCCTCTGCCCGAGGGTCCCACGAAGCCTCCATCCTGGGGTCTGCCGAGCTAGTGCGAGCAGCCTCAGAGGCTGGCCGTCACTTCTGTTTACTCTGAAGCAGAAGCAGCCATTCCCAGTGGTTCCTCTTTGTGCGGAAGGCTCCGACTGGTGGCCTCTCCTGAGGAACAGATACTGGCTGGGCCAGTGGAATGAGGCTGGGGTCCTGGGGCCTGAAGAGCTGGATTTTTTAAATGGATTCCTTTGCTTTTTCAAATCAGTTCCCCATCAAAGGCACTGGTGACTTGAGCCTTGCGTTGCATTTTTCCTGTGTGCCTAGTGTTCCAGAATAGGATTTGGGCAAATAACTATATACATTCACTTCAGACCCTAGTTATTCTTGTCATAGTTGCAAAGGTCGGTATAAAACTAGCTCTGACAACCTCTGCTGCTTTCACCAGCTGTTTCGACATGTCTCAGACTTTGTTGGCAGCAACACAGAGTAAGAAATACATCTCATGTTATGACCTGTATGTGTGTATACACATATATACAATTGCAACAAGTTTTATGAAATGATACTTAGTAAGGGCAGCAGGAAACCAATATATATTCTGATTTTTTTAAGTGCTGGTTGCAATCCCCTAAATTGAGTTCACGACCTACTTGTTGGCCATGAATCACATTTTAAAAATCACTCTACTAGTAGCCTTGGGTCTTTGACAAGTATTCGCTCATTCGCTCACCTGCCAGGTTAGCCTCTCAATGCTAAAGTGGCCAGTGTGCGTCTGGTGAGATTAGTTTCCCTGTTGAGGCCACCCTGACCTTGGAAGGACGCAGAATGGTGAGTTCTGAGCACACGCGTGTGCTAACCCCCCTGGTCTGTATGGTGCCCCGTGGGAGAAGGGCTGCGGCCCACGTGGTCCACTGACACCCAAAAGGCACAAAAGGGGTGCTGGCCGTGGGTGCATTTTTCAATGTCCTTCCTCCTAGCATGAGCGACGAGTCTCTGTTTTATAGGAACCCAGTGGCCAGGACGGGATTGTCTGAAATCTCCGCCCAGTGGATTCAAGCGTGTCCTTTCCCATCCTTTCCACTCACTTGCGCTGACGGCTTCCCCGTCGCTTTCCCAGCTCCTCAGCCACCTCCACCGTCCATGCCCCTGTGCTGTGGGTTGGGGCTGGGAGACCCCGCGGAGTGGGGCCACGCTGATGAGCGCAGGAAGGCAGGATTGCCACGTTTCTCTGTGGTCTGGCCCATGATGACAACTCTTAATTCAGACCTTCTTTGCCTGCTTTGAGCACATAATATATTTTATCAGGAGTATCCTTTTTTCTTTTGGCCTCGCCCAGTGGAGTTTGTGTGAGCGTTCGCCAATTAAACAGATTATCAGGAAGGAGTCGGATAGGATAGGAAATGCCCTTTAAAGACTAGGTCACTCAAGAAGGGAAGGCTCGGAAGTTGGACAAGGCAGCTTGAAGACAAGCTGGCGTGAACGGAGCTTTACCCTTCTGGGGAGGGTGTAGAGGATCCGCTGCAGGTGACGGAGCTCACAGCTTCGCCGTCACGGGGACAGCCCCTGGAACCAACTGTGACTTAGATAGTTTCAGAATCATAAGAGCATTTAGTCCCTAAATTACCGTGGATAGTAATTACTTTGAGCAACTAGATTTGGAAGAGACTCCCTTAAAACCTTGCTATCGTCCCACCCCAGCCAGCTGTCCCTGTTCTTCACTCCTCCGCTGAAAATGCCTCTCTCATCCACCCCTTCCTTTCTCCTCACTTCCGCTGCTCTCCTGCATGACACAGCTGTCTCCCCGGCTGGACCACCTGCCTCCGTGTCCCACGCTGAGGTCAGAGGTCGCTTTAGGAAAATGCCACTTGGATCAGTGGCTCCCACTGCCTGAATAAAAGAAGTCCAGAGCCCCGGCATAGCCTAGGAGGCCCTCCTCAGCCCAGCCCTGGTCTCAGATAACCTCCCCATCGCTCCCCAGCCACCCCACGCAGTTCTCAGTTTACAGACACACTGCGCGCCTGAGCCCTCCGCTCCTTCCACAGTCATGGTCTTCAGCTTGCAGAGCTTTCCCTTCTCTCCCCACCCCTTTGTATGTCTTGGAAGCTTCTCTTCATCTTTTAAGATGCTGCTCATATGTCTCCTCTCCTTTGAAACCTTCCATGATTATCTGAGGCACAAATTCCTCTCTCCTCCCACCCATCTTTCTCTTAGCACTTGGTGTGTTCCTTTATCAAGGACTGGCACTTTGTATCAGTGCCACATTTATGACGTTGTCTGCCACGTTTCCTCACCTTTCTCTTGAAAAGGGGTAATGCATATCTGCCCTGGCTTACTTCCCTCATGAACCATGAGTTCCTGGAGAAGACGTTGGTTCCTTGGCTCCTAGCCCTGTGCTGTGCACAGTGGAATGAGGTCTTCTCTCTATTACAGAAAGTTTGTATCACTTTAAACTGTGTTAGTGTACTGCATTGATCAGCAGGTATAGTCAGGGCTCTCCAGAGAAACAGAACCCACAGGAGATACACACACACACATATTTATATGTATGTACGCAAATATTATGAGGTAAATGAATGGGCTCATGTGGCCGTGGGGGTTGGCGAGTCCAAATTCCATAGGGCAGGCCTCATGTTGGGAACTTGAATGAAGGTTTTGATGAATTCCCAGGAGAAGCTGGCTGGCTGAAGTAGAAGCACAAATGCTCTTTTCTGCGTGCTGACATCATTAGTCCTCCTTTTAAAGCCTTCAGCTGATCAGGTGAGACATCTCTCATTGCTGAAGGCAAAGTCCTTTGTCGATTGTAGGCATGATCAGCCATAGATGCAGTCAACTTCCTGATGCTTTAAAGCTAGGAAATGTCCTCACAGTAACAATCAGCCAGCACTTCCTTGACCAATCAACTGGACACCATAATCTGGCCAAGTTGACCCATGAACTTCTCCTTCACCTTCACAGAAGATCAAGGTAGAAAGTCAGTAGAACGAGAATGAGACGGCTTGTAACAGCCGGCTGGGTGGCTGGAGAGACTTGGCTGTCACTGCTTTTATTAATACATTGTAAAGACATTTTGGGGATTCTGCCATATTTTGCATGGTTGCCAACAAAATGTTGACAGTTGTATTGTGGTTAATAAATTCATTTAGATTTATAAGCATTGTTTACAGAACCTGTTCGCCTGCTGAAGCTCCAACAGCATCTGTTCCTTCTTACTAATTAACTGCTAATTACGAATGAGCTTTGTGTGTTTGTCAGTATAACTGGCTCATGCATTTTGTAAGGAACATTAACAAATTGATTTACATAGTGGCAGAGCAATCAAAAGAGTGAACTGAACAGCAAAGCCTAAAGCCCTTAGCAGGTTTTTGAATGAAGCAAACTTTTGATGCTGTAAATATTGCCGTAAATTTCCCATTACCTTAATTCTGTGGTGAAGGTACAGTGATCAAAAGCAATACGGAATGAGTAATAGGCAAATTAGAGCTCCGCAGCAGGTGGCCGCGGCGCTGGTGACACAGTGACCCGTGGAATCACTTAGGGAGTGGAACGGCTAGCAGAGCCAAAGCAGGGCCCCCAGGGGAAGCACTTTCCTGTTATAAAACCAAAATCAGTGTTTGGGACATCGTGCAGCAAGGGGCATGGCCAAAAATTGGAAATCTGATACCCATCGCACTTTTTCCCTTCTCTTGGATTCTCAGATTTCAAACCATGTTGATATGCATCATGTTTAGAAGGACAGCCATTTAAAATTAACCAGATGGAATGAGAGATTCCAGAAGTTCAGGGATCATTTGCCCTTCTCAAGCTTCAGCCAGGTCTCCAGGGGCCTTGCTAGGCAGTTCTGGACCCATTTGCATCCTAACAGCCCCAAATCCTCAGGTCCCTGGGGCTTTTTGTGTGTGTTTTTGTGTTGGTTTTTTTTTTTTGCATCCTCCTTGGTTGGAGCTAAGGGACAACGAAAGAGAGATTGTAGCAGGGAAGGAAAGGAAGAAACATGTTACACTGAGGAAACATTTATATTCATAGATAATAACTGTTTTAGAATATTGGGGTAGAATGGAGGTGCCACACCAGGCAGGTAGAGGAATAGCGGTTCCGAGGGTTTTGAGAATGGCTCAGGTTAAATGTGATTACCCGTGACTATATCCATATAATGTTTACAGAGACGCAGTGTTTAACATAAAGAAGAGCGTCAGAATATGCAGTGTCGGCCGGAGCCTTGGCACCAACGTTGAGGGTCAGGTCTCCTGGAGGTGGGGGCGCTGCTGGGTGCAAAGTCTGAGCTTGGGAGGGAGCCCCCACTTACTGGCTGTCAACCTCAGGCACATCTTTGAACCTCAGTCCAAAGGGATGACGAAACAACGCTCTTCCTCAGGGTCATCGGGTAGGTGAGTTAGATGATAACCTCAGCATGTACGTGGCACGTGATAACAGCTCAGTAAAGAGCAGCTGCTGTCATCGTTTCTGTGTTCATCCACATACAAATATATGTGAGCTGTACTGATTCATTACATCATAGTGATTAAACATGAAAGGGGTTCTCCTTTCTCATCAATGCATTTATTACTCTTAATTCTTTAAGCAAGCACAAAGATGGTCACCATTGGGGGTGAAAACATAAATAGAGAGTTTAGGATGCAGAGGCAAAGTTATTTGAGCTGTGATGTTTCTTTAACAAGTCCAGCTGACAGCTAAGTCATCCAGTGAATGTAATCGACTGATGTTATCGGTGAAAACAGATTAGCATTGGTGAATATTTGACGTCAAGATAATTTTGTTGAAAGTAAAATAACAACAAAATTATTTACTGTTACCTTGAACATAGTTGGAGGAAGATTACTAGCTATGCTTTCCAGAATGTTTGTTCTACCTTGGAATTTTTCCTGCAAGTAAGTGTTCAGAACACTTAATTCAAAAGAGTTTGTTCCAAAATATTAAGAAACATGGTTAAATTAGCTACAACTCATGTCATCCAGCATTTGCTGAACATGTATGTATGAGCCACCATCATTGGTTACAAGAAGTAACAAGTTTGAATGAGACAATCATACCCCAGGAACTCACATCCTAGCAAGAAAGACTCCTGTCAGTAATTTAGGATGTATCAGACTCTACCAGGTGCTACAATAGAAAGTCCCAGGGGAACCTGGAAGGGAACATTCACTCTTGATTCTTCATCTAGTAGATGCTGTATCTCTTTAGTACCCTGGTCTGACATTCTCCTTACTCAACTTTTGAGTATTTTTTTGTAGATGGCCATTAGTGAACAGAAAATCTGTTCTCTTCTAATTTTGTTGATTAAAGACTTTTTTAAAAAGCATAAATTAGAAGTGAATGCAATTTTTTGGAATTATAGTGGCATTCTATTTTCTAAGACTTTCTGATTAAATTTTCTACTCAGGAATTTAAGTTTGAGATATAAAGCCATTCCTTAATCTAGCTCAATGAAAGTGGGATTTATTCAGGAGTCAAACCATTGGTTTTTCGGTTTTTAGCAAGTTAACAATGTGACAGGTGCCTAGCTATCAGATGATAAGTACCTGGAATCTCTCTCCCTAAGGACCTTAGTCTAAACCGAGTATGAAGCAACCTTTTGTGGAAAAGGCTTACAGACAATAGAATGAATTTGAAATAAACTGTTTTAGATCACAAGGCTGTACTTTTTCACTTAAATATTGTATAAGAGCACTCAAAGGTCTTGAGACCAGTAGTTTTCAACCTTGGAGGTACATATGTACATGCACACACACAGTCACACTCACACACTGGCATAATCACACACACATCCATACTCTTATACACTCACATCATCACACTGTCACACACACACACACACACAATCACATATGCCATCCACAGAGATGCAGATTCATGTGGTCTGGATTGGATCTGGCACCTGTTCTAGGTAATTCGCAACCAAAAATATTCATCCAGAATCACCTGAATAGCTTAAAAAGGCAGAAGCATAACACAGTCGTATCCTAGGCTTTGCAAATGGACTGTCCAGGGAGGGGAAATTTGTTTAAAATCAGCTTTCCCAGTGAGTCCATTTCCACCTGGTTAAGAGCTCCTGCTTTATGGGAATACTGGGCAGATGTAAAGGAGGGCACTGGGGCCTCCTACCCAGGACTCAAAGGCAAAGGAATATTTGTCTTTCATACCTGAAAAGGTTCCTTACTTGCAGATTATCATCGTTTGATGACATTTTGTAGCTTGATTTCCACTCAGAAATAGATGTCACCCACACAGGATGAGAGAAACTTAGAAAGAATTATGAACTTCTTTTAAAATGAGAAAGTCAATGAAGGGAGGCCGCATAACCAGAAAAGGGGAAAATTAAAATCTGAAATAATTTATGAACAAAATAATTTTCCAGCTAGGAGTATATTCATTGTTTGTTCAAAACATTGCCGAGGACTGTCCATAATCAGGCCGTATTGCAGTCTTTGGGGAAGTCACTCTTGCCTGTAGCCCGAAGTTTTGGATTTTTTCTTTCCCCATAGAGGTGGCACACCTGGTGGTGGATGGCAGGCGGCTATCCAGGGGCCACCATTCTGATACCCATTTAAGAAACGAAGTGGCTTATAGACATGGCACAGTGGCTCTTAAGGAGGGAGAGAGAAAAACAATTCCTCTCCTTTCCCACATTTTCACCTTTGCCTGGAAGGAGTAAGGAGTATCCTCACCCTCTTCCAGTCTCTCTCTTTAGGAATCTTGCCTTGTGATAGGTCAGACTCAGCATCACTGGCCCAGGTAGCTGCAGAATGGAAAGTGGATCAGCGTGGCCAGGGCCCAGTGGAGAGGCAGGTAGAGCAGGGAGCCAAAGGAAGGTAGTGGCTCCAGGAGTGGAGAGGACACAGCTGAGAGATTTCAAGGAAATAGAATGGATAGGATTGATTGATTATTAGATGTGGAGGACGAGGCACAAAGACGAGGAAAGCCTCAGATTTCTGGCTCTGGCAACGTCATAGAAGTTGGCTCCATTCACGAGAAGCAGCGGAAAACATGGAGCATCAATTCAGACATCCTAAATTTGAGTATCCTGTGGAATAACCAAAGCAAAATTTTCATAGCTGAGTGAAGTCTGGGCTGGAGATATATACATGTGAATCATCAATGTATAAATGACAGTTAAAGATATAGTAGCGTATGAGATTGAGGAATGGCACAAAATGAGAAGAACAAAGCATGGAATGAAGTCTGAGGACTACCAATGCTGTAAGAATGGGCAAATGAATAGCCTGTCAAGAAAGCTGAGAAGTAGCTGAAGTGAGAGAGAAGTGAAGAGGCTGTGTATTGTGAGAAAGAAAGAGAGAGAAAAGGCTTTTTAAAACTAGAAATGAAATAGGAAAAGGATGGAAAATATCTGTAGGTTTTAGAGACAAGAAGCTCACTGATGATATAACCAGGGAAATGATGGGAAGCAAGATAGATTCCAGGCTGTTGACTAATGAGCAGGAGAGGAAGATGTGGGGTAGTGCGTGTAGACAACTCGTACAAGAAGCCTGACAGTGATGGGAAAGAGAAAAATACACCTAGAATTTATTGATTAATATGTGATGATAAACAGTACAATAAGGAGCCCTTGTAAGTTACTGTTCAAAAAAAGCAGTTACTGACAGTCTCGCTCATTAAGAAAACCTTGAATAGACATCCATTTATTTTAAAAATAGTAACTTATCATTTATCAATTTGTAAATAATTACCAGTATTTATCAAGCACTTGACTGCATCTGAGGCATTGTGATTGTGTTTATGAATGCATCAGCTTTTCACAAAGGGCTGATTCCTTCTAGAGAGCCACGAGCTTCTGTTGTCTTCTGTCATTGTCGGAAGAATAAATTATTTTAAGAATACATCCCTTCTCACAAACTCATCCTGATGTCATTTATTTCCCGTTTCCTCACTCATATACTCACTGCTCTCTTCTTTCCTCTGGTAGCCACCTAAGTACACTCATGAATGAGTGAAAGAACTTTAACACTGAATTAGGAAAGCATCTCCAGGCCACTACTGCACACTGATACCTAGATAATACTGCCTTTTGCCCCCTCCTGGTTTTGTATCAATTCTCTCATCAGAAGCAAGAGTTCACCCCAGGCTGCCTTCTCCACACTCTTCTCCCAGTGTTGGGCTCTTCTCCTGTTCTTGAGGACCCCTCCCAAAGAGACTAGGGTAGATGTTCTAGAGCAAGAGTTCCTAAGGACTCTATAGGTAGAATTCAGGGCTCTGCGAACTTCGATGGAGAGAGATTTGTCTTTATTTCCACTAACCTCAACTGAAATTTAGCAGTTCCTTCAAATTTGAATGCAGGCAGCAACCCACAGTAGTATTAGCAGAGCTAGTCTTTGTGAAATAGAAGTGCTGTTTCCTGTTGTCACCTTCTCCTTTTTTCACCGTGATGCCCTTCAAAGCCAAATGCATCTGTCACACCCCTGTGGACCTCTGCGCCCCCTTGCCAGTCCCTGCACCCCTCTTCCCGCAGTGTCAGTCCTCACTCCCCTCCTGCTTTTGGGAAGCAGGTTGAGAGAGCTGAGCTTTCCCTCTGTCCCCTTCCAGTGCCTGGGGTCTCACACTCCGCTTGTGTCCACTTTCTCACCTGGACTGTCCACCCACTCCTCCCTGCTCTCTGTCTCCCTTTGCCCCTTATTCTCGTCGTTCCCTCCTTTCCCTGAGGATGCTTCAGAAATAGTCACCAGGCCCACCTCCCCACCCCCACCCCGTCTTAGTGTAGCTGCATTTGGGGTCCAGCAAATGACAGTTGCGGGCCCTTCACCTTCCCCATCCGGCTCGACCTCTCTGGCGCATGCTGCTGTTGAAGCACCCTCGCCTCGTGACGCTCTCCCCCACACCGAGTCCTCCGCGCCCTTCCTTCTGCCAGCACCTCTGGGTGCACACCTTGGCCTCCTCCCAGCCTCTTGGCCCTTTTCAGCTCGGGGCTTGGGGCACTGGCCCCTCACTGCCCTGAACCTGAAATCTCTACTTTCACGCCTTGGACTTGCCCAGGACCCAGAGCCCTGTTGGACCATGTGATCTAGGAGACGCCATCCCCTGGGGGACCTTTCCCCTTGCCCCCTGGCTGCCTGAGGCGTCGTGGACTTTGGCAGCGGACACCTCTAACCTCTGCTCTCTTTCTGTTTTCCTGTCCTGCCCAGACTTGGCCCTCAGTTCTTTTCCAGTCCGCTTCAGGGAACGTGCTGCCAGCTGCTCGGAGGCCCGGGGAAGGCAGCTCCTCTCCAGCGCGGCCTTGCGCTCTCTCTGTCCTAAGGGGAAGGTGTTCGCTCCTTCCGCAGCTGCGATTCTCCCAGGCTCATCATGCCCCACAGCCTGGCTGAGGTCTGGGCTCTCACGACACCTGAGCTCCCACCTGCCGCCTCCTCCCTCCGTCACTACTGCTCTCAATCCCACACTTCCACGCCCTCCAACTTGCCGTGGCGACCGCCTCCCTCCCACTCTCCCCTCTGTGTCCACCCACCCTGAACGCTCCCTCCAGAGTAAATGTCACCTGTCCCGCCCACGGGGGTCCTCCCTGCCTGCCCGGAGCCCCAGTGTTCCTGAGCCCAGGGTACTGCCAGTCCTGGGGGCCAGGTCGGGAGTGGAGGAGCCTGGGCAGTTCCAGTGTTTTCTAGAGAACCTCCACTGATAACACGGGCATCCGCCAGCACGTAGCACAGCTGGACAGGGACGGTGGCTGGGATTGGATCGTTTCTGTTTTTGCTTTCGATAAAATTACTTAAACTTGGTATGAGCAAGTGAACGAATGCATGGTTCATATGACTTTCAGATTAATTTTAAATGGGGAAATGTAATAATTGCATGATGCCTTTGGTAGATAATAATCTCTGAAATTGTGACTCTGTAGGGGTTTTTTTTTTTTTTCAAAGGACACAAGGGTTACGATAAGAACAGAGTTGGGTTCTGGTCCCAGCTCAGCCTTGAAAATGCCTTTTGCTCCCTGCCCGCTCAACGCCGTCTCCCCCTCCCACAAATGGCCTCCTTTCTGGATGTCCGCTTGCACCCACGTGCCTTGCCTCTTCTTCTTTTGGAATGGCACCCACAGACCCGCATCGAGTCCCGTGTCTGGGTAGCTGACTTCCAGCGGGGGGCCATGGGCCCTTCTCCCTGCACCTCTGCCATCACAACAGTGACCCACTCTCCATCACGGGAAACCCCATGTCTGGCAAGGTAGAGGCTTTTGACAATTGACCTTCTCTACCTGCCATACTATAAAATGCACATGTAATTTCTCAGCCATCAGTGCAAGCACCTTCTTGGAGCTGGTGTTTTCTATCCAGCACGAGGCTCCCAGAGGCTCCCGGGAGGCCTGGCTGCCTCTTCACAGCAGGGCCCAGACCCAGCTGTGTCGGGGAACAACTTGACCCCCAGCCCCGGGTGGCCTCCAGGAGGCCTGTGGTCCTTCCCTCCCACCCCCACCCCCCCACCCTCACACGCACACACACTGCCCAGGCTCAGAGCTTGGAACTCTGCCGCTGAAAATTTAAGAGCAGCTCTGCAAGGGACCACTCAGCCGCCGCCTTGCCCCCTTAAGTCTATGCTCTGTTCTGCCAATGAAGTAGCTTTCCTGCTGAAAACCCACAGCCGCAGGATGAAAGTCCTCGGCAGACAGGGACAGTGGAGGGGGCGGTGGAAGGGCGGGGATGGTGGGGGGAGGGGACGGTGGAGCTAGGGCCTGCATCTAGCTCAGGAATCCGGCCCGTTTCTGGTCTCACGCGTTGCCCTTCCCCCACCTCCTGCTTGGTTTTCTTCCTGAGCACCTGTGCGGTCGACGCCCTCTTCAGCTCAGCGCCCCCCACGTCCCTCTGGACTTTTCCTTTAGGTCTCCTATCTGGCTTCCACACCTTAAGTCTGTGTCCCTCAAACACATCCTCCTTCCTGCCCCCAGAGAGGCCGTTCCCCTCTGCAATCCCACCCGGGCCCGCCCAGAGTTTAAGTCCTTCACAGGCGCCCCGTGACCTCCTTGGCCTGCTGCTGCCTCCGCCCCTTCCCACCTTTGCCACCTGGGCCTCGCCGGGTGCCCTGGGCACAGCTGAATGCAGAGCCAGCCCCGTGCCTTGGCTCGGGCCTTCTCCCCCCATGGGACGTCTCCGCCACCCGCCTTTCTCCTGGCCAACTCCACCAAGGCTATGTTCCACATCCTCTTTCCTAGAAACCTTTTTCTAATCTCACCAGGCACTCAAACCGCTTCCCGTTGCACTTGCTGTATTTTACCAAGACTATGTATCAGTGTCTCTCTCTCTCCGTTATCCTGTGAGTTTGAAAAAGGGCATCCTGTTAAAACGCTCCATCAGACAGTTGGGCATTTTGAAGAAAGCCATTGGTAAGTTCCCACCCTATAGCCGAGGCCCCTCAAAACCCAGAAAAGGCTGCAAGAATCTGTGTGTCCATCTTCCACAGGCGAGGGTCCACGGTTTGCAAAAGATCCTCCCTGCCAACACCTGTCTACAAGAGGGGAAGTATCATGGATGGGGTGGCATTGCCAGGTTGCACTCTCAGAGGTAGCAGTGCACCGGGGGGAGAGGATGGGTGCCAGGAGGAGAGGACGCGCGCTGCCGCGCTGGGAGGTCACACAGACAGACAGTGCTGCAGGATCAGCAGCTTCTCCAACATTGAGATGGAAAGACGAAGGAGGACCTCAGGTTTTAAGGCTGGGTGCCTGGGAGAATGGCCGTTCTCTTACCAGAAATAGGGGACTGAGGAAGAAAAGGCGATTTGGCTAGGAGAGAAACAAAAACACCTGATCATCTTGTTCCTCTAGAATATGACTCTTCTAGGTTTTCAAACCATCCCAAAATACGGAAGCCTATTTCCATTCAAACAACTCTTGCTTTTGATTTTTGTCCAAAAGAAAAAATGATTCACAATGAAAATGATGCTGCACAACGTACTTGCTATGTATGCAGTTCCTAAGTGACGTGATCCTCTTCATAAATTATTTAGCTTGGAGTTCATTCTGTATAGAAAATTACGTCTTTGAAAAGGTTTGACAGGGTTAAAATGAATCAAGTTTAGATTCATTTTATGTTCTACCCATAGTAATTTAGACTGTGGCATTTGATCACATCGGAATATTCTGCAGTATTTTTGAATACTCATCACTCAGTACAGCAAACACTACTAAAGGCGTAATTTTTATCATCTCACGTTAAGTGCCCAGATCCCGGGAGTGTGTCTTTCTGGGCTTGCCACGACGGAGACTGGCATGCACGACCCCTGACCTGCCACCTCTCATGTCCAGGTGCAGCCTGGCCATGCTTCACCAGAGCCACACTTGCTTTCCTTTCATACCTCGAACATCATTCAAGCGAGGAATCGGGCATCGCCGTGTTGGGTAGTGTCCTGGGGCTGCCTTTACAGAGTTTCCCAAACTGGGTGGCTTCAAAGAGCAGGGCTCACAGTTCTGGAGGCCGGAAGCCTGAAATGGAGGTGTCCCCTTCCCCCAGCTCTCTGGGAGGACCCTTCCTGCCTCTCCCAGCGGCTGCAGCTCCCCAGTCTCAGCCTCTGTCCTCGCAAGGCTTCCTCCTCCATTTTCCCTGGGTGTCCGTGACCAGATTCCCCTCTTTGGATAAGGACGCCAGTCAGTTGCGCCCAGGCCCTCCTCCCTCATCCAGGGCGAGCTCCTCTTAACTAATTATTTCTGCAATGGCCCCGTTTCCAAAGAAGGCCGCATTCTGTGGTGCTGGGTGGTAGGCCTTCGGTATATCTTTTTGGGAACAGAATTCAGCTCATGGCACTGGGGACCTTCCCAGCCACGTCCCACACCACGATTGTAAGGTCCTGCATTTTCACAGCCCGGTCGATACAGGCAGGATAATGTTCAGTGAGACCTTTGATGGAAAGCAATTTCTGGTCAATTATGGAAGACGCTGCATGCAAACTCCTGATAGATAATGGCTCTTAGGCCCCAGTCGGTTTTGGGGTGCCTGCAACACGGTGGACTCCACTGGCTCCTGCCTCTCCTGGTCGTCCCGGGAGTCTGTGAACCAGCCATGACTCATCACCGCTGCCCTGGCCAGGATCCGCCCAGCACCCCGCGCACACTTGGCCTTGGCCTTGGCCTTCCTTCCACTCGATGTCACAGGTTTGCACACCTGTCACAGGTGCTCACCAGCCTGGGGCCTCGAGGGAGTGGCCCACCCCGCCCTGTCCCCTCAGCGCCCTGCACAGTGCCCGGGACAGGGTCGGCTCCTAGCTAATGAGGAATTAATTGCTAGTGACGCTCATCGGCAAACTGCTTTTCCCTAATTCTGGGAGCTATTAAACTGCCTACACCCTTCCAGAAGGAGGTGAAGGAGAAGAGAAAAACAATAATTTTCCCCACAAGAGTTTGGATTTAACAAAAAGGGATACTAATTTGCACTGAAAACCCTAATTTCTTGCTTGTGATTGGGCCCTGTACAGTGCGATCACTGCTCTTGGGACTAGCGGATCAGTTCCTTGGTAAGACACTGCTCATATTGGTTTTCACAGTGCTTTCATATTTAGTCCTTTACTTCACCAGAAAGTAAACGTCATTCCAAATCCTCATCTTTGTGCCTGTTGGAATGCACCAGCACGCGGGGCTCACAGGTGACGTCTCCCCGTGCACGCAGAGAGATGCACCGTGATGCTTTCTTTCTTTGCCTTCTTCCCAGGCTGTAAGAATTTGGGGAGTTTATTTCACCTTGGGGTCTTGATGCTTGTCCAGTGCTGGCAGGGATTTTGGAGCAGTCCCACGACCCTCCTCGTTCCTCTCCCCCTCCCCTCTCAGCCTTGGTGCCCTCCTACCCTTGGACTATTTCCTCCTTCAGACGTGTGAACAGGAGAGGTCTCCGGCCCGTGTTGTTCCTTAAAGCTCTAAGTAAAAATGACTTTGTTCCGTGGCGCTATGTTAAATTGGCTGGTTAATTCTGGTGTTATTTACCCTGTAATTCATTAGTTTCACCCCACCATTGGCAGCTGACAGGCTGTAATTTCACGCCTTGCAATAAAAGATGTCTCATAATCTGCTTCATTTAGCAGCAAGAGAATTTAATGAAATTAACTGCAGTCCTAATTACGCCAGTGAATACTAAAGACCGCCATCAAGTTTCCCCAGAAAAGGACAAGGTCCACCTCGCAAAGGATTTAAAAGAGAATTTCCTGGGGAAAGTTGCCAGCGTCTTCCTTCTGTTGGCCAACTATAACTACAGATAGCCTATAATTAAGGAGATTTTTTTCTGAATGTCTTTCAAGGTGTTCATTGTCTCAGATCAAGTTTACAGGTGTTTCCTGGGTTCAGGTGGCGGTGATGACGCAAAGAAGATTGTGGCCCGTTTCCCATCGCCTCTTCTCCCGCGGCGGCTCTGGCTGTGACCTCACAGTTGGGTGGCAGAGTTTGCAGTGTGAGCCTGCCCTCCGTGCGCAGGCTCACGTCAGCGTCTCTGGCTGCAACTTCCTCCTGCTACTCCGAAGGTCCCAGCCCGGTGGGGAGAGTGCCACCCCCCAGATGGGTGCCAGCCAGCCCCTCGCCCTGCCTGGGTCTGTTTCCCCAGTGGCCCGGCCAAGCCCACCCCTTCTCGCACCCCTGTCCTCAGAGTGGCTCCCCTTGCACCCCACGTTGCCACGCCCTCACTTTCAGGTGTCAGCTCGGGCGTCCCCTCCTCTCTCCTCGCCTCTCCGGGCCCCTCTCCCTGCCCCCTCAGGCTCCTTTCCTGGCTCTTCCCGTTGAATGGAGGACAGGGACAGGAAAAGGAGGTAGAAAGCACCCCAAGAAAGCCGGCTTGCACCCCCGTCCCAGCGCACACCAGCGCCCCGCTGGCCTCGACTGTCCTCCCTGCCTGCAGCCTGAGGCGCGGCCCTCCCAGCACCTCTTTGCAGCACAGAGGATGATGGCAAGTGAAGCAGGGATTGATTCTGGGGCAAGTCAACAGGAAGTAAACCAGAATCGCTGCTCACGAGCCCCAGAGATGGAGGCTTCCCAAAGAGTTGCGTGTTCGGGTCCTTACGGAAGAGCAGTGGAAATTGATCAATGAGAAACCAGCCCTCTTATTTACGTACGAGAAGCATGTCAGCATCTGTGAGCTGCCGACTGCCACCTGTCCCCCTAACCTCTCTCCACAACGGAGTGGCATTTGCGGTCAGGTCCTAAATGTGACCCCTTCCCAGGATTCGCGTCGGACCTGCGTGTCAGCGGCTCCTTTTAGGATGTCTGCGTGGCACCAGCTGCCCTGCCACTCCGCTTGTCAGCAAGCATCTGCCGAGCTTGGCCGTGAAATAATTCTCAGTGGCTTTGATTCCAGCGGCCACATGTGAAAAATCCCTGCCTGGCATTTCCTCTTCTGTGCTCTGGGCGGGGAGTGGCCAGGATTGTGTAAAGCGGCACTTTGGAACAGCTTGCCCAGGAAGAGCTGTTTGGTCTCCTCACAGAATGGCCTCTTTTCGACCAGTAGTCCTGTTGGTGATTTCACCCTTAATCTTCGTGCTGCCCCAGGAGGTAGGGTCTCCACCGTCATAGCCGTCTTCGATTTGAAAGCATGCAGGACTGTGCGGCCAGGGGGTTCCTGGCCCCACCCCACACCCCACTCGTGTCCAGTCATTGTAGCCGACGAGTGAGTTTCCAGGGGCAAATCTGACCTGGGGTATTTAGCAATTTAAGGGCAGTGCCAGGACCCGAACCCGGGTCTGGCACAGCCCCCTGCCCACAATAGGCTCACCCCACAGTCTGCGGTGGGGGGTGCTCCCAGGCGGCATGTTGGCGAGGCTGGCACCCACGGGGATCGCCCACGTCCAGGCAGCCCAGGGGAGGCCGCTGGGCCAGGCCAGCGCCAGGAGAGCTGGTTCCCAGGCACGGCTCTGCCTGCTTCCAGCAGGCGCCTGCACCTCTGAGCTCGCCGTCTGGCCTGAAGTGCCCACCAGCCCCTGGCGATTGTCAGGGCTGCAGGCGCCAGGCATCCTGCCGCCCCTGGAGGGCCAGGAGGTTGAAGCCTCTGGGGACAAGGCAGGCACAGGTTAGGTGAGGCCAGCTTGTGCAAATGGCAGCAAAGCTCAGCCTGGCTCCAAAGCCCCAACTCCCCACCTGCATCTCCGTCCTTTAAGCTTTACCCCCCCACCTTCATACCAAGTGGGAGACTCAGGGGTGGGGGCAAGGGGCTGGGGCTGAGGTTGTTGGGGGTGGGGGGCTGGTTTTGGCAACGTTTGAGGCACGGTGTATTGTTTGTCCCTGCAGTTGCCTTGCCACTGAGATCCCTTCCATCTTCTGGCCCCTGGAGCATTTCCACTTGGGACCAGGGTGCACTCTGGGCTCCTCTCCCTACCCTTTGTTCCAAACCCATGATGTCACCCATGGTGCGCCAGCCACATGCGCCACCCAGGAAATGCCCAGAAACACAGGTGCTAGAGAGCAGGAAGGAGAAGAGGACAGGGAAGCGTTTTCTGATTTTGCCCGCCGTAAAAACAGCTGAGCTGATGTTAAACCAGGGGACTTGGGTAGCCTCCTGGTAGGAAAAGAAATAGAGCCGAGCGTTTCGATGCACAAGGAGCACTTCCCGCCTGCAGTCCGCCAGAGGTAATTTTGGTGAAGAGCAGTAAGGAAACCTGAAGTATTCCTCTCGCAGACCCTCCCAGCTTATTAAAAGAACTTATAGACATGAAAATAGATTAAAGTGGGCAAAGCGGAGAGGGTGAGAGAGATTAACAGCCTTTACTGAAGGGAGCCCATTGAGGAAGCAGGCCTGGGAGCGCCGTGGCTGTGGAACAAGGCGTCAGCGCTGAAAGTCGGGGTGGGGGGGAGGCGGAAATTTATCTTTAAAGAAAACCTGTGCTGCCCGGTCGCTGTGGCTGTGCGTTTCCCCATCGGGGATGATTGCTCCGGACGTGGAAAACCATTCTGCAGCTGGTTTGCTGCACCCAAACAAAACGCTTCCCTTAAAATGCGGTGGAAGGGAGCGCGTGGGTGCCACGTCTGTTGTCTCGGGGCTGGGCTTTGCTCTCGAAAGCCGGCGTGCAGCAGAGGGGACTCGGGCTGGGACCGTGAGGGGACCCAAAGTGGGGCCGTCTTTTGACGAGCTCCTGACTGGCAGGGGTGCCTTTGGAGCTGCCTTTAGGAAATGGGTGTTAGGGGGACAAATGGAGGCAAGGCCGCCGCGTGCGCGCCAGGCGGAGTTAGCAGTCAGTCAAGTTTTATCTCTTAATGAATAGAGACTGCTGAAGTAAGGGTTAGGTAATTGAGTTTATAATTAATTAGCCATAACCCTCATCAGATAAAGCAGTTGTGGAGAGTTTTTTTCATCTCCTCTCTCTCCCCAGGGCCTGCCCTTCTTTGTCCTTGCGCTGTCAGCCTGCACTTATCTTGGCCGGGAGCAGGCTGGTGCCCGTCAGAGCTGCCCGCCCGGCCGGCCCGGTGGGGTGGTCGGGAGGCCGGCATTGTGCTGGCAGGGCCCCCCAATCAGCCCAGCTGTCCGGGCCGTGATGAATTAGCCGTGGGAGTGAACGGAGATGAGCTCCAGATCGGCCGATAGCGCGGGCCCCGCCGTCTGTGCTGGCTGGAGGCATCTCCCGCAGACCTTTGACATGCTCCAACAAAGAGGTTAGAGAAGGTAGATGTGGAAAAGCGGAGTGCTCCTCAAGAAAGTTGGGCAACTCACAAAAGGCCCCTTAGTTTCTGTGGCAGGGCAATTCAGTCCAACAAAGGGAGGAAATCAATGAGATTTTACACTCTTTCTTTTCCTCTGAGGGACCTCTCTCGCTCGCACGCTCTCTCTTTTTTTTAATCCCATCTTTTGGAGCTTTACATGTTTTGGGTACAAGCCATGGTAAATCTTCAAGCGTTAAAATAAATGATGGCTTGGGGGGGCTCTGTCCTTACTATGTTTTACAGACTGGATGGAAATAAAGGTTTTCCTACTCTGTTTAAAGATTTGAAATCTTATGATTTAGGCAGGGTAAGCCAGGGGCTTTTTTTTTTTTTTTTTTTTTAAGGGACAGAGTTGTGACTTTTCTTACTATTTATGGTACTAGATTAGAAAAACTCAGATCTTGTATTTGTCGGCCTCCTTGTGATTTGAGTTGTTTGCTTCTCATCAACACCTCGCCAGGTACAGAGGAATCTTTCCATACCTGAGGGACGTGGCGAGTAGAAGGACATGGCGTAGAAGGACAGAGCCTTTCTTCTTATCCTCAGTTGCTATCTGTTGTAGATAGACTATGTGGCAATTCTGTTGTTCTTTGTTAGCTAGACTTGGGTATTGCTTTTCGAAACCCTCTGGTAATTATTTGGTGCCTCAAAAGCCAGAATATTTTATCAAATGATATGACTGAATAATGCTTTTGAATGTTAATGAAGATTTAATCAGACTAATATATTATTCAACCTCATTTAGGGAGTAAAGTATGATAAGTGCATTTACAAGTGCTGAAATTTATAGAACAAACTAGTTCGTTTTTGTGGGGAGTGAGATGATAAAGCCACAGACCTGATGTATCGTCACGGGGGAAGGGAAGTGTAGTGGTTTGTTTTGGTTTGGGTTGGAAATAAGTGCAGATTATCCTGAGAATTAACTTGGGAATTACTGTTATTAGCAACATTCCCAGGAATTGCAGGCTGTCTTCATAGAAATGCTCAGGTTATCAGTCTAGAGGCTGTAATTGAGCCGTACCTAATGAGTCCAATTTTTAATGAAGCAAATACGGTAAATTTGCTCGTTTTGGGCTTTCTTTGGGGAAGAAAAAGGGATCGGGTGCATAGGCTGTGAAGTGACTGCGTCTGCGATGTGGAGGCTGAGTCCCTGTGCCGAAGGGCATGGAGTGCCTGGTGGAGGCAGGAGCACGTGCCACTCAGTGTCCCCTCACCCTCCAGGGTTCTTGGGGTCACCTCCAGCAAACCCAATTTGAAAACCACTGACCATGTCACCGCTGAGAAACTTTGGGCCCCCATTCCCTGTTCAGGGTCAACAGTTCTGGGTAGAGGGGTCCCATCTCAGCAAACCACATGCCCTAAAGCTGAGCGGTGCAGTGCTCCCACCCCAGGACCTGGGCCTCTGAGGGATCGCAGGTGGACCTCTCCTGTCAATTTCACCTGGCGTCTTAGAGGCAGGGACGGTCGGATTTGGATTCTGGCCTCTACTTCTCTTGGAGCTGCAAAGAGTCTGCCAACTCTGCCCCAGCCAGCGTAGAAGGCGACGTAGCCACAGGGGGACTCCACGCGAAGGAATGCGGGAAGCAAGGGGCGCGTTATCCGGGCCACCTCCGCCACCTGTTGGCTTGACCTTGCTAAGCTCTGCTCGCTTTACCTGTTGAGCTGTGGAATACCGTGTGGAACTGTGGGAAGAGCCGTGCTCTCGTGGTAGGGTGTCACGAAGTGGCTGGCTCTCCCCTGCCTGCCTCCCTTGTCACTGTTTTTCATGGGGGAGTTAATGAAGCACATTATGAGAAACCGTTCTTTATTCATCCTTACTATTGCAGCCAGCGTCCTGTGAAATACTCCTGAAAGGTTGGAGCGCTTTTCCTGCGCCTTGGGTGGCTGGGCTGCTGTGGCAGTGACCACAGCACGGGTTGGCTTGGACAACGGGAACTCGTCGTTTCGGGGTTTCAGAGTTCAGAGGTCCACAGTCAAGGCGCCGGCCATGCGTCCCCCCGGGGTCTGCAGCGTCCTGCTGCTGGCTGTTCGCAGTCCCTGGGGCGGCCTGGCTTGCAGCTCAGCCTCGTGTCACGTGGCCGTCCCTCTGCCCTCGTATCTGCTCTTTTGGTTTCCACTGACTTCTGGCTCCTCGGCTTGCATCGGAATTTCTTGTCCTAATGAGGTCTGCAGTCATGCAGGGTAAGGCCCACCCTCAGTTTCTGTCTCGCCGCCCCTAAATAGGATCCCAGAAGACTCGTCACAAACGAGTCCACACCCTGACATTCACAGAGGGGGTCACAGTGCCAGCCCAAAGATTAGGACTAAGACCTCGTCTTTGCTGGGGTTCACTATTCCGTCAGCCCCAGCCTGCTCTGGCCCGGGACGCATGGACAGCTCTTACTTGTAGCTTCAGAGTTCTTTCCACAGGACTTACTATATTTCTATTTCTAAAACCTTAAGAAGAGGGCTTTTTAAATTAGTATTTTTTTTTTTTTGTTAGAGGTTTACAGAAGTATCATGCATAAAATATATGAGTTCCTATATACCACTCAATTAACAGCTTGCTTTAGTGAGGTTACATTTGTTATAATTCATGAAAGAACATTTTTATACTCGTACTGTTAACTATAGTCCATCGTTTACAATAGGGTTCATTCTGTTTTTTCCTTTTCCTTTTTACTCTAGTGACACATACACGACCTAACCTTTCCCACTTTTAACCACATTCGCGTATGTGATTCATGTGTTGATTGCATTTCCAGTGTTGTCCTGCCATCACCACCGTCCATCACCAGAACTTCATAATCAGCCCAAACAGAAACTCTACAATGTAGGCATTACCTTCCTTTTCCCTACTCCCAACCCAGCGCCTGGTAACCTGCATTCTAGGTTCTGATTCTATAAGTTTTCTTATTCTGACTAGTTCATATCAGTGAGATCAGACAATGTTTGTCCTTCTGTGTTCCGCTTATTTCACTCAACATACAGTGTCTTCAAGGCTCGTGCACGTTGTTGCATGAATCAGAATGCCATTCCTTTCTAATGCTGACTGATATTCTACTGTATGCATGTGCCACATTTCGAAGAACAGTTCTTTTAAACTAGGATAAATAATGGACCTTACCTAATTTGTGAAGGAAAGGAAAATTCTCTTTGCCATCCTGGGTTTAAACAGCATCACTTACTTTTAAACATAGTCATTAAGTCAGTTCAGGCATATCCTTTTCCAAACCAAATTCTAAACTTCTTTTATGTTGGGTGTATTTTGGAAGTTGTAAAAGTTGAATTGTACTAAATTAAAAATAGAGGGTAGGGCGGATGTGGCTCAAGTGGTTGGGCATCCGTCTCCCATATGGAGGGAGCTGGGTTCTACCCCCGGGACCTCCCGGTAAGGAAAAAAAAAAATAGAGGTAAGTGGATGTGGCTCAAGCAATTGGGTGCCCACCTACCACATGGGAGGTCCTGGGTTTGGTTCCCAGTGCCTCCTAAAGAAGACAAGGAAGACAGTGAGCTGACACGACAGCCTGGCATGATGAGCTGACGCAACAAGATGATGCAATGAGATGATGCAATGAAGAATAACTATGAGGAAACACAAGGAGAGACACAAGTGGGAGCAGAGGTGGCTCAAGCCATTGGGTACCTCCCTCCCACATGGGAGGTCCTGGGTTCAGTGCCCGGTGCCGCCTTAAAAAAAAAAAAAAAGAAGACAAACAATGAAAATACACAGAGAGCAGACACCGAGCGCAAAACAACAATGGGGTGGGGGGAATAATAAATAAATAAAATCTTTAAAAAAAAAAATAGAGTACTTTCAGGTTAAATATAGACTGTCAGTCTTTTCCTTTCCTTTAGTTTCATTGTCCTGCACTTCTGATTCTTGTGTTGTAAATGCACAGCCGGTCATATCTCACTCTCACCTCTGCAAGCCGAGTCAGCTGCCGTTCCTGTGGATCGGAGACTCCGTGCTGGCAGGTGGATGAGAAGGGCCCCGGGTTGGGAGCAGACAGCCCAGGCTCCTCATGCCTTTTCTACTCCTGTCTGCTCTTTGGAGCCCCTTGACATGTGGCGGTTCCTGCATCCCAGGGGTCATGCTTATCTCAGAAGTCTCAAGAGTGTCTTAAACTTTCACCTTAATTTAGCATCACCAAGGCCAGAGCTGCTGCTTTTTAGTGTGTGACCGTCCCCGATGGTCCCCCCAGAACGACATCGCTGGGTTTAAGGGAACACGTGCTCTGGCTGGCTTCCGCGAGGGCGGGATCCTCTGAAAGCGGAGGAGTGGCCTGAGCCATGGGACTCGACTGGCGCCACCAGGAGGCCTCTGTGGCTCTGATCTCTTTGGGATGGTCCACTGTCCTGCACTGCACATTCCCATGCCCTGTGTGCTGAAACGCAGCTACCCGAGGGCCTGTTCTTCCACACGAGGCCACGAGGAAAGTCTCCTGGAACTCTGGAAATCCTGAGAATGATTCCGTTTTGTCTTGGGCAGCCCCACCTAGACCAGGGGTCCGTCTCTCCAGTACTCAGCCTGTCACTGGGGCTGGGCATGAGATGAGCTCTGAATTGGTCAGCCAAAGGGGTGCTGAAGCAAAATATCAGAAATCTGTTGGCTTTTATAAAGGGTATTTATTTGGGGTAGACGCTTACAGCCACAAGGCCATAAAGAGTAAGTTACTTCCCTCAACAAAGTCTGTTGCCATGCGTTGGGGCAAGATGGCCGCCATCTCTGCAAGGGTTCAGGCTTCTCTTCCGGCTGCGTGGTCTCAGCTGCTTCTCTCTCAGCTGTAGGCTGGTATAAGGCTCGACTCTCTCCCCAGGGCTCATTTCTCTCTGGGCTCAGCTGCTCTGGTCTCTCCACAAGGTCAGCTGTAGACTGTCAGGCTCGCTCTCTTCCCAGGGCCTCTGCCTTGTCTATAGAGCCGTCTCTATTCCTCTGTGTTCTTCTCCTGTGTGTTTACTACCCGGGGCTCCAACATCAAAACTTCCCAGTCTCTCCTCTGCTGTGTTGTTTTCTCTGTGAGTCCTCGCCCACCAAGGGGGCAGGGACTCGAAGTCCTACTGATGTGGCCCAATCAAAGCCCTAAACATAATTTAATCAAGTAAGACCAAGACCTCTGACTAATACAATCTAACATGCCCAGAGGAACAGAGCAGTTTACGAACAATTTCCCATGCAAAATCAGGACACTGGCAACAGGAATGGGGGTGGGTAGAGGACAGCCACCGAGAAATGTGCCCTCCCCAGAGTCACCCTTAAATTTCAAAACTTGCAACCCAGTGGGCCGCGGTGCCGCCTCCGGGGGTGTCGGCTGCTGCTCACCACTGCCCCACCTCGCTCTCGTGGTCGTGTCCGGCACGGCCAGTGTGAGAATGGGGTCCCTGGAGAAACTTCTGTAGATAAGTACCACGACACATAAGCACAGCCTCACGGAAAGTAAAGGCGCCCAGATTTGTTTATGTGGGAGCCAAAGCGGCCTCGTTGGAGTCCCCATCCCTCTCCTTCCCCCAGACCTCATCGGTCTCTCTGGCTCCCTCCCCGTTGCCGCCCCTCGCCATCACAGCCTGAACCGAGTGCGCACGTAACACACGGGCATCCTGCCCTGGCTGCAGCTGTTGCTTCTCAAACAGAATACAAGAGTTCATAGGCACAGAAATTCGCCTGCATTCCATGTCCCACATCACCGTTTTCTCCGTGTATCTACCGTTCATAAAAAACACAGAAGATTGCCTTCTAGGTTTGCCAGCTAGCTTCTGGATGGTAGCAAATTCAAGGTCAGTGAGCATTAGGGAGAGAGCGGAAGCAGATAATGGACGGGCACTTTCTACGTAGACCTGGAACTGATTTCCAGGAACACAGCATAATAGTCATGCGGGAATTGACTGGGCATCAGCAAAAGGTTGTCCAGTGCAAAGCACCGAAGAACCCAGAAGCCTGCCAAGTTCATCCTGCAATATGCCTTGCACTGCGTGCCGTCTTCCCTGTGTTTGAGTGGATTAGGTGCAGCAAACTAACCTCGGCAATGCTGCCCGGTGACTTGAGCAATTTGCATTGTTCTGGCATAGGACTGGAGAGAGAACAAGAGACCGGGCCTGTGCAGTTTTTAAATTAGTATTGCCATTTTCAGGAAAACGTGTCTCTTAATTGCTAAAACCTTTAGCTTTGTATAAATTCACATGGACCATCACCCAGGCTCTATGGCAGTCTTCAAGGGATTCCATCGTGGATGTCACGACCACGGAAAGGGACCTTAAGCTGCGCACATGGAATTGTAACTCATTTAATTTTTCTTTAGTTGGTAACAAAATTACTGTTCATCACCAAGGCACATCTATCTTATCCAGGGTTCTGGTAGCATTAGTTTAAAAAGATAATGCTCTAGAAAATGAATGTAACATTTTTAAAGAAGTATCAATATCACACTTTTTAGTTGCCGAATTCCAGAGGACACTCTACCAATAAAAAAGCATTTTTTTTCTTTTCCTTAAAAGAGGTAAGGTTTATCGTGTTTGAGACATCCAGCCTTCCTGTTGACAAGTGGATGGGCAGAACACAGATCTTCTTGAATTTAAAATAGAGTAGTTTAGGGGGGAAATTTTTTTAAAACTGCGTGGAATTTAGGAAGCGGACCTTTTGAATAGCTGTTACGACCTCTCCAGAGAGGATGAGAAATAATGAAGATGAATTGTTTCACAATGAGTTATATTTTGTGAGATCATTACTTGGTGTGTACGTCCCCTTTGTCAAAAGTTACAACGTATCCATCCAGTGTGGGAGTTCCATGGAACGTGAAAGTGGGTTCCCTCCGCGTCTGGGAAATGGATGAGCTGATGAGCTGGGAGAGACTTCCTCATATTTTAATGCCAGCGGCCAGAGTCCCCACACCCGAAGATGGGGGCCATCAAGGTGGTGGGAGCAAGGAGTATTTGCTGCCGTAATTGACAAATAATACCCCTCATAAATACTGCCAGTCTTTTCAATTAGTTTTCATCTCAAATTCGGGCTACAGAATGATGGCCTGTCAACTGGCAGTGAACGGCAAGAATTAATAAATTGTCTTCTAAATAGAAGGGACACTTAAGAAAAATTGGGCAGCCAATTTAGCACAGCGTGGCGCGAGGGGGACCTTTTGTGCCGCCGCCCGGCCGCTCGTGTCGCCGCCACCGTTATTAATGAGGCTCGCGGCTGCTGACAGCTTTGTTGCTGGTGGCAACTTTCTTCATTAAAATTAAAGCCACCGTCAAGTTCCATCCCGTGCTCTGGGCACCTTGTGCGTGCGTGTGTTTTAGTACATATTGTTTCTTTTATTAACTCGCTCTCCACCCATGAGAAGTCTGCAAAGAAGTTAAAACGGGAGGAATCGGTTGTGAAGGCCGATGCCGCCCTCCTCTGTTCTTGGAGAGCGCCCTCGCGTGCCCCGTTGGCGCCCCCGTCCTGGAATCTGCGGCCCTCCCTTTTGATGCCTCCCCTTTCGACACGCGAGCAGATCACCTTTAAAAGTATGTACCAGGGCAGCGGATATGGCCCAACCAGGTGGGCGCCCGCCTACCACATGGGAGGTCCCGGGTTCAGGCCCCGGTGCCTCCTAAAAGAAGACGAGCAGACGCCGCCCCCGCCGCAACGAGCTGATGCCACAAGCCAGCAGGTGCCGCAGCCCGCAGGGAGCGGATGTGGCTCAGGCCGTTGGGCACTCGCCTCTCATGTGGGAGGTCCTGGGTTCGGTTCCTGGTGCCTCCCAGAGAAGGCGAGTAGACAATGGGCAGACAGAGGAGAGAATCATCGGGGTGGGGATGAGGATGTGATAAAGAAAATTTAAAAATAAATCTTTTTAAAAAAAAAAGTATATACCTGGAGTGGATGTGGCTCAAGTGGTTGAACTCCCACCTCCCTCATGGGAGGTCCCAAGTTTGGTTCGCAGTGCCTCCTGAAAAAACAAAAAAGCAAACAACAAGCAAAAACAAAAATACCAACCCAGGGAGCCAATGTGGCTCAGTGGTTGATCTCCGGCTCCCCACATATGAGGTCCCAGGTTCAATCACCAGTCCCCAGCACCTAAAAAAAAAAAAAGAAAAAGTATATACCCTTTGGGTTATGCCAGGGTTCAGATAGGAGCGAGCCATTAGCTTCAGACCTTCTGGTTTCTTATTTTTTCAGGGCAGCTAAAAAAAAAAAAATAAATAAATAAATAAATTATGGCTTCACATTTCTGTCTTTCCATATCCAACTATACCTTGATAAAATAGTAACTCCATGTTTGGAAGTATTTACATTTGTCAGCCTGCCTTAGAGTTTGTTTTCCCCAAAGGAATTACTGTTCTACATTGTCTGGAGAGCAAATTTCAGCCTTTGAAGGAAAGAATTGACTTTTACTGAACAAATTCTGAACTATCGTCCAAAAAGCCCCTGCCTGCACTCGACAGCCCTGCAAGTGTCAGAAGATGCTGAATTGCCCCCGCCCAGGACAGTCGCCTCAGACTCCAGACGTCTTGTGCTGTGCGCTGCCGCTGTCAGCTGGAGGACAGTGGTGGTGTGGCTGCTGAAGAACTAGGCTGGGCCCACTCTGCAGCTGTCCTCCCCTCCCAAGCCAGCCACCCAACTGCTTTCTTGTGTCCTGAGTCATGCTAAGTTTAGAGGCTCCACCTACATCTCGGTATTTTTTTTCTCCTTTAAGTTTGCCTCTTACCAAAAGAAACTCAGATGTTCATTACCACAAGAAAAACGAAGTGCCAAGCAATAAAGGAAGAAGCATTATACCAGAAAACCTAGACTCAGAAATTTAAAATACACATTAGCTCTGAGCTCCCTGGCGGTCAAGGCAAAAAGGAAAATAGGAGTACCGAGCTCTGTGGGAAGTCATTATGTAACTACTTTCTTTATTTCCTTTAATCTCATCTTACCAGACTTGAAACCTGAACTGCAGTTACCTTTTACATCTGCCTCAAGGCCGGTGATTTATGAACTCAACATATAAAAGAGTTAGCTTTATGTAATTGCACAAGTTTGCAATCACTGTCATCTCCCCATGTATTCAAGTCTCACATCATAGATAATTATTAAGAATAGTATCTAGAATAGTGTTTCATTTTATTTTTTTTTTTAAAGAATGAAGCACATCCAACAAATGAAATGTCCCTGACTATCTTAGTCCCAATTTTGGTTTAATTTTTTTTTTTTAATGTAATCAGTGACTTGAGATTCCAAACAGTTCTTAAGATTGTAAGGTTTGCTGCCTTGCAGAGAGGTGGTGGTGCAAAGTCTGTTATCTCTAAGAAATATGTCAAACCTTTAGACAGTGAATTGAATCCATCAGATAATTGCAGGAAGGCTCTGCTGTCCAGTCGTCTTTTTGAGTAATCTTAAATAATTAAATGAAGAGCAGCATAGTGAATAATGTTTCAGTTAGTTGTGTTGAAAAACAAGGATTTACCAGGACTCTGTTATTTGCTAAAATGTAGATTTTTTTCGGGCCCATCAAGCGAAGAGCAGGGAGCCTCTGTCTGGGGGCAGCTGTTCTCTGCACAGGGCCCCCTCCCCGGCAGTAGCCGAACCAGACAAGGAGGCAATTGTTACTTGATGACTGAACCCACTAATATGGGACAGTAAATGGGGCATGAAATGCAATACTTTATATATAGTATATACTAAGTGACTCTTACATTGAAACAACGAGGCCATTTTTAACTTGCTGACACAATATTTGCAGTGTTTTATCATTAAATTACCCTGATTAACAATCACCTTCTATAGTGGGACCCGTGAAGTACTTTTGTTTTAATGTGATGAATCGGAGGGTTTGCTAAACACCACTTCATCAGCTCTTACAATGCTTATTGGTATTGGAGGGCTTTGCAAGTGAAGTAAGGCGTCACCTGCTTCATGTGATCATCCCGTAAGCACGGTTTTGGCCTGCTGAGCATGTTAGCCACGTTTTTAAAATGAGTAAGGTGTCCGCGGCACCATTTAATTTTGCTCCCTAATTGGGGAACCCGTTTCTTGCTGGTGGCAACAGGAATTGGTCTCTGGAATCGTCACTGTGTTGGAAGGGAGAATGCATTCCTGGAGGATGTTGGTGGAAACAGAGCCTGGCTCACCCTGACACCCACAGGTTCCTTATGTTCGGGAGGGAAGCCTCCACCCCAGCTCTGCAGGCCGCGCCTGCCGAGGGCTCGCGTCCCGTCCCTCGGTCCCAGAGGCTGTCCGGCCACGAGCTGATGGTGTGTCTAGGAGAGGATGCACTCCTGTTGCTGGTAGACCCCTCCGTTTCTGCTCCTGGAGGGAGTGAGTCCGGCGATGCCTCCTCAGTTTTACGTGTCTCTGTTCAAAAGCACGTATCTCTGTTTGGTCACTTTTTCCAACCACTTGGCCCTTCTGCAAATGAAACCCATGGGGAAGGCATTGGAGTCTGTACAGAAGATCTGGCATGTTAGACCTAACACAACTTAAAAGGAACCATTTGGGACACTGCACCACGGGGTTCCTGAGCGTCTCAGGTGCCTCTGCTTGAGCTTGTTCCCTTGGCCAAAGACCGAGAGCAGGAGTGCCTGCTTTTCAGCTCCGGCCGCCTGATGACTGAGCAGCAGGCAGGTGATAGTGCATAGGGAAAACAACACAGTAGAGTGTTTAGGCAGTGCATTTATCCTGCTGGGGGGGCAGCAGGGGATGGCATTGAGAACCCTGTCTGGACACGGTCCCAGAAAGTGATGCTTACTGGACTCACTTTATTTTTCAATCTCTTGTTTGTTTTGTTCTTTTTTAGTTCTAATCAGCTCCTAATGGTAGTCAAATTTCCCAGTAAATTCAGTCGTACTAGCAGTAGTCATTGTCATCAGCATAAAAGTAGTACAGGGTAATATATGCTTATAAATAAGCACTGGTAATAGTATAAGGAAATATTGGTACTACTCGTAAAAAAAAAAAAAAATCATGTGGGATGTTTCTGGAGAGGAGGTCTCTTGGCGTTAACAGGGACAGCTGCAGGATTCATTTCCTGTGCCAGTTGTCATCCATGTAGAGGAGAAGGCTTTTGGCTTGCGAAAGCACAGGAAAGAGAGGGGGTAGCCCGCGTGCCAAGCAGGTATCATCCCTGGTTTGTCTTGTCCAAAAATTGACATACAACTGGCTGGCTAGGAAAACCTTTTTATTTATTTATTTCTATTTTACAACCAGATAGTTTGTTTTATTTCCTCACTTGGGCCTAGAAATAAGCCTCCTAAACCGTGGAAGTTTAAAACAGTTAACACACCTTTGCAGACAGTAGTGTTTTGACATGTGGAGGATGGTTTGGCAGAGAAGGTCACTTAAGGAACCGGTTTGCTGCAATTTATCAGGACATCCTTTTCCTGGCTTCCCCCCTCCTGCTCACAAGATAGAAGTCTGGTGTTTTGAAGTCTTGTGCTATTGTCCAGATGCTGGCTCTTCTCAGAAAAGCTACCCAAGGTCACCTTCTCTTCCTCCCCCTTCTGAAGCAGAAAGGGAATGTTTTTATTAGAGACTTTGTAGGTTTACAGAAAAATCTTGCAGAAAACAGAGTTCCCCTGCACCTGCCACCTCACCCACTATTATTAACACCTTGCGTTCGTGTGGTACCTTTGGTATAATTGATGAAGGAATGTTATTGTAATCCTACTATGAGCTCTAGTCCATAGTGTACATTAGGAGTCACTGTCTCATACAGTCCTGAGGGTTTGTTGTTTTTTTTTTTTTTAATTTTTATTCTGGTAGTAAATATGCAACACACAGTTTCCCCTTTTAACCACATTTCAATATAGAACTCAGTGCTGTCGATTACATGCGTGACGTTGGGCCGCCAGCACCGCCATCCGTTTCCAGGACTCTGCCATCACCCCAGAAGGAAACTCTGTGCCCACTAAGCATTCACTCTCCACTCCCTACCCCAGCCCGGCCCCTGGTGACCTGTGTTCTAGTTTTAAGCTAGGAGGAAGTAAGTCCTCTCTTCCTCCTGCGTTTCTTCAGAACACCCTCTAGTGGAGGTTCAGCTTGCCTTCATCTCTCGTGCACATCCTAACGGCTGTAATAGCGTAAGAATCCTGGGAAGCAGGCTTTGTGGGTGTCTGCAGCCCTCCCCGGGTCTGAGGTAGTGATTTGTACCTCCAGCATGTGCAGCGGATTTGGTCTCTGCGAGGTCTCTACCTGGGGGCGCCGCAGGGCATTTGCACGCGGTTGCGGTGATGGGCTTTGCAGCCGACGAGTAGCACGGGTCCAGATTCGGCTTGCGCTGCTCACGGCACCGCGCCTGAACCTCCACGGCTGTGGGTCCTTCAGGGTACTGGATAGGAGCATTCATTTGCCCGTTCATTCATTCATTCAACACGTGTTTCCTGAACATTTTTGTTGTTCCGGGCCCTGGGGACATAAAAACTGGGTCGACGGGAAGGGCCCCTCCCGCTGGGAAGCGATTTTGGGAGGACAGGATAGCAAGGCCTTGTGCTTAGGCTGGGAGGAGGCCTCGAGGTCTGGTCAGCACTGCCGGACAGAAACAAAATGCAAACCATGTTTGTCACTTCAATTTTGAGGTAGCCACACTGAAAAAGGAAAAAGGAATAAATGAAATTAACTCTAGTAATGTGTTTTATTTAACCCAGCATATCCAAAATTTGATCATTTGGCACGTAATCAATATTAAAAGTTATTTACAAGATAGCTTTCCCTCTTTCCTACTACGTCTTTGAAATCTGGCCGGTGGTTCACATTTCCTGCACTTCTCCATCTGGCCTGGCCACCAGCTCTGGCCCTGTGTAGCCACATGTGGCTCGTGGCGACCCTCGCGGTCGGTGCAGCTGAGGGTCTTGGGGACGTCCTCGTCTCTGAGGAGATGGCCGGCGGAAGGGGCTGGGGAGGCCCTGTGAGGGTCTTCTGGGCGCAGGGGACCTGGAGGCACCGAGGGGGGAGGTGCTATGCCCGGGCGATGCTGGAGGACGTGCAGGCGTGGGGCCCTGGCGAGCTCCGTGTGCAGGTTGAGCTGCCTGTGGATCACCAGCCGGTGAGGGGACAGTCCTGGGAGGCATTTGCTAGGGAGGAGTGGATGTAAGAGACAGGCAGGCGAGAAATCGCCAGAAAGGCGGAAGAGAAACTGGAGAGGAGCAAGGCTCAAGTGTATTTCAAGGAGAACATGGCTAAGGCGTTGGGGAGAAAAGGCAAACCTCCCGCGCAGAAGAATTCCAAGTCCTTTGTGTTGACGTGAGCGTCTACTTCATAGTTTACCTGCCATATTGACTCCTGGCCCTTGATAGATCCGATTTAAATACCCCAGCGTGCACGTGGGTACACACGTGACAGTCAAGTACATGTAATTAAGCGCTCGTGATTTAATGAACAGTTGCCGTTGCATGTCGACGACTTGCGATGGCGGCTCTACTTCTGGACCGTTTGCTGGGATAAAGCCGCAGCTGCTCCGGGTTGGTGCTGTTGCATTCTCAGGGTGTCCTCCCTGCCCTGTTGCCTTTCGCTGTTGAGTTGGGCAGATTTTCACTTTTGTGCACTTGCCCCCAGTGGCACATGGGCTTTGAGCCCTCCATGCCCGGCCTTGCTCTGTGGCCCACTCCTGGCACCCCAGGCGTGCTGGGCAGGTGAAGTTTCCAGCAATCTCACTACCTCAAGGAGAGTCGCCTTCCAGACCGTGATGAACACCCGTGGGTTTTGCTTGTGATTCTCCCCCTGGGGGCGGTTTGGGTAGGAGGAGAGGACGAGCAGGAGATGACTGAGGGTCTCCGCTCCACCGTGCGGCCCCCGGAGCCCCTGGACGACGGTCAGCGTGGAGGGGCGGCCATCAGGCGTTAGACACTGTCATCTCCGCAGCTGACGATCTCGTGGCAGGCAGAGCGGGCGGAAGGAGAGAAAAGCGAGGCGATCGAGAGATACTGTTAACCAGGACAATCGAGAAGGTATCGCAGTCCTGGTAGGAATTTTTTCTCAATCTTAGTTTCTTTTGCCGTTGTTTTCTTTTCCTTTGATGCGGGGAGGCATTTCGGTTTTGGTACCCCAATCTGCAGTAGTTTCACCGTCCCCCACGTTTAGAATTCCTTTGATGAGCGTCTGGTCCTGGTTGGGACCTCATCACCGCCGGTCGGACCTACCATGAAGTCTAAATCCCTTAGTGCGGCTCCGAGTCAACATGGGTCTTAACGGTGAGAAAAAGAAACACCGCTAACTCTGTTTTCTCTCGCTGCCCTTGTTAGTTCTGGGTCTTGTTGTGCAGCGGATGTTGTGTTAAATTGGATTCTGTGTCCATCATTATTGAAATGTGAAGTGTGTCAGTCACAAAGCATACATTTCGGAGCAGTTAGCTGAATAATTCTTTTCTTTATTATCCCAAATTACTGCTGAGCTCTGGAGAGGGGAGCAGTTTAGCCAATTATTGCCATTTGAGCTGGATTTGTGGGTGATTAGCTCCTGGTCGAATCCAGTCCTGGCCGGCGCTTTGAAGCGGGCGCCGTGTGATTTTCTCAGCAGCGAGGTAGGAATAGACGCGGCTAATGACAGCGGGGTCGCGCGGGTGAGCTGACCTGTGCGTGGCGCGGGTTTGGGTTTCGCAAATAGGGCAGCCACAATAACAAGTGTGTCACTAACCCCGCCGTGCATAATCGGGGCTTTATAGGATTGTGGGAGATGCTGACAGCTCAATTAAAGTGTAACCCTTTGTACCCGGCAGCCTGGCAGGATGACAGAAATATTACTAACCAGGAAGGGGAGGGGGCCACAAGGGAGCTGGTTACAGATCCAGAAGCATCGCCTCATCCCTTGCCCCCTCCCCCAGCTGCCTCCATTTGTGAAATAATGGGTTGTCGGGAGAAGGGGGTAGGGTGGCAATATTACACCAGGAAAAGAGGGAGAGAGAGCGCTGGCTCTGTTAAGAGGGACTTCCTGCTGTTTCTATGGGAACACTTTAAACTACATAGAAAGTTAAAATGGTGTAGTGGTAACACAGCTCGCATCCGTCCCTCAAATTGCCTGGTCCATCTCCTTTCACCAAAACTGATATCCAAGCATCATATCATGCACATTTGCCGGAAGTTTCTATTTGAGGAGGACCCAGGGAAAACAGTTCATTGGGATTATTTTCATGCACACGATGAATGGTTTACAAATATTTTCTACATGTTGAATGACGAGCTGCTTTGATTCGTGGTATCTCTGTGGTCTCGTCATTTTGGTCACACTCGATACTTTTCTGTTACACTCTCCACACTGTGACACGTGGGTCCCTCATCCACGTTAAGCATTGTGGCATTTTAAGACAAGTGTTTCAAGGGAAAGGCATAGACTTTGTTCATTTAAAATAAACTCCAGGGAGGCGGCTGTGGCTCAATCAGTGGGGCTCCCGTTTGCCATATGGGAGGCCCCGGGTTCAGTTCCCGGGGCCTTCTGGTGAGGGCAGGCCCGCCCACACGGCGTGGTTGGCTGACCCAGCAAGCACGGACAGCAAGGGGGGGATAAATGAATAAATAAATAAAATCTTTAAAAAAAATAAAAATAAAAATAAAAAAATTAAAATAAAAAAATAAAATAAACTCCATGACTGCTGATGGCTTCTGCCCAGTTTCGTATCCCATAAGGATGTCCAACAGCCTTTTCACATAGAGGACCAGGCAGTAGATGGCTTAGACTTGCCAGGTCTGTTGACTACTCAGCCGTGCCAGCATAGGGCGAAAGCTGTGACCCGGCAAAACGTGGCTTACAAGAAGAGGCGGAAGGCTGCATCAGTCCCACTGGCGGCAGCTTGCTGGGCCCTGCACCGTGGGCTCCCCAGCCCTGGGAGCTGAGGTTAGAAGGCACTGGCAGTGCAAGTTCCCCTTAAAACAGCAGTGCCCGGGGGGAGCTGGGGGTTCTGCATCTGATACGCGTCAGGCGGGGGTGCTGAGCGCCAACTTTGCACCAGGCGGAGGTGTTGGCGATGGAGGGGGCGAGGAGCAGCCCCAGCCCCCACCCCCGACGGTGTGCTCCCGGCTTCCACGTCTTGGGGCCCAGGCCTCCTTGGTAAAGTGTGTATTTGTTACCTGCAAGGGACAGTCTAGCCTAACGAGAGAGCAGGAGAAAGGATGGAGACATTTTGATTCTGGAAAAGTGGGGCCGCAGGAGAGCTGCAGCAGGGTCTACCGCCTAGATGGACTGTTGTCTGCATGGAGAGGGTGCCCTGCAGGTTTAGGGGTCTGGCGGCTGCGGGGGCCAAGGCAGGCAGCTCCCCTGGCCACCCCGGTTTTGCCCAGGATGCACCGCGAGCACTCCAAGAGGCAGCCTTGCACTCTAATCACACTGACGGTTCTGTCTTATAAATCTTGTAAATAAATAGGGACAGACTTAAAGCCACGCTCATACCCATTTTCGCTCTTTCTTGCCAGAATCAGAGTGGGGTTAACATATCTGCAGCAGCTCAGAAAAGGCACCATTGTGAGGCAGGCATTAGCTGTGAAGACTCATAGAGAAGAGGCGTCTTTTGGGATTTTCGCCTCTTTGTGAAATGGCAGTCAGAAATAGGAGGGTAAATATCATTTGCAAAGGCCTTAACTATCAGGCAATTGCAGGTGGGGCCACCAGAGTTCCTTTCTGGCGGTGTGTGAGTGTTTATGCAAGGCAGAGCACCTTCCTGCTCGGTCTGGGACGATACCCACCCCCTCCCGTGACGGGGATCCAGGACAGCTCAGGGCAGGCACCTCCTTAGTCCCGAAGGGTTTCCCCCCTCCCAGGGTGGCACCCCCAATAAATAAAGCCAACTCTACTCTGAAGATGGCGTTGAGGAGTAAGTATAGAGTTTGCATAGTGACATGGGTTTGTTTCTACTTAATACTGTGGTGAATTTTGACAGTCCTGATTTGTCCTCTTAAGTAAAAAGAGAGGTGGCTAAGCTTGGGGGAGGGGGAGGAGGGCTGAAACAGGTGGCAGAAATGGAACGAGCTTGGGCACCAGCTGTTAATAATGGCACTAATATAATTGGACCAGGTATGCTGGACAGATTTTACCTGGATGCCGGTTCTTAAAACACACACACACACACAGAGTGAATATTTAATTGACCTGCCAAGGAGGGTAACAACACCCAACAAATACTGTCTTAACGATTGTGAAGTCACTAGCGCTGATGGCAAGCTATTGTAGCTTTTTTTTTTTTTTTTTTTTTAACAAGAAGATTAACAGATTGTTTTCCTATACCACCACAACTTCAAAATAATTTCACAAGAATCCACCAGATATCTGGTCACTCGGGCTAAATGTGAACTGTCCTTGCTATTTTTAGATGGCGTGAGTGCTTCGGAAATGTTCATTGGATGGATTCCGTGGTCGGAAATGTTCCAGTGAAAGTTTCTTATTTGACAGAGGCATTCTCTTCCTGGTGTAAAAATTAGAGATTATGACATGCACAAAGCATCTGGGAGGATTGTGATGATTTTCTTCTTATAATTCCAGAACTGGAGGCCTCAGGTTATAATTGACTAGTTGTGAATAAAGTGGTTATAGTAGTTTAAAATAATGTTCAACTTAGCAACATGATCAATCGCTAGAAAATAAAATCTGAGAGGTGTTGCTGCATTGGTCTATAATGGAATCTAGTTATTAATGTGGAAACAAATAGCAGATAGGGAATAATTATCCACTTTAAGCCCAGAGAGTATGGTTAAGTGATAGTATATTTCTATTGCTAGTGATAGATATTTCTTTTAGTTTGATTCTTATACCACGCATTTTTGTGATGGAATGTACTGTCAATTTCATTTCCATAAGAGAGTTACAATTTTTTAAAAATTTCTCCAAAACTTCCTACCTTGTCCAGATGAAATCATATTTAAGTCTGGGGTATTCTGACATATTCCCAGTTTGTGAAGGCAAAGAAATTGGTGGCCCTTCCAGCATGCTGTTCCTTCTATTTATTCTTAGGCACAGATTCCAGAGTTTAAACAGAATATTGTTTTGCCCCAGAATGAAATGTTTCTGATAGTATGGTTGAGATTTGCTTTCTAAAGCTGTTTTAGGAAGACAGCAGTTTTCACATTACAGTTCCTGCTATAATCATTTAGCTTTGCCTCTAGAAAATTCTCAACAGCTAAGAGATCTTTACGGGCAGAATCGGACGTAATAGTGTTTTATTTAGAATATATCACCACACAAAATTAGGAAGGCCTGATAATTATTAATTAATACCAATTTTGAACGTGCTTGCTTAATCTCACTGCCAGTATCTTAAAATCAAGATGCACAAAAGGCTTTTTGATCGTAATGAATTAGATATCTTCACAATAGGATTCAAGTAAAATTTTAACTGTTGAAGCCCTCAGAAACATACAAATCTCTAATACTTACTAAGTGGCTGCTGGGCATCTTAAAATTGCAAAATAAATGAGTGCTATTCCCTTATCTGTAAAGTAAGGGGCAACAAAGGCAGAGCCTGACGGAATGAACTCGTAATCGCTGGCACACACGTGGGTCCCAGTGCCCTCAGGTCATCCCCTGGCCCCCTTTCCTAGAAGAGCCCTGCACGCAGCTCTGTGGTCTCAGGGCTCTGAAGCAGGTCCTCAGCCCCCCACCCCACCCCTGAACGCCACTCCAGGCGGGGGTGGGGATGGGGAGCATGTCGCGCTCCCTGTGTGTCATCTCCCCTCTCTGATGATGGAATTCCACCCCCCACCAAGCTCACCCAAATGCACCTTTCTGGTTTATTTGAAGTCGATGTGGCATAAATTAACCGCAATTTTAATACAGGTTACAGGAGAAAAAAGTTTTATCAGGGAAAAAAAAAGTAATAATTGCAAATGTGAGAATTGAGTGACTGGCATTCCTACTCTTTGGGTCTTATTTAAAGATGTCGGCTTTTCTCTGGGACGTTTTAGAAACTCATAGAAACTTTTAACTGCATTCACGAGCCTCTGTTCAAAAATATTATGAACGTGAATCATACGACACTGAGTGAGCCATTAAAGTGTCTCAGTACAGTACCAAAGAAGTACGCAAACTGCCACTTTGTTGGAGACATTTGTGAACTTGCGTGGGTTTTCCTGTAAGCTGTGGCAAAACTGTTGTCTTTTTAAACTTGGTGATTAGGATGCTGTTGGCACCCGCAAGGGCAATGGGATAAATCCATTTATACCCTTGCCGAATCATTTTCTAGGCTGTTTCCAGCCAAATGCATGCACAGCCTCCAGTGTCTATGAAAGCAGATGAGAAATGCTGCCTCGAGAAAAGCTCTGTGGTTTGCGGACGTGCCTGTTGATAAGCCTGGTGACCCCTCCACGTGGAGCCAGCAGCCCGTGTCTCGGCTGTGCCCCATTCCCTGGTAGAAACCTGGCCACTAAGTCTGCCCTTTGCATCGTTAGCATCACGGGCACCTCACTAGCAGAGGCCGATGCCACTCGGTCCCTCAAACTCAAAACAAGACCCCTAGTCTTTACCAGCAAATGCAGTCAATAAATCTTTGTTGGTAAATAATTGCTATTGAGCAGAGTTTTAATATAAATTTATGAGTGGTGTTTTATCACAGCTTCGGGCTGCAGCAAGCCCTGAGTGATGGATTTCAGATAGCACTTCCATTCATTACATTAACTTTGTAAGTTATTTAAAGCTTGTACACTTAACATTGCTTTTGGCTTTCAATGACCTCTTGGGACTAGACAAAGAATACACATGACTAATAAAGAGATTGCAGCCGAAAGACAAAGCCACTCTTTGCTCTGCAATAGGACAAGTTCCTTAAGCAAAAAGCAAGGCATGCCTGCCCTGAATCCTAGTATAGGTTGTAGATCATTAAAATGATGCCTGAGTAAATTAACTAGGTGGTAGCAATTAGATCAACATTTGCCATTTCCAAGCAAGACAGGAAGAATAATTTAAGGTGTCACAAAGCCCTTAAACTTCTTACTGTGCAAACAAGTAAAAGAAGTAAAGCTTTAAAATCGGTCTTGAGGGTGAACGATTTGCAGGGAAGCAGGTAGTATGGAAGTTATGAGCACAGACTGGTGCCTGTGGCTCCATCACATACTAGCTCCTTTAGTTATCTATTGTTCGGTAATTAACCACCCCAAACTTAGTGATTTAAAGCAATAACCATTTTATTATTTGTCATGATTCTGTGGGTCAGGAATTTAACCGGGCATATGACATGTAGCTCATCTCTGCGTCACAAGATACTTTCTTGACCGAGAACGTCCAAGATCATCTGCTCACTCACCCATCGGTGCCTCGGCTGAAAGGGCTCAGGTGGCTGGGGCTGACGGGAACTGGCCAGCAGGAGTCATATGTTTAAGGCCTCAGTTCTCCTTTAGACTCGGGGTCTCCCCCTTTTTATGTGGTCTTCCCACCAGGATAGCCAGACTTCTTGCAGAGCAACCCTGGGCTCCTGCGAGCACAAAAGCAGGAGTTGCCAGACCTTCTCAAGGCTGGTTAAAGTGAGTCAGGGGACCTGGGGACCACAAGGGTGTGACTCCCAGGGGGGATGGGCTTTGGAGATCAGCTCCTTCAGTGTGCACCTCCCACAGGCCCCTCCCTCGGGCAGAGTGCCCTCACCCCCTCCCCAGACCCCCAGAGTCATCCCGTCATGGCTTCAGGCTTGGGTTTGATGTCCAGGGTCTTGTCATCTAAGTCAGGTCTAGATGTGGGTAAAATTCCTTGGATTTGGGTCCTCTCCAGATCAGGACCAGCTTATCAAGAGATGAGCTGTCTTCCACATATACACACACTCTCAGCATTCAGTGGTGACACAGGACAAACTGCGACAGGTGCCCTTATTCCAAAAAGGAAGAGAGCAGCCACTCTTCACCCTGCTCTGGGCCCAGGGATGCACATTCTTCTCCCAGGGAGGACTCCGCTGAGTTTTCCTTTCTCGTCCATAAGACATGGCCTCTATTTGCAGCTGAGTGCCTTTCTCAGCGAGTATCTTGCTTGTACAAGGTGGAGGACCCAAAGGCTTCCTTCATTTTGAACTGTCTCTGTGCCTCTTAGTCCAAAGTGGTATAATTCCTTTAAAAATGTTGTGGATGTCCTATGTATCAAGTTATAACTCATTGCATTAGGCAAAAGCCAATCCACGGTCTGGAAGTCAGGGTGGTAGGACACAACACTGTTAGGATCCTTAGAAGCCCTTTGTTCTCATTGGAAGGGCCTGTGGGGCAACACTGTAAGTCAGAGTCTTCAAGAAATGGGTGTGACAGCCATGCACGTTATGGGTTCTTCATTCTAAGATCACTTCTACTGGCAACCTCTGGATTTGATCTTTGTTCTGAGGCCGTTTCTTACTCTGTTTTCTGCTGTCCAGGGGTGCTAGGACTGAGAAACCCTTTTATGGTCCCATCCCTAGACTTTTGAGTGAGAGAGCTTTGCTGTAATCCTGCTAGAAAATTAGTTTCTCTTTGACTCCCCTCATTCCTCCACATATATCAGCGGCAGCCTAAAAGAAGGTAGTACTTCCAGCAATCTGCTTGGCAGCCTGTGCAGCCAGGTCCACGAGGCCCTTAGGCGCCCTTGCCGTGCTCTGCACCCACACCTTGTTCTGCCCGCTCATAACCCAACCCGTTTCTCCACCCTCAGGTAGCCTTTCCTTTGCTGTCTACCCAGCTTCGACCTGCTGCCCAGTACTAAAGCTAGTGCCACGTGTTTTAGATTTTGCTTCTGCAGTACTCTGTTTCTGGGTGCCAGTTCTGTTCCTGTTATGTATTGCTGCAGAAGAGTCTACCCCAAAACTCAGTGATTTAAAATAATCATTTTGTTATTAATCATTCCGTGGTTTAGGACCATGGGCAGGGCACAGTGGGGCCACCTCATTTGTTGGCCCCTCACAGCAGAATCTGCCAGGCTTTCCAAAGACTTAGGTGCAGCAGAGATCCTACAACAGCAAGGGATTCTGCTGGTTAAAGGGAATCCTTAGCCAGCTTGTGGTCGGTGTGGGAATGCCATGAAGCACCGTTCTTCGGAGACTAGCTGCTCTGTTGGGTGTGTGGGCTGGGAAGTTGCCTAACCTCTCTGTGCCTCAGTGTCCCCTTCTGTACAAAGAGGATAAACACGGTGCCTGTCACTGGGTTGCTGTGAGCTCCAGGTAGTGAGGGCAGTGCCTGGCTCAGAGTAAGCCCGACAGAAGAGTTTGGAAATCTTTATTACTACTTTTTAAATAATGCCTCAGCCACCTGAAAGTCAAATGAAATATCCACTGTGATTGATGTCCCCTTGGTGATACTGGTCAGCGAGAGATGCTCTTGGGCTGAGATGGTTTCTATGTGTGCAAAAGTGTATCTGAAAGACAGGATGCACTTTGACACACTTAGCCGCATGGTTTTGCCCTGGGTCACATGGAATCAGAGAGACTTAGAATCACAGGGGCCAGTTGCACTCGGGGTGGGGACTGGCTGTGCACGCGTCTCCGGCAGAGAGCCTTCCGGCCTCTGTCATCTTCTGACAGGCACGATCCTGGCTTCATGTCCTTTAAAAGCTTAAGAGGAACTGTCTTTAGGGCTTTGCAATTTCTTGGTACTTGGAGTAGGGCTCAGGATGTAAGAGCTTTGGCTCTTAATGAAGCACAGGAGGGGCTGCCGGGAAGCCAACGGGAATCCTGGTTGCACCATGGCAGCAGTTTGTCCTGAAGGGAGTGATCAGCTCACTTTCTTCCCTGGGCTATGGTTTTCCATGTAGCTGCTACAATTTGGGGGATGCTGAGTTTGTGCAGAGGAGAGTCCCACGGCAGCAGAGTGACTGGAACCTTCAGCTGTGGGGAGAGTCTGGTTTGTTCAGCCACGTGCTCTCTCAGGGGGCCTGTGTGACCCAGGTGGAGGTGAGGGTTGGAGGTTGAATCACGTCCCCCACAAAAGACAAGCTCGAGTCCTAACCCCCCAGGCTTGTGGGGTTAGCCCGTTTGTAAATGGGCTCTTCAAAGATGTCCTTGGTTAAGGGATGGATTTATTTCAAAGATCCTGTTTAGATGAGACCACCTTGAGTCAAGGTAGCCTTGGTCCATATGACTGGAGTCCTCCTAGCAAAGGGGATTGAGACAGGGAGTCAGGAGAAGGAGCCGGAGGCCCCCGTGTGATGGAAGGGCCTCGAGGCTGGTGGCTGGCCAGCGCCGGCACGCGGTGGGCTCCTGGAGGACGCTTGGCCTGTGGAGACCTTTTTTTTTTTTTTTTTTACCGGGAGGTCCCCGGTATCGAACCCGGGTCCCTCCATATGGGAGACGGACGCCCAACCATTTGAGCCACATCCGTCCCCCTGTGGAGACCTTGATTTGGACTTCATCCTGCAAAACCACACGACCGTACGTGAAGTCCTGTCGTTGAAGCCAAACTGCGTGTGGTTTTTGTCACAACAGCCCTGGCAGACCAAGACAGTTTGCACTTGCTCAGGATGGCGCCAGAGCTAAGAACGAGGATTGGTCCCCGGGGGGGGGGGGGGCAGTGGGCATGGGCTCGTGGCAAGGAGAAGCGCCCACGCAAGCCCAGCTGTCCAGCCCCCAGGGCTCCTGGTCTGCGGGGGTGCTCAGGCAAAAACGGGCTGACCCCGGGAAGAGAGCCTGCAGGAAGTACTCTAGCAGCAGATTCGGGACTGAATGGTTTAACTTCCGGGATCTCTTTAAACTCTGAAATTCGGTGATTCTCACTTCGTACAAATTTTACTCTTAAAAAATCAGTGTTCGGGCTTAATTTAAGTGGAAAGAAGGAAGGGGTGGGGAGATAGAGAGAGAGACATGTTTTCCATCCATAGACGCTATTTTGTGAGTTCTTTTGCAGTCCAATTGCACCTCTGGTTACAAATCCTTCTCACTGGCTGCCTTGACAGCCCTAGACACATGCTTAAGTCGTCATAGAGCTCATGTCTGACCATCATTTTGCAGTTAGGACTTTTTAAAAAAACACTGATAGAAATAATACATAGTTTTCTTGTTTCTCCCAGTTTTTGAGGAGTGACTTTTAAAGAGTTGGTATCTGTAAGTGTAGACGTGGACTTGCGGCCTCCCCCTATCTTTTTACCTACAAACTAGAGAGCAACTCGTCCTATTTGTTTTTAATTTCTAGAATGCCAGGTATCGGCAACAATCGCAATAGAAATAGCTGGTATTTTCAAAGTGTGGGATAAACAAGCTCTTTTTATTCATAAGACGTTCATCTACAAGCCCAGAGAGGTGCGAGTGTTGGCATCGTGCCCAGCTGCGGAAGCAGCCGTCCCGAGGTCAAGGGACATTTGCCGTGGCTGAGACCTGAGCTTGGGTCTGTTATCCCCCAAGGCTTCTGAGGGACTGGTGGGTTCTTTACAAATTAGATACTGTGCTCCTGTGATTAGGGAATTAAAGCACATGATACCCAGCTGGTTTCCTCTGATTCCACCGGCATCTGCAGTGCCTGAGAATAAGGATCCAGGGATACCTGAAGTTGGCTCCTTCCTGGGAGGGGAGCTGGAGCTGAGCCTGCCTGCTCTCTGAGCTCTCGTGGTTTCTGGCCGCATTTGCTTCCGGGGCTCCCAAGAAACCCTCAGATGGAGCAGGCTGGTTACTCTGTGTTACTTGTGGACAAACGGTTCTCACTACAGCATGATGTGCAGTTATTTTTATGGCCTTCTGATTATGATGATGAATCCGAACAAAAATATCTTCTAAAATATGTTTTAATTGCACTAGGGACTTGTGAATTTTTATTCAGCTGGTAAATTTCTTTTTATTTCATTTTAAATACTCAGCACATTATCTGTGTATATTTTGACAGGGATTAATTTAATGAGAGTTAAGTCTTACCCTATTATAGAACAAATGTCTCCTCAAAAATAGTTATATGTCAGACTCATCGCCAAGATTTCATCACTGCAGTTAAACCTCTTGTTTTCCAGGGTTAGGATCTAACGGGTAATTTGCTCATCCAAAGTACCAGTGTAGAATGCTTTCTCTGCATTCCCTTCACTACCACATGAACTCGTTAGAAATGCCAAATGTGTTTTGTTTTCTTCAAGTGCACAATGCTTTTTAACAATTTATATAATTTCACAAAGGCTTAGGACCTTTTAATTTCTGTTTAAAGAAGGAGTGAACTAGTCAACCTTTTAAAAGATTTCATTATGATTTTTTATGATTCTCCGAGAAATTCTGTTAATCCTTAGATGATAACTTCCTCAGAATGGGATTCTGGTGCTGTTTCTGGTGAGAAGACGATAGCCGAGGCCCTAAGTGTTAAACCTCTGAGTGTAATAAAAAAGGCCAAATCCGAAGGCGCTCTCCGTGGCGACACTGGCTTCGGGCTTGGACGCCAGTGTAGACCTGTCCACAGCACAGCCTCCCAAGCCATGTTTCTAAACACAAGTCAGAGAAGCTCAACCTTGTCGCCAGTCGCCAGTCCACGTGCAGGTGCCGCCGGGTCTGTCAGGAAACATGGCGGAAGGAAGGTAGCCGCGTTTGGGAGGAGAAGGCCCAGTGGGAACCTGAGAAGCAGGTCTGTCTGCAGCTGCACCCCCTGCCTGCTGCCTGATCTGGGGGATCTGATGGAGGAACCCCAGCCTACAGCCTGCTCTGGGGGGTCAGGTGGAGGATCGCGCCCGCCTCCTAGGAAGCACCTGCACCCACCTCTCTGTGGAGGGGCAGGGGAACCCTGGCCGGCACCTGTGGCTCTTGGCCAGAGGTCACAAACCTGAAGCCTGCACACATCCTACCTGCAGGCACGTCTGGTGGGCTCATGTTACATCTAAAAATGTTTATTCCATTGCCAGTATTCCCACCTACACTCTGCAAAAGCCCGGAATACCCCATTCCTGCAGCTTCTTAGGAGGGTTGAGATTTGCTTCCACAGGCTTCTCCCGCAGCTCAGCTGTCCCTCCCTGGGAGCATTTGGGGACATTCCCGGCCTGCTCCCGGGGCCCTTAGGGTCTGGCCACCAGACACCCGCCCTCTGGATCTATGGGCAGGATACGTTAGAGGAGATACTTGGATTCTTCCGTCCCAGGGGAGGGCTGGCCTCCTGACCCGTGGGGAGTGTGGCGTGCTCAGTCCACATTCGATTACAGGGATGGTTCAGTGGGCATGGGGGAGCAGGAGCCTGCACTCGCCTGGCATGAAACTCCTTTCCAGGACTGTTCCTTGACTCTTAGTCGGGTTTTCCTGGGAGATGGAGAACAGTCCTGCACTCTGTGGAGCGCCACGCGAACGTGAAATGCAGGCACTGCTCCCGTCACTGCATCGCTTCCTTTGCCTGCTGTCCTGCTCACTGGCCTTCTCAGGACGGCAGCCAGGTTCCCAGGGGTGCGCCAGGGCCTGCCCGAGGGGCTCTGAACAGCCGGCCCCTGTCACGTTCAGTCTTGGAAGGAGGAGCTGGTAGTTGGGGACTGAAGGCGCCTGGTCAGGCAGCTGCTGGGGAGCAGGCCACGGCCCCACCTGGGAGCTGAGGAACCCAGCAGCCTGTGTGGTGGCGAGACCCAGGGGCTGGGCACCTGGTCCTGGCACTTCTCTGGATTTAACAGGTCCCTTTACCACTGTGACCCCGGAGTCGTCCTCTGTAACAAGGTGGCCATGATCACTCTGCTGCCCCTGACCTGTCCCTTATGGGGAGCAGCTGAGAGAGTGAGCATGACCTTGCTTAAAATTGTGTTAGCATGTTTGTGCCCACATCATCTGGAGAAAAGTGCACCCACCTGGCAGTGGCGGAGCATGGCCAGTCTCTGGAGCTTGGGTGCACCTGTGAGGTGGTGCACAGGGGGCGAGTGGCTCGCGGTCTCCAGCCGCATCCAGGGGGTGAGGGGTGGGGATGGGGGTGGGGGCTATCAGTCCATGTGGGACCAGAGCCAGAAGGCACCAGGATGGCCCCTCGGATGCCAGGGTGTCCTTCACCCCAATGTGCAGCATTTGAATAACACAGCACAATCCCAGGTTAGCCTGCAAGGTGAAACAGAGCTTGTGGACAATTGTCAAGATGAGCTTTCTTTTACCGAGAGATTAAGTTTTCCTAGCACTCAAGTAAATCCATCTAATTTAGTTCCCCAGAAAACGATGAAGTCATCTCCTCGTCTGGCTTCCTGATGAGAACAGTTCCCTTTTTTCCCCTAATAAATACGCTTGGTAGCCTTACTAGAGGGAGGGCCATTCGGGATTGTGTGGGATTCGCCCTGCTGAGTAACCCCACGATAGCCAAGGCTAGTCAACGCAGGGCCCCGGGTGGGAGCTTCTGCCTCGGGTTTGGTTTGGGGAGGGCGGCAGCTTCCCAAAGCCCCTACACAGCTCTCGTCTGGGTGACACCATATGACCCCCAGCCCCGAGTATTGTTGGAATTCCCTCTGAAATGGGTGGTGGCAAAACGTGAGCCCATAGGAGAACTTGTGTGCAGTTTTGTTATGCTAAGTTTAAAAATCATGGGCCCCCCCCCTCCCCAGGGAGGAGACTGTAATGGTTTCAGCTGCTGCTCGGGTACTTCTTTCTCCTCCCCGGTGGGGCCTGCTGCCCTCCGCAGTCCTCACCTGGATGAGTGAGCAGGTCACTCGTCCCTGGGGCTCGACTCCGATCTTGGTCTTAATATGCCACGCTGGTTTAGTGATGAGAAATCAAGGTAGACGCCTCATGTTCTCTTTTAACGAGAACTGGCAAAGAATTTATCTTCCAAAGGTTCGTTTGTAAGTAAGTTGCTTCAAACGATGAAATATTTTCTTACAGCAACAATGTTGAAAGGTGACCAGAGTCCCAAGCTGGCTCATAATCCATTATATTGGGAGATTTGGCATGAATTGAGTAAATAAAAAAAAATAGTGTCACAATATTGGTAACTCATTGGAACTTAAAACTCAATTATATAGCGTAAAAATGCTTTTTGAATTTTTTCCAATTCTGTGGTTCTTGAAGAATAGTGGAATTAGGAGGTAGGCGGAGGCTGGTAAGATTCCGGGGGAGACCCCTGGGCACTCCTGACTCTTCATAGTGACTAATTCTATCAACTTGTAACTCCCGTTCTTTCTCAATGCAGGTGAAGTAATTAGCTAACCTTAGTCTTATGCTTTCTTGACCATAATTAAGATCATGCAAGTTTATAAATGGACTGCAAGGTGAAGAGGGAGGAAGGAGATTCTCCTACTTTCCTTATTTTAAGTGCACAGGAGTGGAAAGACTGGAGTAAGAGAATGAGACAATTAAAGAATACTGATGTTGTAGCTTAAGTTAGAATTGCCTGAGCTAGGAAAGCACTGAAGTGGAGGAGACAGGTGCGAGGTGAGAGGATGGGGCCCTGTGGCACTCAGTGTCGACCGGCAAGTTCTCTTAGCCAAGGGAAGCTTGCAAATGAGATAGAAGGTTTGCTGGGGAATCAGATGTTAAAACAATAATTTCTCACCAGTTGTCTAAGGAAGATTGGATTAAACACACTTCCAAAAATACCTTCATTTCAAAGGACAAACCTTGTATGAGCTCACTGATATGAAATAAGTAGAATAAGTGGATTCAGAGAGTCAGAAATTAGAATACAGGTTACCAGGGCTGGGGATGGAGTGGGGAATGGGGAGTTGATGCTTAAATTGTAGAGAGTTTGCATTTGGGGTGATGGGAAGGCCTTGGTAATGGATGGTGGTGATGGCAGCGCTTCCCTGTGAATGTAATTAACACCCCTGGATAGTACATTTGAATGTGCTTAGAATGGGAAATTTTAGGTTGTGTATATGTTACTAGAATAAAATTTTAAAAAACCACAAGACTGTATAACATAAATAGTGAACCCTAATGTAAACCATGGACTATAGTTAGTAGTACAACTATAATAATATTCTTTCATCAGTTGTAACAAAGGTACTCTACTAATGCGAGTATTAATAATTGGAAGGTGGGGTTTATGGGAACTATGGATTTTCTGTATGATTTTTCTGTAAATCTACAACTTCTGCAGTAAAAACAAAAAAGTGTGTTGGTTTCGATTTTTAAATGGTTGCAAGAATTCCTAATATGACTTAATAAATATATAATAAAAGGGAGGAGAAAAAAATAAATTATCAATAATTGGAATAAATGGAATTTCTTCTTTTTTAATTTTTAAGAGACAAATATAAACGTTTACTTGGTTTTAAAACTTACCTAGGTGCCTAGTTTTGTTTTGGTTTTTTTTTTCCTTTAATTTACACAAGACCTTATATGTGCCTCTTTGCCCTTGCAGGGCATGCTGCTGAAGCGAAGTGGCAAATCACTGAACAAAGAGTGGAAGAAGAAGTATGTCACGCTGTGTGACAATGGCGTGCTGACCTACCACCCGAGTTTACATGTGAGTATGGCCCCTCCAAGCAATTCGGCAGCACAGGCCTCGGCGTCAGCACCGGAGAGTGGCGGCCCAAGCGGTCTGAGCCTCTGCTCTCTGAAATGAAAGTAGCAGTTGGTCTCCTCCTCAGTCGTGAGATGAGTAAGACTATGCCTCACACTCGCGAGACCATATGTCTTTCACTCTCTTCCCCTCCCTAGCAGTCCATCCGTGGGTCTCATTAATTCTACAAAGAATTACAATACAAGCCATAAATGAAGTAAAATTTTAAGTGGGAATAAAAACACAGGAGCCGTGTAGTAAAGAGAAAGGAAGAGAGTGCGTCTATAGGGAAATCTAGAATAAGATGATGCTTGAACCCAGGATTCATCTCTGAACAGCCGTGAACAAAAGTTCAGTGCAATTCAGCGCTTTGTTTTTACTGCCAAGTAGGAACACGTGCCAGTGCATAAGGCTAGAGAAACTTTTTTCTACATTTAAATAAAATGGTAATTTTTAAAACTGGTAATATATGTAAGGTAGATTGAAAACAGAATGAATTTTGTTCTTGGGGTTGGGGGATGAGGTTGGAGAAAGGCAGATATTCTAGCCACAGCTAATTTTTTCAGCAGACCTCAATAAAAATCTGAAGATGTGATATTAATTACAGTTCCACAACAACACGTCCGATGCATCTCGCTTGATGCTAATCTGTCTTGATTTAGAGAAATCTGTAGAGTATATAGTGTTGGTCAGCCGTTGGATTGTATCATTGTGTCGAGTTAGGCTTTTAATGTTTAAACATTTTGAAAACTTAAAAATTGCGCAGTGAGTCATATTCATTGACAAGAAACTAGAAATGAGCATATTGAAGAAAATGAAAATCCCTCTCAAAGTATCACTTAGGAAACATGACCACCTCGCTCACATTTGGGATGTGTACCCCCAGCCGTGTCTATGCCTGCATGCTTTTGACTTCCACAAGAGAGGGGGTTCCCCCGTGCACGGCCTGTGGCCTGCGTTCCTCACCGTGCACCTCTGCATGCCAGTAGACATCCTTGTCCACCACCGTTTTTAGTGGTTATGTAATATCCCACCGCGTTGACGCACTCTTACCAGGATCTCAGAAACGGGCATTCAGGAAATAAACGTCACTCTGGATATATATATATATTTTTTTCTATTATAAATAACTCTAATCAGCACCCCTTTGTTTGCCTTTCTGTACACTTGTCCATTTGCCAAGGATAAATCCCCACAAGTCGGCTTCCCGAGTTGAGGAAAATGGATGATTTTGTGGCTTTTGATGTATGTTGCCAAATTACTTCCTGGAAAGGTTATCCCAGTTTATCTCCCTGGGCGGTATGTGAGAGGGCTTTTCCCCTGCATTCCCAGGAACACTTAAGCACACCGACACACACACTTTTCTGATAGCCTATTTAATAAGTGGTATCCTTGTGGTTTAATTTGCTTGTCAGGGCGAATTGCCCCCTTTCGCCCTTGTCTTACAACAGCAGCTGTAAGTCCTTCTATCAGGCATCTTTGACTTCTTTCTTATCTTAATGGGAATTCTTCCCGTGTTTTACCATTAGGTAGACTGCTGAGATGTGTGTTCTTCCTTGTATTGAGGAAATCTCTTTGTGCTCTGTTAACTGCAGGTTTTTTTGAGAATAGTGTCAGGTCTGTTCACCAGGTGGCATCTTAAAGCAGAAGCGGAAGAGCAGCCCAGGGGCCCACCTTTCTAGTACTGCCCCATCTAGCTCTTTCCGGCCCTGCAGCCCACTCCCCACCCAGCTCCTGTCCCTCAGAACCTCACAGCTACCTCATCACTGCTTTCTCTCCCAAAATCTGTTCTGCCGGTGGTGGAGGCTGCCTTTATTTCTTCCTAAGCCTGTGCAGAGTCAAGGTCAAATTATGGGCCTAATTGCTTTAAGCTACTTGGAGAGAGACGTGTAATCCAAGTTTTCTTCTTGCTAGGACTCACTGACCAGTAAAAGATGAGCTCAGATTGATGGCCCATTTCATGTCAACATATACTGACCTACTGAGCCCAGACTCAGCTATAGGACACTGGCTTTTTTTTTTGCCAAGGGGGGAAAGATGGTGATGATAAAATATACAGGAAAATTCCTGTAGAAGGGCTAATGTCTGCTTACTTCTCATCCCAACCTCGTGCTCAGAGGGTCACAATCAGCTCTTTCTGGTGATGCCCCTCAGTGTTTGCCACTTGCATCTTTTTTGTACCCCCATAAGTATGCATGAGTACAGATTTGAGTACAATTTGAGTACAGAATAGGGGCACAGTGCATCTCTGTTATATAATTGTATGCCAAGCAAGGGCCAGTGCAATTCAGTTAATGCAGGTACCTTCTTCCCTGAGAGAGTGGCTAATCCCAGCAATGGATTTGTTTTAATATAATAAACTTGATTTTTAAGGAAGTTTTAGATTACAGAAAAGTTACATCACAAGTATAAGGGATTCCCATATACCGCCCCACTGCCCTGCATCTTCCCCTATTAAGAACATCTTACAACTGTGTGGTACCTTTGTTGCAGTTGATGAATAAATGTTGAAGCACTCACCAAGGTCTATAGTTTACACTGTGGTTTATGCTTAATCCCAGTGCCCTAAAAGTGTCCTGTGTTTCACCTGTTATTCCCTCCCGCTCCCCTCAGAACCTCTGGTGACCACTACGACAGGATGAACACATTCATACTCCACAGCAGCATGCCCCAGAGGAACCCTTCCCCACACATCCCTTCACCACCAGCACTGTGCCCCAGTGACCCTCCCCTGCCACATTTACCAAAAGAACATCCCCACAAGTTGTCTTGTCAGCCACCCATTTTTAAAACAGGTTGTCTTCTTATTTTTGAGATGTAGGATTTCTTTTATATATCCTGGATATTAGATCTTTATCGGATAAGTGGTTCCCAAATATTTTCTCCCATTGAGTAGGCTGCCTTTTCACTTTCTTGACAAACTACTTTGAAGCACAAAAGCTTTTTACTTGAGGAGGTCCCATTTATCTATTTTTTCATTGCTTGCTGTATTAGTCAGCCAAAGGGGTGCTGATGCAAAATACCAGAAATCTGTTGGCTTTTATAAAGGGTATTTATTTGGGGCAGAAGCTTACAGTTATCAGGCCATAAAGCATAAGTTACTTCCCTCACCAAAGTTCCAAAGTGTTGCCACGTGTTGGAACAAGATGGCTGCCGACATCTGTAAGGGTTCAGGCTTCCTCCTCCTCTTCCTCTTAAGGCTCCGTGGTCCCAGCTTCTTCCAATATCAGCTGTAGGCTGGGATAAGTCTCCTCTCTCTCCCAGGGCTCATTTCCCTCTGGGCTTAGCTGCTCTGGTCTCTCCACAAGCCCAGCTGTAAACTATCAGGTGAACGGCTCGTCTCTCTTCCCGGGGCCTCGGCCGTGTCTAACAGAGCCTTCTCTCTTTTCCTCACGTATCTGCTTCTCTGTGTATTTACTTCTCAGGGCCCCAGCATTAAAACTCCCACTAACTCCTCTGCTGCGTATTTTTCTCTTTGAGTCCCCACCCACCAAAGGGGCAGGGACTCAACACCCTACTGATGTGGCCCAGTCAAAGCCTTAATCATTATTTAATCAAGTAAAAGTGAAACCTCTGAATCCAGTACACTCTTAATACGCCCAGAGGAACAGACCAGTTCACAAACATAATCCAATATCTGTTTTTGGAATTCACCAATAATACCAAACTGCTATACTCACACTTTGGGTGTTAAGTTTATGAAACCATTTCCTACTGCAAGATCTTTCCTGCATTATCTTCTAGGAGCTTTATGGTCACGGCTCTTAGATTTAGTTGTTTGATCTGTCTTGAGTTCATTTTCGTGTAGGGCATGAGACAGTGATCTCTCATTCTCTTGGATGTGGATATCCAGTTCTCCCAGCACCATTTGTTGAAGAGGCTGTTCTGCCCCAGATGTGTGGGCTGGTTGGCCTTGTTGAGTATCAGCTGGCCGCATGTGCACGGGTCTGTATCAGAACTCTCAATTCAGGTCCATTGGTCAGTTTGTCTACCCTTGTGCAATACCATGCAGTTTTGACTGTTGTAGATTTGTAATCTGCCTAAAGTCAGGGAGCATGATTCTTTCCATTTCATTTTTCTTTTCCAATTTATTTTTGGCTATTCAGGGCACCTTGCCTTTTCAAATAAATTTCATAATTGGCTTTTCCAGTTCAGTAGAAATGCTCTAGTAATTTTTATTGGTATTGTGTTAAATTTGTAAATCGGTTTGGGTTGGATAGATATCTCAATGATATTTAGTCATCCAATCCATGAACATAGAGTTTTCTTCTATTTATTTAGGTCTTCTTTGATTTCTTTTAACAATGTCATGTAGTTTTCTGTGTACAAGTCCTTTACATCCTTAGTTAATTTTATTCTTAGATAGTTGGTTCTTTCAGTTGCTATTATAAAGGAATTTTTTTCTTGATTTCCTCCTCAGGTTGCTCATTATTAGTGTACAGAAATACACTAATTTGTGTGTTGATCTTATATCCTGCCACTTTACTGAACTTGTTTATCAGTTCTAGAAGCTTTGTTGGGGGTTTTTCAGGGCTTTCTATGTATAGGATCGATCGTGTCATCTGCAAATAGGGAAAGTTTTGCTTCCTTTCTAATTTGGATTACTTTTATTTTTCTTGCCTAAGTGCTCGAGCAAATATTTCTAATACAATGTTAAATAAGAGTGGTGATAGTGGGCATCCTTGTCTTGTTCCAGATCTTAGAGGGAAAGCCTTTAGCCTTTCACCAGTGTTTTTATCAAGAAAGGATGCTGTGTCTTGTCAAATACTTTTTCTGCATCAGTAGAGATGATCATACATTTTTTTTTTCTTTCGATCTGTTAGTGTGGTGCATTACATTGATTGATTTTCTTATGTTGAACCATCCTTGCATACCTGGGATAAAACCTACTTGATCGTGGTGTATAATTCTTTTGATATGTTGTTGAATACAATTAACAAGTATTTTGTTAAGGATTTTTGCCTCTAAGTTCATTAGAGAGATTGATTTGTAGTTTTCTTGTGGTGTCTTTATGTGGCTTTGATATTAGGGTAATGTTGGCATCATAGAATTAGTTAGGTAATGTTCCCTTCACTTATATTTTTGGAAGATTTTAAGCAGAATTATTGTTAGTTCTTTCAGGAATGATTGGTAGAATTCACTCATGAAACCATCTTGTCCTGGGCTTTTTTTTTTAATATAAGATTATTTATTTATTTCTCCCCCCACCCCCACACCACATTGTTTATGCTTGCTGTCTACTCTATATTCATATTTTCTTTTTTTAAGAGGCACCAGGAACCAAATCTGGGCCCTCCTATGTGTTAGGCAGGCACCCAACTGCTTGAGCCACATCTACTTCCCTGGGCTTTTCTTGTTTAGGAGGTTTTTGATGACTAATTCAATCTCCCTACTTGTGATTTGTCTGTTGAGTTCTTCTATTTATTCTTTAGTCATTGTGGGTTGCTTCTGTGTTTCTAGAAATTTGTCCATTTCATCTAAGTTATCCATCTTATTGACATACAATTTTTCAAAGTATCCTCTTAATGATACTCTTTATTTCTGTGGAATCAGTGGTGATATATCCTCTCTCATTTTTTATTTTGTTTATTTGCATCTTCTCTCTTTTTTGTTAGTCTAGCTAAGGGACTGTCAATTTTATTAATCTTCTCAAAGAACCAGCTGTTGGTTTTGTTCATTTTTTTCTAGTGTTTTTTGTGTTTTTTTTTTTTTAATTCTAAAATGAATTTAATTTCATTTAGTTCTTCTCTAATCTTTGTTATTTCCTTACTTCTGCTTACTTTGAGGTTAGTTTGTTGTTCTTTTTCTAGTTCCCCCGGTTGTACAGTCAGGTCTTTGATTTTAGCTCTTTCTTCTGTTTCAGTATAGACATTTAGGGCTATAAGCTTTCCTCTCAGCACTGCTTTAGCTGTATCCCATAAGTTTTGATATGTTGTGTTCTCATTTCCATTCATTTTGAGGTAGTTACTGTTTTCTTTTGCAGTTTATTCCTTGACCCACTGATTAATTAAGAGTGTATTGATTAACTTCCATATATTTGTGCCTATTCTGGTTCTCTGCCCCTTATTGATTTCCAGCTTCATTCCATTGTGGTCAGAGAATTTACTTTGTATAATTTCAATCTTTCTGAATTCATTGAGAGTTGCTCTGTGACCTAGCATGTGGTCTATCCTGAAGAATGATCCATGTGCACTTGGAAAGAGTATATATCCTGCTGTATTTGGACATAATGTTCTGTATATGTCTATTATGTCTAGCTCTTCTAACATATCGTTCAAGGTCTCTGTTTCTTTATTAGCCTTTTGTCAAGATGGTCTATCTAATGGTGATAATGGTGTGTTAAATTCCCCCACTATGATTGTAGAGGCATCTGTTACTCTCCTTAGTTTTGCCATTGTTTGCCTCATGTATTTTGGGGCACCCTGGTTAGGTGCATAAATATTTAACATTGTTCTTTCTTCTTGATAGATTATCTATTTTTTTAATATATATATTAAATATATATGTATGTTTCTTACAATAGATTTGCATTTAAAGTCTATTTTGTCCAATATTACTATAGATACTCCCGCCCTTTTTTGATTATTGTTTGCATGTAAAATCATTTTCCAGCCTTTCACTTGCAACCTCCTTGTGTCCCTGGGTCTAAGGTGAGTTTCCTGTAGATAGCATATGGATGGGTTGTATTTCCTCATCCATTCTGCCAATCTGTGTCTTTTGATTGGAGAGTTTAATCTGTTAACATTCAGTGTTGTTATTGTCAAGGCAAGACTTACATTAGCCATTTTTTCTTTAGGTTTATATATTTCAATTTTGTTCTATTTCTCTTTTTATCCTTTTAATTACTCTTACTAGTAATCTTCCTTTCTACACTCTCTTCCAACCCTCTCTCTGCTGTTTTTTCCTTTCAACCTACAGAACTCCCTTTAGTATTTCTTGAAGGGCAGGACTCTTGTTGACAAAGTCTCTCAATTTCTGTTTATCTGTGAATATTTTGAACTCTATCTCATTTTTGAATGCCAGCTTTGCAGGATACAGAATTACTGGCTCACACGTTTTTTTTCTTCTAGCACCTTAACTATGTCATACTGCTGCCTTTTCACCTCCGTGGTTTCAGGTGCGGAATCAGCACTTAATCTTATCGAGCTTCCCTTATATGTGGTGGATGTTTTCTCTTGCTGCTTTCAGAATTTTCTTTGTCTTGCGCATTTGAGAATCTGATAACTACGTGTCTCAGGGTAGGGCTGTTAGGATTTATTCTGTTTGTAGTACTCTGTGCTTCCAGGACTTGTACATCTATGTCCCTCATAAGAGGTGAGAAGTTTTGGGCCATTATTTCCTCCAAAACTCCTTCTGTCCCCTTTCCCTTCTCTTCTCCCTTTGGGATGCCTGTAATGTTTATGTTTGTGTATTTTGTGTTGTCATTCAATTCCCTGAGTCCCTACTGAATTTTTTCTATTTTTTAAAATTTAGCTCTTCTACTATCTGTGATTTCAGATGTTCTGTCTTCAACATCACTAATTCTTTCCTTTGCCAGTTCAAATTTGCCTGTTCAAATGTGCTTCCAGCATATTTTTAATTTCTTGTATTGTGCCTTTCATCACCATCAGATCTGTTCTTTTTATGTATGTTTACAATTTATTCTGCATGTTCCCTCAGTGTCTTAATATCCTTTATCTCTTATTTTACTTCATTAAGTTGATTCACGATGTTTGTTTGGACATCCTTGATTAATAGTTCCATGCTCTGCATCTCCACCTGCTATTTAGCTTGTTCATTAGACTGGGCCATGTCTTCCTGTTTCTTAGTATGGCTTTTAATTTTTTTGCTGGTGTCTAGGCATCTGTTTATCTTGAAGGATTTATTCAGTTAATTACTTTCCCTTTCTAGTCTAGTGTTTTATTTTGTTTTGTTTTGTGTTAAGAGTCCTCTTTGACACTTGGTTCCAATTCTGTATCTTTGTAGTTGTCCTTGTTTGCCCCCAAAAAACCTTAAGTCTGTAAAGAAGGAAAGAAAGAACAAGAGAAAAGGATTAATTTTTTTTCCAGAAAGATGGAATAGGAACCATGAAAGAGCCAGGAAAAAAAAAAGTAATAAAAATGAAAAATCATAAAAAATAAAAAGGGATAAGAATTTTAAAAGTAGAAGGAAAAAAAACAGGAAATAAAATAAAAGACCGGAATGATAAGAAGAAAAGAAAGACTATGAAGACCAAACAAGAGAAGGTAGAATGAAAGAAAAGAAAAGGGGTAGGGGCAGGACCAGCCAGGGTACCCTGAGATCCTCCAGCTTTTAAGTAGCCTTTTTCTTGATCCAGGGCTTGGCCTACTACTGCAGTCCTTTAACTGTTTTCTGGAGCTTTTAGAAAGATTTTTCTGCCAGTTCTTGCTGATTGTTCAAAGCTTCTGTCTGGGGTAGAGCCTGAAGCATCGCCACCATCTTGATTGAGTTGGCATCCAATGCATGTCATCTGGTATTTTTAATGAAGCATTCTACAGACAAAGAAAGATATAAGTGGTTATCAATAGTGGGATAACTATGCCAGCTTCTGATGTATACCTCTGGCTTGAGGAGCTTTTGAACTTCATATACTGGAAAGGAAACTTCTTTTGGGGTAGGGTGTCTACTAAATTCATAGTTCCCTCATGGGGTGGAGGTTGGGAGTTTGAAAGCACTAGGCTTGAGGATGCATCAAATGTGAAAATTCAAGCAGATTGCCAGCCGGGACCCTGCAGCAGCAGCGGCATGGCAAGCAGCATTTAGTTGTCACTGTCTTGCTCTCTCGCCCTCTTTGTGCCAGCAGACATTTATCTCCTGTCCATATGTGCATGGCTCTCAGGCCCCATCAGGCTAGTCCCAGACTCCGTCACCAGCCACCATGGACTTTGTTATCATTAACCTTCTCTAGGAGTCCTTCCCTAAAAGTCAAAGAGATCTTGGAATTATTTGCCTGCTCTTCATCAAACCCAAGAAGTGTAATTACAGGGTCTTCACCTCCCATGTCCTCCTCCCACTGCGGTACCCAGAGCTCAGGAGGACCAGCTGGTGTCCGATCATTGCCTGCATTGGGTAGCATGATCCATAAGGTGACTCTCCTCGTAAGTGCTGCTCTACGTGCTCCTGCCCAAGCAGAGAAATTACAGCCCTAGATGGAGCCGTGCTCCCTGGGCAGGCCGGCCAGCGGGCGCCAGGAGTTCATAGACGCAGGCCCGGCGTTTGCTGCCTGTAGGACAGAGCTGCCAAATCAAGCCTCCTCTTCTGCCAGCCTTACAGTAGTACCTCATCAGCTCTTGAACATTCCCTGCAATATCAGTTTTCTAATAGATTTGCTTGGAAAAGGTGCCCCAACAACAAAGGGCTGCAGCTTTAACTTATTTCTTGCACTGTGAAAGCAGAAGGCTGACCTTTTCCTAAACTCTCTAAAAACTCTTGCAAGTATCTTTATACACCTTTGCTGGATGCCCTTAACAAAAGATTCCCCAGAAGAGATCAGTTTTACTCCTTAGAAACAGATGGTGTTTCTTACTGCTCAGTTGTCTATGGGCGTGTTTATGTAAAAGATCATCATTTGGACGTGAACCATCAGTTTAAATCCCAAATACGTTTCCCACTCATTGGTTGTAGGAAACAAACTGGGGCTCTTGACATAACAGCTGGTCAGTGTAGCCCCAGCTGCGCGCTGGGCTTGTGGACTCCTAGAGAAGGAACCTCTGCTTCAGAGCGAGCTGCTGGTTGAGAGTTGGGAACACCTGGCATTGCAGCCACACTTGTGCAGGAGATTGGGTTGGTGGGAGGGTGAGGAGCTGACCCTGTGCTTGGAATGTGTCAGCCACCATGGGAGCTACCGGGTGTTGGTCTTTGTTTTTCCTGCCCCACTTGGAACCCAGGCAGAAGATGAGAAAAGGACCTCGGCTGGGCAGTGGCCCCAGGTTGCTTCCCGCCCGGGCCATTGCTTCACAGCCACCTTTCCTCCATCTTCCTGCATTCCTCTGGTCACATCTTCCTCCTAAAGCCTCACGTGCGTCCATTTCTCTGCTACCATCCCTATTACAAGTGTCTTTCTCTTTTTTTACCCTAAGCCCCAAACCCAATTCCTGACAAGATTATTTAGGAGGCCAAAAATCCTTGTGTTCCTCTGACAGGAAGCTCAGCCTCCCTTCTGCCCGTTCTGTAGCCCAAGCCTTTGGCTTTCCTAGACCCTCCCTAGACCAGAGAGTGGGTGTGAGGAAGCCTTTTTACCCCAGGTGGACTTCCCGTTGTTGAGATGTGAGTGTTCCCTAGAAACCTTAAACAGGTTTCTTAGGAGAGAACCTCTGTTTGTAGGCAGGGGAGTGGAATTATCCATGAGTGACCAGGTCATAAGATGTGATGCTTTCTCTGGCTACCAAAGAGAAAAGAATGGGCAGGAGAGAGACGCAGCTCGGATGGAGAAAGGGCCCTAAAAGTTGAGGCTGGCAATACCTGCTTTCCCCAGGTTTTCTTACCCTGGGCTCCAGGCAGTCTTCACCGCACCCTTGACCCACTGCCATCCCTCCTAACTAGCTTCAGCTCTTCCCCAGTGGCCTAGGAGTCCCTGGCAGTGACTGCTTCCACTACATTGCAGGTAAAGAGGAAGGGGGGGTGTGCATGCAGGAGGGAGAGCTGATGGTGGCCTGGGGTCTTAGATTGGAATGCCCCTTTTCCCCCAGGAGATGCTCCTAAAGACTGGGCAAGTCACGGGGGTGGGGGAGGGCAGGGTGGCTGTGCACTTTAGGTATGCAATGAGCAGAGGCCAGAAGGGGAGGGCTGAAGGATTGCCCGGCATCCACAGCATCGTTCCTGTAGGGGTTGTATTCAGCAGCTGGTTTACAAGGCACGCGGGTGGCACAGGCTTTCCAGGATTTGGAGCCTGTCTGTGGCACTTCCAGATCATCCACACACAGTCCATGCTGCAGGCCAGGCCTCATCCTGTTCTAGGTGGAACATTTTAAGGTGGTCCTTGAGAGATGGCTGGAAGGTCTCCATTCTGGAAATCTAGAGAAAGAATAAATCCACTGTGTGGGAAGTTGGGTGATAATGTCTTTTTAGGTCATTTAGATTCTTAAGAGTGTGATACTGACCTTGTCACAAACTCTTTCACAAACTGAGGCTATGCAGTTAGTTGGACATCGAAGGAGAGAACGACCCCAAGAGTGAAAGTGCCAGGTGGGAGTGGTTCGGTGTAAGTCTAAGGCTGGGGCCCGGGGTCACCCAGTTCAACTGATTGACCTTTCTCTCCTAAGATGCTGTTATTACATTAAGTAAAATACGTAAGCCAGTTTAGAGAACAGGTGGGAATCCCAACTAAAACAATGAAATTGCTTTGAGTTCATGGACACCCCAAGCAGGGTGACCAAGTGTCCTGGTTTGCCCAGGACGAAGGAGGCTCCTGGAACGCAGGACGCGGGACTTTTCCGTGTTAAAGCGAAAAATATTCCAAGCAAACGAGGACAGGTTGGTCTGCCAGCCTTTATGTTCACTTGGCATTTTGCACACATAACCCAGAGCATTGAGACGAGACTGAAATACTAAATGCTGCTGCCCTGTGGTTCCACATTTTTGCTTCTCTGACACCTTTAAAAAGCCCCACTTGCTTTAACTCGTTGAGGGAGATGTGTGTTAGTATCTCATCAGGTTGGAGTAAGGACAGCTCTTATAAGAACCTTAGATTCCCTTTCTCTGTGGACTTAAATGTAAGCTTTAGGGACCACCTTGATAAAAAAAATAGAGGGGGAATGAGGAAGAACTCGGGGCTTCCGCAGTTCATTGTGACTACTCTTTCATCTTATGGCCAGCGGTGGAGCAGCCATGGAGCTCGAGCTCCAGAGAACAGACAGAGCTTGGCCGAAATTCCTGCTGATGAAGATGTGTGCGGCAGGATTCCTAAGCGGACCCAGAAGAACTAGCTCATACCCTCCCAGCCAAGCCAAGGACCCCCCAGCGCCCCTCCAGGAAGGCTCACCCTGAGTCCAGGCCTGTCTCTCTTCCGGGCTTCCTCAGAAGGTCATTTGGCAGCTGGGGCAGACATCCTCTTTCAACCCTCGTGTGTGTGGTTTTATAATCTACTTCTCCCACTTGTTTCCCATGCTGTGTGTTGCCCATGTTGAAAGCTGCTGTAGCTCTGTTATTTCTCCCCGACGTACAGAACTGGGATTTTCCATCCTAAAGAACATTTACTACTAGGTAGAGCCATTTCCAATCAAGTGGCTTGGGCTCTCCTGCCACACACAAAGCCTTTGATTCTGTATTTTGTTGAGGGATTTTCCCTCCCAAGTCGATAGAGGCAAACATGAACTAAATCAACTGCCATGAGAAAGCAGATCCTAGTTTCCATTTTCAAAATCAGACTTTAGAAAATCCACTTCTGTACTGATGGAACAATAACAAGAAGATCTGAGGGGATCCTGAGTAAGTATTCTCCTCAAAAGAAATTCAAGAAGAAAAGGAGGAAGGCTTTGTGACGAGAACAGCACCTCTGGACTCAGCCCACTGCGGTAACTGCCGTTTTAAATGCGCGGGTGCCTCACATAAAATAAGGACGTCTTAGGTGAGGATTCCATCACTTTGGCGAGCTCCATGCATCTGCTAAGGTGGACCTCACATTCCGTGAGGTTGTGGACATCCAGCCTCACGTGGAATGGCACGTCATTGGTTTCCCCAGAACATTGCAGAAGCCTGGACTAGTTCCCGTCTGGACGGTTAAATTGGCGAACTCAAAGCCCCACGCTCCAGGCGCAAGATCTTTGACTCATTGGCCGACAGATGATTGGCTGATAGGATTGACTGACTCCCGTGGCCTGTGGGGCCAGCTGCAGTAAGCCTAATTTCTTTTCTGATTAAGAATATTTGTCATATGGTCCTTAAAGAGTGATTTCTTTTGTACTAAGCTTATTGTCCGCTCATTAGAAACATGCACACTTTCCTTTCTCTTTATGTAAGACAAATCTTCAAGGAAACAATAACCAGTTTGGTTTTCCAAGGGGGTGGGGATCTCATTTTTACAGAGGGTAGAAATATAGTTTTGAATCCCTGGGTATTAACTGTATTATAGCAGTGACTTAAAGAGATAACCACATGAGTTCCTCAAAATTCTTAAAATTTCATATAAATCTAGTTTTTTTTTTTTTTGACCCTCAAAATACTTATATAGCCTTAAGTGTGGTTTGTTTAAAAAGCCATCGGCTCCAAAGGGGCTCTTAGAAAAGGGGGCAGATATTCTGCTTCTGCAGATGATGGTCATTGTTTGCTCTCCTCTTGCTTGACCAAGACGTGGGCGTGGAAGCAGTGCTTAATGCCTGGGAGTTTATTTGCAGACGGTAGACACAGTTCTGGGTTCCAACTTCTCAGCAAGAGGTGAAGGACTCTCAGAACAGCCCTCTCTCAGGCTGGAGCCCCTTCAGTCAGTGCCGTGGGATAAACGTGGAGGGGTGAGGGTGGAAAATGATGCAGCTTTCAAAATCCTGGTCTTTAAAATAATAGCAATGTTTATAATAAGTGAAAAACTGCAGTTTAGGATGCACCTCTACTATTTAGGCATTATATACCCAGATGCAGAACACTTGGAAGAAACCAAGTTAATATGTGGGACGTGGCTCAGTTGTGATTCCTGATTTCTCGCTCTGCTACTGATGTACTATTACATTGGCTTTCCCGTGGTAAATTATTTATTGCGTAAGCTGGGATGTTCGCTGGCTGATGCGTTGTCAGCAGCCCTCCCAAACTTGCCAAGAGCCCACCATGAGAAGGAGCCTGGCTGAAGGCTGGGCTCAAACCTGGCCCTGCTCTTCCCTTGTTGACCCTCACAAAGTCCTCTCACCCTCTGAGGCTCTGTCTCCTCATCGAGTAAGTTCAAGTAGCGGACCCTCCTTCGGGGAATTGATGTGAGGATGAAGTCACTGGAACTCACCAGGCTTTGATGACATTTGGAGCCCACGGTCCCTCCTGGAAGACTCTCAGTAAAAAGGACATTTAACTTATTACCTTGTGGTTCTGCTTCCTGTTCGGTAAGCTCCGGCTCCGGGGGCGTCCTCCAGTTTGGGGTTCCCCTCCAGCTCCTGGCCTTGTCTTTTCCATCTGCTTTCCAGCTCAGGTGCCCACTACCCTGGCGGCCGCTCTTCTCACGCCTTTCGGGGTCGGACTGGCAGGCTCTAGTGAAGCCTAGTGGGGGAGGGGTCTGTGCTCTCTTCCCCACTCTTTCTCCTGTGTGATTGACGTGGGTCTTTTGTTATTGTTCAGTGTAAATGGGTCACGGAGAATTGAGTGTGTCCCCACGGGAGCACCAGGTCATGTGACTCCAGCAACATCATTGCTCCCAGACCGGCCTCCGGATCGCCCCATGGATGCTCTGGCTCCATTTTCAAAAATTCCACCAAGTCGGGGATTGGTAAAAATAACCACATTATGCTCCATAACCTCCCTGAGTGCAGGTCAGCATGCACACACCCACACACAGGTGTACACGGGCACACACGTGCCACAAAAATTTTTAAAACACTACTGGAACCCCCCAAAATAAATTTAAGGGTGGACAAGGAAATACTGTAGATACTGAGAACAGAGGTATGGAAATCTGTGGTAACAGATCCCCATTTCTGCTCTAGCCTGAGCTGCCTATTTTTGACCGATGCGCAGTAAACAGGCTCACACAGGCTATACCAAACAGCATTGGACCATACTGCAGGTGTTTCTAAGACTGGCGGGAATTGGCTCCCAAGGAAGCCAAAACGATCCCAAGTGTGGGACTTAAAAGAGACAAACCGATCATATCGGGACTTTCTCAGGCATTGTCAAGCTCTGCTGGCTTCTCTTTTTCTGTTCCTGTCTTGGTCTCTCTCTTTTCTCCTCCCTGGGAATCCATCCAGGAAGTCTCCAGAAATCACACTTTACAGAGATAACTTCCCAGACCACCTGTCTCCTGAACTGTTAGACCTGCCTTTCTGCTCAATTGAACTAGAGCGGCTGCTGCCCACTGGATTTTCCAAAGCCTATCAACTGTATGCACACTAGCAGTTCTTTTTAAGGCTCTTTTCACCTTATAAGTACCATATTTTTTTTTTTCCTCCATTTAATTTGTTAAAATTCCCACTGCCCTTGGGAGGAAGCCCTTATTCCATAAGGAGACTTTCTAGAGCTTGCCTCCTCATATCCCAGCTGACCTCCTCGACTCACTGCTCAGCCCAGATGTCCTGGTTTTCTTTTAATTTCTGACACTTGCCCTGTCCCCTGGCCTCCCTCCTTGCCGGGCTAACTCCTGATCATCCTTCCTATCCAGTCTTAAATGCCACTTCCTCTGGGAAGTTTCCTCTACGAGGTGCATTGGGGTGCCTGCTATGTTTGCCCTCACCTTACTCTGTTGGGTCGTTTCTGTTTTCGTGGCTTATTCCATGGCCTGATTCTCCCATGAGACTGGGCAATCCTTGAAGCTGGAGAGCTGGCCAGCCCTCTCACCAACATATCCCTAGCATCCAGAACACTGGATGGATGGATGGATGGATGGATGGATGGATGGATGGATGGATGGATGGATGGAAACAACTACCCAGCCTCCTGTTCGCTGTGTTGGCCAAGGGCCCATCTTGGGATGGGGGAGGTCTTCTCTTTCCTGTCTGTGTTTGGCATGACCTGGGAAATATTTTTGGCATTGATCCAGCTTGTTTCAGAGAGCATCATAAATTGTTTCTTCCATATATCAACACTTCCAAATCCAACATTCCAACACCATATTGGTACGGTGGTATAAATATCTTCGGGATGGGAAGCGGCTGTGGCTCAATCAGTAGGGCTCCCGTTTGCCATATGGGAGGCCCCGGGTTCGGTTCCCGGGCCTCCTGGTGAGGGCAGGCCCACCCGCACGGCATGGTTAGCTGACCCAGCGAGCACAAGCAGCAAGGGGGGGATAAATGAATAAATAAATTAAATCTTTAAAAAAAAAATAAGTAAATAAATAAATATCTTCGGGAAATACAGACAACTTTTGTTAGAAAAAGTGATTCCTAAAAAACTGATTCATCTTGCCCAGAAAATGTTAGATTCTTTATCAAAATCCTCTTTCTGCCTGAGGAATTTCTTGTTTATTTTTATACCGCCCCCAGAACTTTGGAAATTGTTTAGGATTTATAAATAAAATGACTAAAATGCTTCTTCTTTTACAAGTTATTTTGATGTTGATAGCACAGAGAATATAAGTAGGGCAAGACAAAGTTTCCCTTATTTCTATAAAATTTAAACCACCAAATGCCTAGAGCCTACTTAGCCTATTTTTTAATAAATTAAAAAAAAAAATTTTTTTAAGATACTTTAGATTACATAAATGTTACATTAAAAATGTAGGGGATTCCCCTGTGCCCCCTCCCTCCCCCTCCCACACTTTCCCACATGAACAGCATCCTTCCTTAGTGTGGACATTTGTTACGATTGATGAACACATACTGAAGCACTGCCACTAAGTATGGATTATAGTTTAAATCATACTTTACACTCTGTCACACACAATTTTGTAAGTTATGACAAAATATATAATGGCCTGTATCCATCATTGCAATGTCATGCAGGACATTGTCCCAAAAAATGTCCCCATATTAGACCTATTTTTCCCCCTCCCTCCCCTCAGAACCTCCAGTGGCCACTGCCTCCATATCAATGATATAAGTTTTTCCATTGCTAAAATAACAATAAGTCTATAGTAGAATAATAGTAAGTCTTCTTCAGTCCATTGTTCATTCCCCAATTTTGAGGATTTTGGGGTGGTGATGCCCACTCTGCCTCTAATTGAGAGAAGGCTTAGAATCCCATGGGGCAGCTGTATGGGACAATCTTGCTTGCAGTTGCAGACTCTCTCTGTTCCTTGGGATGGTCGTTGTCCATCATCATCGCCTTGTTAGTTGTCCTGGGTGAGTCCAATGAACTGGAGACTAGGTGTTGCAACTCTGCTGAGATTCAGAGCCCTACTGGTACATGGAAAGTCCAAAGATTTAAGTCTCTTGGACATACACCTACCAAGTATAGTACTAACTATAGGTTCAAATAGAAGGGGCAGAAGAGCCATGTGTAGGGAAACCACAAATGAGTCCAATTCTATCACACTGGAGAGCATAAATTCCAAAGGAAGGCCCACTGACAGGGCACCACACTCCTGAGCTGTCTGCCCTGCCTATAGTGTCTGCATGTCTCTAGAGCCCTGAGGAACCCTGCTGTTTGAGGCAATATTTACTGTGGCAGTCAATAAAATCCAACTGAGACGTGCATAAGTGTAACCTCTTGAATGACCTTCCAACTCACTTTGAAATCTCTTAGCCATAAAAACTCATTTGTATTTACCCTTTCCCCTTTTTGGTCAAGGTCTTTTTCCAGATGCATTGCTAGTTGGTGTTTGGTGATAATTCTTCGGTGCCAGGGAGGCTCATCCCCGGGAGTCATGTCCCATGCTAGAGGGAGGGTAGTGCATTTATGTGCTGAGCTTGGCTTACGGAGAGTCTACATTTGAGCAAAAAAAGGGCCCTTAGGAGGTGACTCTTAGGCAACATATAATACGAGACTAAGTTTACATTTCAAAAGAAGAGGTTCATAAGTACAATCATCATTATCAGGGGCCCATCACAATGGTCTGTCCTCCTTCACTAGGCACTGCCCCTGTACTCAGGGTATTCTTGCTGTCCCATTAGAGAATGTAGCAGAGCTCCCCAGGATGGGAATTTGATATTCTTTCTGTTATTGTGTGAATCCCCACCCACCGTGACAATGCCCCATGAACTCTTGAACACATTCGTATGCCTTAGAGGCATGCCCCAGACGAACTCCCTCCCATGCATCCCCCATCACTGGCATCCTGCACCAGTGATCCTCCCCTGTCACAGTTGTGACCCTTCTGTGATCCAAAACTTCTCCAAAAATGAAGCCACAAAATAAAATAGGAAAATGAAATAATAATGATGGTTTTTAAAAAGCAAATAAAATACAAAAATTTTTTTAATTGAAATAATAAAAACTTTTAGACATTGTCTTTCATCACTGTAAGATCTATTGTCTTGTTTGTACAGTAGCATTTTCTTCCATATATTTCCCGTGTCAATTTTTTTTTTTTTTTCCATTTTATTTTCAAAGCAGCTTTAGGTTACAGAAAAGTCATGTAGAGAATATAGGGGATTCCCATATGCCCAATACCCTCCCCCTTTTCCCCCTCCCCTATTAATAACATTTTACATACGGATGGTACATTTGTTACAATTGGTGTACAAATATTGAAGCATTGCTACTAACCATGGTCAATGATTTATATTTCGGACCATACACCTTTATAAATTTTGACGAAATTTAACATGGCCTGTATCCATTATTGCAAGATCATGCAGAACAGTTCTAATGCCCTATGTTCCATCTAGTCTATTCTTCTCCCCCCTCCCCTCAGGACCTATGGTGACCACTATGTTTCACTTTTTGAAGAATAAGATTCATAGTTACCTGTAATAATATTGAGGGCTTGACATATTGTTCTGTTTCTTTTATTAGGCACTGCCTATGTTCTCAGGAGACCCTTGCCCCTCTTCTTGAGAACATAGCAGGACTCCCCAGGATGGGAGTTTAATGTTTTCTTGTTCATTGTGTGGGTCTGCACCCACTGAGATAACACACTATGACAAGGTGAATACTTACATATTCCATAGGCGCCTGCCCCAGGTGCACCCTGTCCTGTATGCACCCCCCCCCCATCCAACACCCTACACCAGTAATCCACTCCTGCCATATTTGCCAAAGGAGCATTCCCAACATTGTAGTTTTAACCACAAACCTGCAAATCCCCAGAGTTCACCTGCTCCTTCCCCCGAACCTCCCCCCAGTTCCATCAGCCTATTTTCTTTACTGAAAAATTCTTCTACTGTCTTCCTTTTCTAAATAAAAAATAGGATATATGTGTATACATGTGTCTCTCTAAATATATATTGAGATTGACACGCAGAGCTTCTGGATTAAAACCTTAAATCTTCTAGAAGGGCCCATGGGACATGGTCTTGTCAGTACCCTGCATAGTATTTCAGATGGTCACTGGCCATCCTGGGTACCCAGGTGGTTTCATCTTGTTTTCCTTTGTTGCCTTTTAGTGTTACTTACTCCGGCCAGAAATTCTTGCAAAAGATAAATGGAAACCTTTCCTCTCCTCCGTGCTAGTAAAGCAGCAAGAGAGGGCTCTTGGTAGGAGACAGAGGATCTGGAAGGAAGGGAGCGAGGAGACGTTCTTTCACTTCTCCTAAGAACTTGAATTTCATTATGGTATTTTATAAATATTTTCTTCTCTGGCTTACACTCTGATTGCAGGCTTGTTGCCAAGGTCTTTCCAGGAAGGGAGAGGTGGAGGTGGAGAGGGTCTTTTCTTCTCAGGTGTGCCTGTGGCCCCAAATGGAAACCAATCAAGGTGCGATTTATGTTCATTAAGTGCTTGTCAAAACTGAAAAATTTTCTAATCAACAGCAATCTAGCTGCGGCCCCCTCAATGGCTGGGAGTGTCGCCTCTGCTCCATCGGCCATTGCCTGTTACAACTCTAGGCTAAAAATCCGCTGATGATTACATTAGGCTAAGCTGCGAAGTAAATGAACCATGTCTTATTTAGGTGCCACTAGCTTCAGTGTAGTCCTGCCCCGCAGGGCACTTTATAGCGTTTTATAGCTTTAAAATTAGTGTAGCTTCCCATTTGCTGCAGGGCGCTGCATGTTATGCCTTTGAACTCAATAAGCAAAGGAAAGGGGGCCTTTTGTTTTTCCCCCTTATTTTTTTTCCTTTGCATCTTAGCAATTTGGTTTTGCATCTTTTCCAGACGGCATTTTGCAATAAAAACGTCTGACTGCCCCATCCATCCCTCACCACCACCACCAAAAAAAGGAGGGGAGGGGGCTGGGAAGAAGAAAAAGTAGAAAATGTCAAGCATTTGCAGAGGCCAATTTTTTTTCCCTAAGCTGCAAACTGAAAAATAGCTTTGCAGGTCGCCCTGAATGGCTTATCATGTCGGAATTGTTTTTTCAAATGGAAACAACAGCTTGACCTCCAGAAACGTCCACATAAAATTAGGGGGGGAGATATTTCAGTAGTTTTATTGGACAGAAGTAGGAAGAGGTAACGTCTGTTGAAGGCGTCGAGCTCCTTTCTGCACGTCGTGCCTTAGCTCAGGTAATGGCACTGCGCTCCCACAAGGCAGCCTCCGTCCTTAGCTGTTTTTAAAGATGTGGAATCCGAATCCGGGCCCGGAATGAATGGCTCATGTGCCCCAGGGCACACCCTAATGAGGGAAGGGAGACTCAGCCCAAGCTCTCTGACACCAAGCTTGTCCGCCAACCAGGAGTAAGCTGCTTCTGAAGGCGTCCTTAATTTAGGAAGCCAGAAAGTGAGGGGAATGAATGCATTTACTGCTAGTCATCTGAAATGCGTCCGATTATGTTCCTGTCAACTGCCTTGGCAGGCTTTAGTGTTAGGAAAAAACAGAATAATTCCTATAAAACAATGCATGGAGATAAAAATATATTTATGGTGAGACTTCAAAACTCTGCGCAGGTTTAGGGGGAAGTTGAAAGATTAGATGAAATACTTAAAAACAGAAGTGGGAGTTTTTGTGGCCGAGCTGAGATCAGATGGCAGCAGAAAGGACGTAGCAATCATTGGCGCCCTCGGAGGAAAGACCTGTGTGGCCTCTGTCTTCAAAATCTGCTCTTTCGGGAAGCAGACGTGGCTCAAGTGATTGGGCTCCCGTCTACCAAACGGGAGGCCCCGGGTTCGACTCCCAGGGCCTCCTGGTGAGGGCGAGCTGGCACAGCAAGATGATGCAACAAAGGGAGACGGAGAGGAGAGACAGTGAGAGACACAGCAGACCAGGGAGCTGAGATGGCTCAAGCGATTGAGCGCCTCTCTCCCACACCGGAGGTCCCGGGATCGGTTCCCAATACCTCCTAAAGAGAAAGACAAGAAGAAAAGACAAGCAGACCCGGAAAGAATACAGCGAATGGACACAGAGAGCAGACAGTGAGCACAAAAACAACAAGGGGCGGGGGGGAATCTGCTCTTTCTGGGGAGCCGGTGTAGCTCAGTGGTGAGAACTGGCTTCCCACATATGGGTTCAATCCCTGGCCCCAGTACCTCCAAAAAAAAAAAAAAAAATCTGCTCTTTCTTTCATTGCTGCATAGTCTATCAGATTCATCCCAAGTCTGAAGTTTAAAGGGAAGTAGCAGGTCTCATGTCATTGTAGTGAACATTTCTAGGTAACTCAAACTTTCCACCATCTAACGACCAGCCCAGTTGTTTCAAGCCATATTTAAGTCTTAAAATACTAGTGTAGCAAAGATTTGGTGCCGGTTGTCTCAAGTTTGTTGCAGTGAAATTTCCTTTGTGCCTGCATTTGGAAGATGCATGCCGTGATGGAGAAGACACGTGACCGTTTTCATGTCTGACGCAGCCGTTCTCTACAGGCCGGGTTGAGCGTGCCTGGGTTACAACAGGGCAATATTCAGTTTAGACTAAAATGTGCAGGATCTTTCTTGCAGTGTAAAGCTTAATAGACTAGGCCAATCAAGAAAGATGCAATCAACATGTAAAAGGTACATTCGTAATTCAATTTGGAATTTCCTCCTCTTTTGATTTATAGTAGAATAACCTATTCCTCTGGGCTAACGTTGGACTCGAGTTGCCATCGTGTAATGTCAGGACTCCGTGTCCGGAAAGCTTGTCGCTGCTGATCCCCCAGAACCGGGCGCCCGCCTGCTCTTCCGCCACATGCTACGTGATGAGCCAGGCTTCCTAAAGCCTTTATTCAACCACGGGGTCCCATCGTCGTTGCCTTGGCCTCAATCACCCTTAGACATCATCAGCCTCGCCTGCAGCCTTCTTCCTGCGCTGTCCGCCGGTCAGGTTTGCGCACACGTGGAAGCGTTAGCCCAGGGTCTCCGCAAAGGCCGCGCTGCAATCTTGTTGGCTGCCTTGGGAAACAAAATTCTCTCTCCTGAGATTTTCCTCTTTGAAGCTGCCTCCTGCCTTGCTATTGTGACTATGATCCTTTGGAGAGAAGGAGAAATTGTCTCCTTTGAGTTGTGGGATCTGAAAGGATGTGGTCTAAAGAGTTTTCGAAGTTTTACAAGGTTTTTATCGTATTTTTAGGAGTGTCCCCGTGACTGTGTATGAGGCTATTGTTTATTATTCATGAATGTTGGACCTGAACATTTGCTTGATCTCTTTGGGTGGCATCATATATGTCTTTATGGATTAGGTTCCTTTGAAACTATTGCTAAATGGAGTTTGGGAATAGTGGAGCATCGAACAATGGCTTTCCTTCCCTACTTTTATTTTGAGCCCAGAAATAAGGCTTTTAAAAAGGCATTTAGTCACACAAACTGCTGCCTCCTCTTTGACTCTGGCTGAAGTCTTGGGAGTATGGGGGCTAATTGGTTATTGTTTTCCTCCAGGAGGGCACAGACAAACCTGGGAACACTGCCATTGTCTGTGCACAGCCCCGCATGCACAGAGCCAGCAGCTGGTTTCTGGGTATGAAGCAAGTTAGACCAGCGGGTCTGCAACCTTTTGGTCTCGGGACCCCTTTACATCCTTAAAAATCCTCAAGAACCCCAAAGAGCTTTTGTTTGTGTGGATTATGTCTATTGATATGTATCATGTTAGAAATTTAAACTGAGAAAACTTAAAAATATTTATGTAGTAGTTCATTTCAAATAATACCAAGCCCATTGCATATGAACATAAGTAACACTTTTCATGAAAAATAGGTTCTCCCCCCTTTTCCCGAAAAAATCATGAGAAAAGAACCGTTGTTTCCTTGTTCAAATCTCTTTGGTGTCTAACTTAATTTTTAAAAAGGACTATTTTCCTTCTGCCTCTGCCTTCAATCTGTTACAATATGTTGCTTTGGCTGAAGAATATGAAGAAAATCCCACTGTACTCAGACATGTGTTTGGAAGAGGGAGGAGTATTTTAATACCCGTTTCAGACATTTGCGGGCAGTCTCCTTGAATACTACACCAAAACTCAACAGATGATAGTATCTTAAGTTTAGAAACACAAAACGAGCCCAAAACCATCTTACTGCATTTTTCCTCCTCTGTTAAATTAAAAGCCTTTGAACGATCTTGCACTCTGAATGACTCTTTTATCCATGTGTGCTGTAATGTCATACATTTTTCATTTGGAAAATATTATTTCACCAGGGTATGTGGCTTTTACAAATGTTGGCACTGGATCATATAACATCCAAAAGAACTGCATTCCTTAATTTCGTCAGCAAAAGTCTTTAAGTATGTGGAAGCTGTCAGGCTCACATAAGTTTTCCAGAATTCTAATTTTGGCTGGAAAGCTTAAATTTTATGATTGACCACAAATATTGTTACCTGTTTTCCTTGCGCTAGGCTCATTTCCCAGAAAATATATGCCAAATGCCCAAGCCTGAATAACCATCCTTTGTGTAGAGCTGACCCTTTCTGAAAAGTAAAAATGGTGTCCCATAAAATAAAATAAAAAGTGGCTAGTTCAGCTTGCAACTCAGAGAGCTGCAGAAAGGCTTTATCAAATACTTCCCGTTAACACCACGCAGAAAACTAAAAGGATGTGTACTAAGGGTTGAAATCTTGAAAAATCTCTGCCTGTCTGTGGTTTATCAAGAGCCCCTTAAGTGAAACTGCTTTAGCTTGGCTTTTTGTTTGCTTGATTGTTTTGTTTTTCCTTGGAGGACAAGGCAGCGACTATTGGGACGCCTACTAGTACAGTGCCATGCCCCTGCCTTGAGGGCTGCTGAGGCACCAGCAGGTCTTAAGGCGAACGATGTCTTGAAATTATTCCGAAAAACAGTGTTGAACTCGTGGGCTCCAGAAAAGGGTGTGGAGGACACGCCGTGCTTTTGAAGCCTGCTGAGCTAGACTGTGCAGCGAGGAAGAACCTAGCGCTCATTTCCGTCTGCCCTAAGAGGTATCTGACTTAGACAAAAATATTACCTATTAATGTAAAATGTTAAACTTCTCAACATTTATATACACTCAGAGACCAGAACTTACTGGGAAAACCTAATCGGAACCCAAAAAAAAATTCATTATTTTTTCCCATCATTGAACTGTGGAAAGCAGGAGTCTTAATACTTTTTTTTTAAGTGGTGTGTGCAAGAATGGCACGACACTGATTGCATTCTCTGTGCTTGAAGAACGCTTAGGCCTGTCAGCTGTTCAAAGCCTTGGGCCTTGATCTGGTGATCTGATTTTGAGGTGCCAATCATATAGTTTATGCATTTCAGTGTAGCTTGAAGAGCTTGTTAACTGCTTTTTGTGCCCCTGTGAACACATCAGCAAATCATCTTTCACCAGACAGCCAAAGGTAACTCCGGATGCAAGGCAGGGAGAATCAATAGAGTGAGGGTATTTTTAGGGACTGTTGATGGATGGCTGTATTTTAAGCTTAACCTCTAGGGCCAGCTGCCCCTGAGCTGACTATGATGGACTCAGCAGTGGCTGAGCGCCGTGGGCCATCGTGCAGGGACAAAGCATCAACGTCTCCTAGCCAAGATGTACCCATGCCCCCTTTCTCTTTGTACTTTTGGGGAGAACCCTTGTAATTTTTACATTCGTCTAAGAATGGTATTTTGATGAGGAACAAAGCGTTTCCCAGCTGATAGCTCGCAGGCCCAGTAACAAACACATCACTGAGATTTGGGGACAACCTGGCAGCAGCGAATCGATGAAGTCTTCGAGTCAGGAGCTATATGGCCCACCGAGGCAGCCCCCAGAAGGTGGGAGCCCTGTTAAGCTGTGCTTCTGTCAGCAAGCTGAAGGCGGTGGGTCTCTGACACAGCCCTCAATTGCTAGCAGGTTTCTCTCATTGCACCTCATTTGCATCTGGGACATCAATTAGCATGTTTGTTGAGGCTAATTGAATGAAACTCAATCATAGCTCTTAATTGCTTGACTATGTGAAAAGAAATCACATTAATGCAGCTAATTAAGTGTACGGCAATAGATGCAACATAATTAGGAGCGAAATGTAAAAAACAAGAGATGGCAAAGGGGCAGGAACAGGGATGCAGGGGGACAGGGAGGCAGTTTCCAAGCCCTGGGCGCGTTCGGGAACGGGTCCCTTTGCTCGGGCGCCTGCTTGGAAAAAAGAATCCACGTGATGAGCCTGGACAACTTGAGAAGAAAAATGCAAATAGGTTTGCAATTACTACTTTTTCAAGCTGTTGAGGGGCAGAAGATGGCGCCTCTGGGGGGGCGGGCTCTTGAGTAGGCCCCAGGGACTTGTTAAGTGCTGTTTAAAAGTACTTGGCTTTGAATTACCCTCATGCCTTGTTAAAGGATTTTTCCCCTTTTATCTTTGATCAGCATTTTCTACAACTAACATGGCGAAGAGTAGTATCTGTAACATTTGCATATCAAAATCAAGCTTGCTGTCTTTATTTTGCCCAGCAAGGTCCAGAAGACAGACCTGCCAGGCTGCATGTCGCACTTCTGAGGAGGTGACTTTGTTTAGAGGCTGCAGCTTTAATTCCTTAAGTCCCAAGCTGGGGAGAGATGAAAAGGTTGAGTTCTTTTTGAAAAAGGGAAGCTCAGTGTAGTCTCTCTCGGTAGAGAGAAGCCACAGACCCATACACCTCTGCAGCCCACCTGTTTGGGAAGCCCCATCCTGAAGGCCTTTTGTTGATTCAGAGATGCAATTTGTAAAGTGTTCTGTTTTGTTTAATGTAGTGGCGTGAAACATAGCTGTGAAGCTTATATTCTGATTTGTAGAAATGGTTCTTCCGAAGTCTCAGTGTCTAACTCAGGCAAGGAAACGGATCCCGGCCCATGCTGAGCTAAAGATAAATGTGCTCACTTGCCCCACGCAAATCCAGAGAGCAGGCACTTGGTACATTTCTATAATAATTTTAAATAAAATATCATAGTTATTGTATGTTAAAACATGCCTATTAAAAGAGCCCCTGCTGAGGCTTAGCCACTCTCTGATTAGCCTCATTTTTGAGCCCATAAGCAATAAATGCTCAATTACACTCCTGTTATTGTATTTTAATTTGTTAAGAATTGGCATTAAAGAAGAAAGTTATAGCAAGTTGATATTTTCAAAGGAGTAACTGTACAAGAAGGAATTCATTATTTACAAGCGTTAACTTTGGTTTTGGAACTTGGTTTGCATATTTTCAGTGGACGTTAAGGAAGTAAATTAAAGATGCTTAAGAACAACTATTTCAAAAAACAAAACAAACGGTGGCCATTCGCCCTAGCCTCCTCTTCACTGCGCCCCTTATTCTCCGTCCTGCATGCATTCAGGACAAGCTGCGTCCTGAGAGCTCCTGGATTTTGTCCAGTGCCCACCACTCTATCCATTCAGCTAATTTCATAATAACTTTCTTTGCATCTTTGGCCCATATCCTTTCCAAACCCCAGGGTTTTGCAGAGTCGGTTTTGCTTCAGGGAGCTTTCCAAGCCTAACGGTCGCTTCCGTTTGGAGTACCGGGCCAGGCCGATTGGCATCTTTGCCGTGACCTTGTGAAGTCAGATCTGCCCTTCCCAGCCCAGAAGCTGCCTTCCCCTTTCCATATACCACCCTCAACGAAAAGAACGAGAAGACAGCACCAACAGTGACGTTCCCACGATGGCCGTGGCCCGCCAACCCCAGCCACCAGGGGCGTGAATCCAACAGCGCGGGGTGCCTGGCGGCCCTGCTTCTGGCCGCGGAGGCCGCACCAGAGGCACAGTGCCATTGCCTCCCGACCGCTGCTTTCTCCCTGAGCGGACTGTCACCTCTCCCTGCTGAGGAGCTCGTCTGAATTTGCCCCTCCAGTGCGAGGTCGCATCCACTCTCCATTTGTCTTCAGCCCCGTATTCCTCCTTCCGGTTCTAACCCGGTTTTTGAGCTTTCGTTCCACTTCCACATCTCCCTGGCAAGGAGCCGGGCCGCATAGTTGCAGGGGCATCCGTGCCAGCGTGGCTTTGGTGCCAGGCAGGCCTGGGTGTGAGTCCTGGCTCAGCCGCGTACCAGTGCGGTGACCTTGGGAAAGTCGCTTCACTTCTCGCTGTCAGCTCCTACTTCCTGCAGATATTCTGAAAAGTAAACCCCGCGGCCCATTGTGCCTGGTCCATTCTGAGTCCTCAGTCAGTGCTACTTATTGTTTGCATCTTTATAAAAGTAGAGTATGAATCTCATGTCTGTATTTGACAAACTACTTTCCATCACTTGGGGTGACAGCCATGGTGCCATATGAAGAAGTTTATGAGCAGCTTTATTTTTCCTAGATGTATCGCTGTATACTGCTTCCAGCTCTGTTCTCATCTGCTCTCAACTGCTCTCCTTCTCTATCCATGTTTGTTCAGACTTTTTTTCTTCCCCTCCATCTTCTCCCATTCCCTTCTCCTTGCTTTTCCTTGCACATGATCTGTGTGTTCCTGCCACAGGACCTTTGCATATGCCATTTCTGTGACTCAGAAGGCCTCCCCACCCTCACAGAGCTTGCTGCTGCGCTCCCTCCAGGCTTCAGCCTGAACATCGCCATCTGAGGGTGACCATCACTGCTCCGCCTGTCAAAAATCGCTCCCCTGTCTGTGTCCTATTTACCAGGCTTAGTTTTTTTTCACGGTTCTTTCACTACCTATTGTTCATTTCCTTAGAAAATTTGTATTTCTTTGCCTAGCCACTAAAACATAGGCTCCATGAGGGCTCTGGAAATAAGCGAAGAGCACCCAAATGAGAACAAGCGAAGGGTATTTATTCAGAGCTTACTATAGCAGGAGAGTCGGCCACCATCACTCGTGTTTGTCAGAAATTCAAAGGCAGGCAGGTGGGGAGTGCATGTAGCTCAAGTGGTTGAGCATCTGCTTCCCATGTACAAGGTCCTGAGTTCAATCCCCGGTATCTCCTTAAAATTTTTTAAAAATTAAAAAAAAAAAGGCAGGCAGGTGAGTGGGGAAGCTTTATAGTGGGAAGAAGGGAAGGCTTCAGGTATCCACTGACTGGAGACTGTGGGCATGGGGGCGCTGGACACAGGCTAACTAAAAGTGGGTTATCTTGTGTGATTGATTAGGAGAGCATATTCAGCTTTCTCCAGTTGGTGCTAAGTTGGAAGCAGGGGTTAAAAATTAGGGAAGCACTCATTGCAGGCCAAGTCCTGGCTCTTGGGTCAGTTGTTCCAGGCACTGTGTATGGCTTCCTGGGACGTTGGCTGTTGACAGTGGCCAGCTTCCTGGGCTGGCCGTTGTAGGTGATGAGCCAGAGTTTTCTGGTCCTTGTCCTTTTGTATGTTCAGTCTCACAGCCCCCCTGCCCCACCCTTGGACATTCTCTTGCTTGTGAGAGAGGTTGACCAATTCAGGGAAAGCTAGAGAGCCAGAGCTTTCCCAGTCTTCATAGTTGGTTCTAAGAGCTTCTTGACCTTTCTCTTGTTGTATCATCGTGGTGATCAACTGACGAGAAAGCAGCTGCCTAGAAGACTACCCTTGTGTCGGGATCTTGTGCTTTTTGTTCCCTTTTATGCCGTTCCCTTCATCCATCAGCAAACCAGTGGCTGCTTTTCAACCCCTTCACCTCCCAGAATATGGACAGTGCCCTGCAATGAAAAGGTCCACGGTCTGTTTCCCGGACGTCACAGAGATCATTCTCCTGGCTTCCACGCCATTTTTCTGAGCATCCCTGTTTTCGATTGTTAAGGGCTGCCAATGCAGTATACCAGGATGGGTTGGCTTTATTTTATTAGGTTAAAAACTTGCAGTTCTGAAGCAGTGAAAATGTCCAATCAAGGCCTCATCAGAGATGCCTTCTCACTGAAGGCCAGCTGCCGGCGATCCTGGACTCCTCTCACATGGCAAGGCACAGGGAGGCATCTGCTTCTCTTCCAGGTCTCGTTGCTCCAGCTTCTGGCTGCTCCATCTGTGGCTTCCTTTCTCCTGGGCTCCTCTCTGAGCTCCTGGGTTCCTTCTGTCTCTGAGGCTTTTGTTTTGTGTGTAGCTTTTCAGTTTTCCATTCATAGAGGACGCAGCAAGGGGGCCAAGACCCACCCTGTGTCACGCCTCACTGAAGCCATGCACTCAGAGGTCCCCATCTGAATGCAGTCCAATCACAGGGTCCCACACCCACAGGAATGGATTAGCTCCAAGAATGTGATCTGTTCTGGGATCCACAGAAAGTTCCAAACTGCCACAGTCCCTTGTGGCTTCATGGGTGCACCTTGGTGGCTTTCTTATCCCTCAGATCTGGGGCCTTGAACCCTTGCATTCTGCTTTTTAAGGCCCTGATCCTTGGACTTTAATTATCTCTCTGCATCACTTAACCCAGGTAGTTGGCAGTTATGAGCAAACAGCTCCCCTTTCCACCTGCCAGTGTCCATGGACCCCAAAATGCTCATTTGTTTGGCAGTTCTTCTGAAATTACACTGACCCAGACTTCATCACTTCTATGAAATGAATTCAGGTTTTCTGTGATCTCCCTTTAGATTCCAGAGGGAGTCCACTAAGGCTCCACCAAGGAAGGAATCTGTTTATTCCTCTTTCCTGCTCAGTCGTAACACACTTGAAATGCCTGTGTCCTGAAGTGATTTGGAATATACCCTTTCTTAATGTGCAATGCCAGTGCAGCATTGTATGTACAGACAAGTGGGCTCCTTACCAAAAAAATGCATTATTTGTCAACAAATGCCTCACCCTGGCGCTCAGCTGCCTTAGCAGCTTCCTGCCCACCCACCCATTGTTAGGTATGGTTTAAACTCCACAGGTAAGTTAAGTGACCTGCACTGACAACCACACTGTCTCTCTCGCTTCCCTGTAGGCCCCTGGTAACTGCTAGTCATTCACCTCCAAGAAAGAGACAACAACAGCTAGATAATTGTTCTGAGTACATTTGGAGAAACCTAATACTCAAAGACCAGATAACGTACCCTCTTCTTTAACATCCAGCTAGTATATTTCCATCTGGGAGCTCCATATTTTTTTCAGTGCCTCACCTCCTTACCTTCACTCAATTTCCTGGTCCCTAATACAATGCTTGACCTTTTGCTTACAGTTTTCACCTGAATTCCCACAAGATAACCTCAGTCTTTACCTAAATGTTTAATGGTATTCCCATCCGAGACAAGGGTTATTACAAAATCGTTTCCTAGTCCTTGGAATTTTACCTGAAACTTACAAGACTGCCCCAGGTTCCCTGTGTGCCATCTAATAAGCCAGAACTCAAAACAATAATTTTATGTGTATGCTTATTGTCTCCAGCTGGCTTCTTGAGGGTAGCATCTGGTATGTCTCCGTGTATTTGCGGTGCCTGGGTTAGTTCAGGACACAGGCAAAGCTCTGAGTGAGATGTGATGTTATGACGTCCGTGTGGTACGGAGAAAAGCCTTGTTATTGTTAAAGCTTGTTCCACACTGGAAGGGTCAGGGTGAGAGCTCTTGATGTCTGATAGAACCTTTGGTCCGAGGTCGTAAAAGGTCTCTTTAATCTCTCTTGGATGTTTAACACTTTGGACAGGATTACATGCAGAACGTTCATGGCAAAGAGATCGATCTTCTGAGAACCACTGTGAAGGTCCCGGGGAAGAGGCCCCCCCGAGCCACGTCGGCCTGCGCCCCCATCTCCAGCCCCAAAACCAACGGCCTGGCCAAGGACATGAGCAGCCTGCACATCTCGCCAAATTCAGGTAAGCTTCCAGCAGACGTGCCCGAGAAGTCAAGTGCAGCGACAGAGATGCGTCGGCTTGCCGACAATGCTGAGCTTTCAGGGTAAGCGAAGGCCCTACCTGTTACATTGTAGGGTGAGGCTTAGGAACCTCACGTCCCTTCTGAGGCTGATCATTTTCTCCTCACCTCTGGATTACATCACTGCCAACAAGCAGACTGTGGCACTTTGAGTCCTCATTGCACAAACCAAACAGGCTGTCCCAGGGTTGGGTAGTTGAAAGTAAGAGTTTTACACCTGGTTGGGTAGATAAAAGCATCCCACAAAACCTGAATCAATTGTTAAAATATTGAGGATCAGTATTAACTAATTTCTGTAATTCTGTATTTGAAAGTAGAAAAACTATTTGGAGAAAGAGTTAAAGAAAACTATTTGACCTATATAAAACTTAAATTCTCTCATTTTTATATAACTATCGCCTGTCATCCTTTAATGCAACTTTAGTTTGCTTTATTTCTTTTAAAAGATTTTTTTTTCCTCATTCAGGATTTGAGAGAATGTTTTCTCAAAATTAGATGTGTTTAACAACTCCTGGCTTTTGTGCAGTTGCAGGCCATTCAGAGTGTTGATGTGCAGTTTTAAGAGTTTTTTAAAGTGATTGTATTCTGGTCTTAGCATTCCAGTGATTGGTTACAAACTCCTTCAACAGATTGCATCCCTTCAAGAATCTTAGTGAAGATTCTCTGGCAAAAAGTCCCTTCCTTCTCTCTGACCTACATCCAGTCTTTTCAAAAGAGGTTTCTGGTCTGCAGCAGTTTCTAACATATCTCTGCTTCTTAAAGATGCCACATTTTCCCGCTTCTGAAATGTTCAGTGATTTTAAAGAAGGATGATGCCAACATCAGAGTCCTGTGGAAAAAAAAGACATTAGTTGTTGAAAGAAGCAGGATCTTTGAAAAATAGCTAGAATTTCAGGTCACCAACCTGGGCTCTGCCACGTGGTGCCGGGTGATGTTGGGGAGACCACTGAGTGGTGTCTTTCCCACCGCGTGAGGCTGCTACTGCTCTGTCTTCCTGTCTCGTGGAGGTGCGACATTAGGTGAGATCACAGCTGTGACAATGTGGGGGAGACAGGTGGAGTAGGATATAAATGTAAGCTGCTGTTACTAGTTGAAATAAAAATCAGCTTTCTGCTAATGGAGACATCAGTTCCTTCCAGAAAGGTAAGATTACTTTGCCTGGTCTCTGTAATGACTATTTATTACATTTGGAAATACTGGGATTAGATCACAGAACAATAAATATGTACTGTTAGATCCAAAATAGGTAAAAGGGAAGGAGCTGAGTCCCACTCAGTGCTGTCTGCAGAGTAGATTTGGAAGGTCTTCATCAAAGATCTTGAAGCTCCTGGGCCCAGCCTGACCTTCTCCTTGACCGTGGCTTCCTGCTCCTCCAGCTTTGTAAACTGAGCTTAAGCATTGTTTGCTAACCCAATGGGGTGGGAAGAGAGAAAAGAAGTGCCCAGGAAAGGGGCGTGGGGTGGGGGATCTACAGTGAATAAGAAACCAGTGTCCTCATTACTTTATATTTAATAATTTATTCCAAAAATATCGAGAACCCGCTCTGGGCCAGGAATGGTGTGTGCTGTGGATACGGAGTCCGTGACCTCCAAAACTTACGTCCTGACGAGGTTGTCCCCTTCTAACATGCCACATCAAATCTATCGATTTACCCTATTGAGCTCCTGACAGGTGCCCGCAGCGTCCTGGGCCCTTGGGTCACAGCTGAATAAGGCATGATCCCTGCTTTCAAGAATCACCCTCCAGTAGGGGGGAAAGACAAGTTAACATGCAGCCCCGGGTAGCAGGCCATGGTCGGGGCTCATGGGGGAGCGCTGGGGTCAGGTGGCGGGGCCAGATTCAGGGGTGCACAGTGGTGCCTGTGCTAGGTTGAAGAATGGATGGGAAGTCGCCGGGAACTCAAGGTGAGGGGAGGGTGCTAGTGATTGGAAGAAGCACTTGGATGGGTAAGATTTTGGATTTAAGCTTCTTAACCTTGACACGTAGGTTCTTTGGTGCTGAGCTTCCTTTGTTTGATCATAAACAGCAAATACAAGTGCCAGAGAAACCACATGGTGCCCCACGGAGTAGCTTTCGTCCTGGACCTCTGCTAAGGGAGCGTGTCCGCCTGAGGCATTTCTCAGTGCCCGTCCTCTTTAGGATTTGCTGTCTGACGAACGGGAGGGTTTGTGGCACCGTTGAAATGGCGTTTCCACACTCACACCCACAGCATATCCCTCCAGGCCTCAGCCAGGCTAAGTGCCCTCAAGGGAGCCCGGTCAAGCTTCCTGCCCCTGGAATCGCAGGTGATGGGGGAGAGGGGAGGCTGGCTTCGGCAGGGGCGCAGCAGGGTTGGCGGCACAAAGGGACTGGCCTTGGTCTGGGCAGGCGGGCGAGGTCCTCAAAGGGGGTCCAGGAAGAGAGACCCGGCCACCACGCTGCTGGCGGTCTTTCCCTGAGGCCTGGGGTTAGGGGACCAAGCTGAACGGGGGCCACTTCATTAACATACCGTGAACATTTAATTTACGTCTGAACCTGAAAATGAATCTGCAAAATGATACGCTTTTTCTTAAGAACTTAAAGCATTTGGGTGGTTTGAGTCTTCATACTCTAAATTACTCTTTGAAAACTGAATTTCCTGAATGTAAAAATCCTTGTTCAAAGAATTCTCTCTCACTTGAGGAATTCCAACACACCGAATTTAATTTGAAGTAACTTGATGCTACATTTAAGTGATGGAGTTTTAGCTTAAAGTAGGTGTTTGGTATTTTAGTTATTTGCCAAAGAACTTAACCTACGACCAGTCCTTCTCCTTTACTCTCTCAACTCATGTAATTCTGCTCTTGGTTTAGAGCTCTGGGTTAGCTGGAAATGTTTGTTTGTTTTTATGCTCCCCCCTCCTTTTTTTTTTTTTTTTTTTTTCTTCTTCCCATTTCCTTAGCTAATTGCTCGATGTTTGGGTACCTTTCCTTCTAGTAAATGTTTCATTCACCTAGGCCTGATATATGTGTGTATAAAATCTTTGTACACAAAGATTTTGTATATAACGCTAGCACTGGTATCATTTTCAGAATTATTAGAATCTTGCTACTCTGATAAGCAATAAAAGTATCTCATAGCTTTGTTAATTGTGATTTCTTTGATTAGTAATGAAGTTGAACATCTTCTCATGTTTATTGCTCATACATGGTCATGCATAATTTCTTATTTTGTTAATTGGTTAGTTGTATCCTTTGCCTGTTTTTATACTGGGTACTTTATCTTATTAATGTGTAAGAACTCTGTATATTAAGGATATTAACACTTTATAATATGTTTTACACGTTTTCTCTAGTTTATTTTTTAAAATTTATGGTGCTTATTTACATATAGAGGTTTTACCCTTTTTTATATACAATCAAATCTTAAATCTTTTACTTCAGTGATTTTATTTAAGCTTTTATTTTAGACTCCTAAAATTAGACTACAATTCATGTGTTTTCCTGAGTATTACTGTTTCATTATTTTTTATTTTTATTTTTCCTTTTTTTAATATTTAACCCCTTAATCCACTTTAAATTTGTTTTTTGATCTATTGTATGAGATAGGAAATTAATTTTAAAATTTTTCCTAATAGATAACCAATTGTCCTCTCTTTTTAAAATTTTTTCCTTTCACTGTTAATTTTCTTTTTTACCTTTGGTATACAACTACATCATTTAATAAAATTAGGTATGTTTCCTGGCTCATTAATCTCTTCTGACTCAGTATGCATCCGGCAGTATAATACAGTCTCAAGGACTTTTTGAAAGAATTACTTAGGGATCTACTCCGGCAAAAGAAAACAAGAAACTCAAAAGAAGAAGAATCCAAAAGAGATTCATATATTCAAGCCAAGTTAAATTCCCCCTTTCACATCTCATCCTGCCCTTCCTCCAAGGTCACTGCGTCCTCTGCACGCCCATGGCACTGTCTGCCATTTTCATTCCTTCCGCACAGAACTTAAGCTGTCTTGACTTGTCATTTTTTGATGGGTATCCTCCAGAAGCCACATATTAGAGAATCTGCCTGATTTTAATTTCCAGTGTACTTCCAGAGAAGGTTGTAAAATGATAAAAAGTACTTTCTAACATGGGACTTTGCCTAGGCTGGCTTGATAAAATTGACTCCACATCTTACAGACTGTAGCATTGTGTTAGCGTTGACAGTTATTTTGGCATTTAAGCAGAGAGCAGGAAAACATAATAGCCAAGAGTAGGGGCTTTGGGGTCAGAAAAAACGAAATTGAAGCCCTTCCTAGCAGCTTGTGCCAATGTCTCTCTAAACCTCAACTTCCCTATCTTTAAAATGGGGAGATTCGGCCTTTCTCTGTGCTCCTGTGTGGGTAAAGGCAGCAACCTTCCTAAAGCTCAGCTTTGCAGAATGCTCCACGAACTCATAATAGCTGAGTTCGTCATTTTGGAAGAAAAGGGAGGAAGAGAGATTGCTTTTTGAGTTAATGTCTTAAATTCCATAGAGTTTTGTTTACATAGCCTTTGAGTAGATTTAACGGGCCTGATGGGTTAGAATCAATAAACCTGGGCCTCCCAGCGAGCAGCGGCCCTGAGCTGATGGGGCGGTGAGCGGAAGGTGCTTCTGGGAACATCCGTGGTTCACGTGCAGCTCTCGGCTCCATTCTGTCTGTCCCACCCTCACTTTAGTCCCGCCTTCTCCATAGCCCCTGGTTCTGATATTTTGTTCTAGGTGACAGATACCGTCTTCTCTCTAAAGCGTGCCTTTGTTAGGTCTCTGCCACTGTGAATGTGTTTTTATTCTAACCAGCTTGATGCTTGGGCTTTTATAAAACAAAACCTTCCCCCGTTCTCCTCTACCTCCCCTCACCCTAGGCCCCCAGTGGTTTAAAAATATTAAAGCTGTCTGTCGGGACAGTTGAAGCTGATTTTCCAGGGAAGGGGCTGGAGGGGGGGTGGGGGTGGCGCCGGATCTCAAATGTGTTTTGAGTATTGAACTGCCGTTGACATCTGAAGTCTCAACCATGCTGTTTTCCGCCACACTCCAGCAATCAGGACACCCAGCAAACCCATAAAAAACCAAACTAATAGCATGAATATTCAGTGGCCTAGAATACTAATTATTGCCATGAATATTGATGCGCTCGGACTTGCTTTTTCCTCTCCCGTCCTCTTCCTCCCTCTCTCCCGCTCTCCTTTTTTCCACTTAGCCGGCTCTGAAGACGGGTCATAATGAGAGCACTTAGGAGGGAGCGCGCTCTGCGTCGTGACAGGGGCTGTGGTAATAAGGAGAGCTTGATTAACGCGGCGCACTTGGGGAGAGATGAGAGGCTTCACGTGGCTGTTCGGGGGAGGCGATGAGGCGCTGGCGGTCTGTTGCTGCTCCCGGGGATTAATGAGGCCTAAGAGTGCATTAGGAACAGTGACAAAGGTTTGATCTAATGGGCTCAGTCATTTTTCCTTTGAGTGACAGACGCACAGAAGTAATTGGCTGTGCAGAATGGCAGCTCATTGGCGGTACTTAAGGATACATTATCCCCGTTGCGTGGCCCGCGGAGGCTGTTTGTCAAAACTGCTCACACTGCAGACATGCAGGCACTAAGCTGCCGTGTTCCAGTGGTAATGGCTGTTAGGAAAAAAAATAAAATAACGCAGCCTCAGAGCCACATCCGGGTTGTCTCGCAGAAACAAAGTTTTTCTTTGTTTAGTTCCAAATGGTCTAGAAAACATTTTAATGACTTTGACGACCCCGGAGTGTCTTCCGCACCCTGAGTGAGCTGGGTTGTGGCACGGCCCGCGGTTGGCTGGAGCGTCAGGATGGGGCCCCCCCCACCCCACCCCGCACCCACTAATGCCCACACGTCGGACTCTGTTTACAGGATCACTTGGGTGTTTTCGTTAAGTGCCCTTCCAATTTATTGGAACCGTTGCGAACTGAAGCCCTGTTGGTTGAGAATCTAAAAAAAAAAAAAAAAAAATCCAGAAATCAGCCTTGGATGGTAATCGCTGCTTCCACGAACCAGGTTTCCCTCTGGAGTAGCTTTGGGTGGCTCTTCAGTAATCGCGTGTGTATGTGTGCGTTTTCTTCCATTTCTTTTTGACTAAAATTCGGCAACAGTTAGTGAGAGCGGAAAATAAAAAGGCACTGAAGTTACTCTTTTCACCCTTTACTAGAGTTGCGGTGCCTTCAGTTGTTATGAGAAATACATTCATATCCCTGTTTCTCTGTTTAATTCTTCCCCTGAGATTTGGGCAAAGTTGTATTATGTCGTTTCCATCATTAAATTGTAAACTCTTTAAAGCATAGGCCATTATTTCTCTTTCTTTATCTTCTCTCAGTTATGTGGCCTAGCAATTACTTTTTCATTAACAAAATATTACCAATATCCGTCCTCTGCAGTCCAAGAGCTCAGCACTGAGGGTAAGTGTGATTTGCGTTCCTTCAAAGAACAGCGTCTCCACGGCCGCCTTCTGTGGTACACTTCAAAAATAAATCAGAATCATGCTTTCCACTTTAAGGAACCCTTCAATTATTTGAACTCTAAATGGGGCCTTCTTTTTGTGAGAACTGACTGACTGATTCTTGACACGATTTCAGTAAGAAAACTTGAGGGGGAGACACTGGATTGTACATCTCTACGGTAACAGAATACCTATAAGTAAATAAATACAAGTTGTTTTAGGAACTTTTTTGTCCTCTCAAAAATTTGAATCTTTGTTAAAAAAAAAAAAATAGCATTTCTGCTGTTAAAATGATGCTTCCAAGCCCAGTGAAATGATCGGCAGGAGACGAACTTTAAGAGAGAGGAGGCCCCTAAGAAGGCTCTCAGGAAATTGTCCCAGCAGCGTTCTCGAAGGTACAGGCCGGCTGGACGCTGACGCTTGGCAACAGAACTCTGCCTTTTTGTGCTGGATTCGAACCCATAGTTGTCTCCTTTCTGTAGTCTCTGTCCCTCCCAGTCAGAGGAGACTTTGTCAAAGTAAGCCTGACATTTTCCCATCTCCTGCCTTGGGGCCCATTGTTTTGTAGTTACAACTCATACAGAGAATGTGTGTCTTTCCACAGTGTTTCTAGTGAGTGGTAAAACCCAGAAACGTCCAACTAGACAGACCCCTCACCTTCGTGTGACGCGGCCTCCGAGCACGGGTGGTCCTCGGTGCCCCTCGGTCCCCGCAGTTGTGAGAGGCTGGTGGCGGAGGAGGAATGGGCCAGTGAGGGCAGAGCTGCGTGCCTGCCTCGGCCTCCCCCCTGAGACAGACAGTGAAATTCAGCCGTCACCAGAAAACTCTGGGCTAGCCCTGTCTTCTCCCCTCAAAATAGTGTCATCACACCACAATGAATTTTGTCCAAAAAAAGCACCTTCTGCATTAATCTTATAGAGGATGAAAGACTGTTTTAAAGGTGGAACCATTATGCATGGTGAATGAATGAGTGAATGAACGAATGAATGAATTTTAATCCAGTTGTTGAAGGGAGTATGGTACCAAATAAGAGCCTAAGGAACAAGATATGGGCACCTTGAGTTTGAGGCTTTTATGTTTTATGACACGTTGTTATCTGAATACCGTAGTAATATTTTGTTGCTTAAAAAACATCCTTAGTTGTATTCTCCTTTTTGATAACGCCGCTGCACGTCGCCATCACTGTACTGTGCGCGAACTTGTTCCTAGACCAATAAATGGGTTATGGCATTACGCTGATGACCTCCATGATCAGTTCAGAAGCTCACGTAGCAGGCGATCCCCAGCAGGTAGAGACGGGGCAAGGTGAGGCATGCAGGCATCATGGAGCCAAGGTGAGCAGGCTCGGCCTCTGAAATAAACATTTAAATATTGCTAATTATAATTGCTTAAGTGAAATCTTGCATTCTGTTATGCTTAATATTTTCATCTTGAATTGTACCAAACACTAAATTACATCCGTCCCCAGGGCAAAGCAATAATCCAGTGACGGTACAAAAGCAGGGTTTCTGGTTCTCTTCCAAATATAGACTCCATCCTTCCGCCCTCCCTCCCTCCCTGCCTCTCTGCCCCACTGCCTCCCTCTTCCTTTTTATAAACCATACACTAAACCATATACATATACATTTACATATAAACCAAAGCACTAGCATAATAGTACTGATCACCATTCCTTTGAGATTTGGGAAGACTTGGAGTAGTATGACTGTCAGTGACTTATCCACACTGCTAAGCCCTGCACTGCTTTATAGTAGGTGTTCAGTAAATACCTGTTGAGTGAAAGAGAGTGTGAGCTCTTGCAAACTGGTGATGACTAAAACATCCAAACAAACAGGTATCAGGCAACTGATATGAGCAATTTACACATAAGGAGATGCCATTACAAGGAAAACATAAGGAAAATATTGAGACTATTTAGATTTTAAATGTAAGCAAAACTAGCAATGTCATTATTTTAAGCTTTTGCTAAAAGATAAACTATTGAGAACAGGAAAATCTGTTGATGAGATGAATAATAGCTAATATCTGCAAAAGATTCTGCAGTTTATGGAAGTGCTTATCATAATTTGATCTTTATATCCACCACATGGGGTATATTATCATTTACTATTATTATTATTATTATTAATATTATTATTATTCTCCTCCTCATGTTACCAATTATTAACTGAATTGTTTTCAAAATGCTCAGGTTCTATCTTTTTTTAGCCACTGGTCATTAAGCAAATTACTTAGCAACATATAAAACAAGTCAGAAACATGTTAATGCTGCTTGACACAATAATTACTTTCCTGGGATTTTATTCTAAGGAAAAATCTCGAAGTACCAAGATGTCCTTCACAGTGTTGTTTATAATAATGAGAAAATGGGAACAACCCAAACTATCCAGAAGTAGAAAAATGGTAATATGAATTATACTAAATCAGTGAGTTATTGTACCTCTAAAACTGTCCTTTAGGTTATGTAACAATACAGAGAAATGATTGGGTAGTTTATATGAAAGAAGTATAATAAAATGATGCATTTTCTATGGTCATAACTAAGGAAAATATATATGCACATGTTCAATAAAGGGTCGCTCTATTAGGTGGGATTGTGTAAGACTACATTATTTCTATGTCTTTATAATTTTGCAAAATAAGTTTTAAGAAATTGGTACAATAAAATGGGTTCCCATTTCCTTGGCATCATAATTACAGTAGGGAAGAAATTAGAATAAAATTAGCTCTTCCCACAGTTTAGGAGATAACCAGGAACTCTCTGATTCTGAACATAGCCGGAACGTTGTCATGAGTAGTGATTGCATTTGTTGTGGACTCCGGATATGGAGTCTGTGCGTTCTTTTTTCTCTGAAAAGCCTAATGGGAAAAATACAGGGGGGAAATTGCATGGCAGTCTGAAAATCTCAGATTCCTCTCTCTCTCTCTCTCTCTCTCTCTCTTATTTAATTTTCCCAGTAGTAGATGTGCTGAATTGCACCCTCTTACAAAGCAAGTATCACATGCTTTAGAGCCCGGGAAGCCTACATCTTTAAGAAAAGATACCGAATGTGTCCCTGGGTGGGGGGAAATCCTCAGACCAAAGTTCTGGTTGCCAAAAGGAGGGCAGACTTCCAATTCAAATGCTGGAGCGAATGGCCCCACTCACAGGCACTTAGATCATCTGAATCTCACTTTTTATGGTAGTGCTGTGAATTATATTCTTTTTGGGTTTCTAATTAGAGGCCGGAGCAGATGGCGAAGGCCGAGTTTGAAGTGAGGTGGCCATCAGGACAGCCTTTACCATCCAGTTGGGGTTCCAGAGAACCCTGGTTTCCCACACGCTCTCAGAAGGGGGGCAGGATGCACCTGCAGGCTTGCAAGGCAACTGCACGCCCTGAGTTTCTAGGGCATTTGAAGCTACGTGCAAATGAAAATGGGCCTAGCGCAACCTCTGTGCGCTTCTGAGGGCGAGGCTTCCTGGGAGGGGACGTTACTGCCTCGCACTCGGATTCCTGTAATTACGATATATTTTTTAAAAGTAATTCAGTTACACAGGTGATGAATGTCTAATGTATGCTCACGTAGATGCTCATAAAATCCTTGCCCCTTCCCCCAATGTGCATTAAACTTGAATGTTACAAACCACCAACAGTTGACTTTCTTGCATTTGTCCATCGTATTTAACCAGTAAGTCAAATTGCTAAGTATTTTTTTTCCAAGTTAAACTTCTTGGTAAAATTAAAACTTGTTTATGAAAATAGAGCAAAGTTGGAAGGTGCGGTACAATTTTTTTTTTAACTTAAAAGGGGTGATTGTTGATGACTCTTTATTTGAATGCTATGAAAAGCCATATTTAATAATAATGTATTTTTTTTTAATCAGAAGAGACTATTTTTAAATGTAATAAGCCTATAGCTTAAAAGAGGACTTCTGTCTTTGATGTCATTTGGTGGATGAAAACATTTTTGTTCAATAGAAAACCAGCATCTTTTTTTATGCTCATTTGTGGTCTGTTCAGGCAACATACTGATATTTATTCAGATATAAATGCCATTTTCACTTTGAAATGCAAATCACTTAAAAGAAAATAGCATATGGTAGAGGTAAGTACCTTTTCAAATCAACTCTTCCACTTTAGGGATATAAGTACAGCTGAAATTATTCTTTGGAAAGAATCTGGCGCTTTTGACACATAGAAGCTTGAACTCATCAAGGCGGCCCAGTAAGCGTACACACATATCCATATCAAGGCAGGGCTGCTGTGAACACACGGATTAGCATGGAAATGTGACACCCCCTGCTAATCGAGGCCAGCAGCCAGCTGATCCTGGGCGGTGGCTTTGAGGGAACGCTCCGGGTTCAGGATGGGCAGGTAGTCGGCCATGTATCTCATGGAAACGCACGTACGACTTAGGGGAGAAAACACCGAGCCAGGTGCCAGCGAGGTCTTTCGTGTCCCCTTCCCCTGAAGCCAGCGTCCCACCCACTGAGGGCTGGGCCCCTTTTTAGGGTTGCATCCTCGCTGACGAGGCTGTCCCCTTGCCAACCCGACTCCATCCCTTCCAGGTCCTGACCTGACCTCTGCCTCCAAAACCGTTTAAGTGACTTCCTGTCTTTTAGGGTAACCGTTGTTGATTCAGGTTACAGAGACAGGTACCGAACCCCAAGAGTCAGCTCGGTGCCCAGGCGACCCGCGGTCAGATCAAGAGGCAGAGCGCTGCCAGCACTCACGGCCTGGCACGCCCCCTTCTCGCGCCCGGCCCCTCCACCCCCAACACACCCGCGAGCGAGCCCCCCGGCATCTCGGCAGAGGTTCACTCTCCTGTTTCTCAGCGGTTGAGTGGGGTCGTGGCCTGACTCGGGTTTGTCTTCTTTGCCCCGCGTCCTGCTTCTGATGGCCCTCCCTGTTGGGTCAGCTGATTGCTCATTCTCACTGCTCCAGAGTACTCCACTGTGGGGATGTGCCTGGCGCACACTTGTTCCTCCTATGGTGGGTGGGCAGTTTGGCCGTTTATTTGGGGGCTTCTCACATCCTTGTACCTGTTTCCTTGGCGAACGTGTTCCTGCCCGCCTGTGACTTCAACCTGAGGGATGTGAAGGGGGGGGAAGAGGAATCTCAACGGGGGCACACGTGCTGTTCCGTTTCATAAACGCCTGGCATCGAGTGGGTTGATTAGAAGAGCGGTTTGGGGTGTCCTGGGGTAGTTTACCATGGTAGCCCCTTTCCACACCGTCCTCTCTATGGCTCGGTCTAAGTCCAGAGTTTAACAGAGCGCTGCAGTCTTCCACGCGCCTTCCTGTGCCTTCCGACAGCCGTGCTCGCCCGGCCCCTTGTGCCTTGCCTACGGCTCTTGTGTTGCTCTGCCTTCCGGTTGTCCACGCGTGGATTTGTCTGATGCCCGCCCCCCAGACTAGAGTGTAGGCTGCCCGAGGGAAGAGTTGCTGTTTCTTTCATTGAGCCCAGCACAAGGGGCTCCGTGTAATGAGACGAGACTTAGGAGGTCAGTGTTAGAAAAGATGGCAAGAATTGTGCAGGGTTCTGAGATTTCACCTTACGTGCAAACCATCAGATGAGCCTTCCGAGTCCCATGGATGCTGACAAGTCACGAGACTCCCAGGTGAGGACTCCTGACAATTTATCCCTTCCCTCGGTCACGGCAGCCGGGATTTCGGTATTTTTGCGGACCTGTTCTCCAACCTCTGTTTCCCGCTGGGCGATGTGAGGGCCAGGTGACACCAGCCCCCACAGCGAGTGGCGTGACAGGAGAGGGACCCGGTCTTTTGTAACGGGCTGCAGCAAACCTGCCCGACTTTGCCGTGGAGGCGCCGTTAGCCTTACTGTCCTGGGTGTTAGATGCTTCAGCCCCCCGCTCTGGAGGGAGGCGCCGTGACATCCCTGAAAAGATAATCGAGAACCACCGGATGAAGAAACAGGTGGTCAGCGGAGAGTTGTTTGCCAGCAAGAGGGCAGAGGCATATTCTGGGAGGCCACAGGGAGAATGGACGACAGGGGAGGAGGAAGGGAAGAATGGGAAATGCCCACGCCCGCCCTCCATAACGCGGTCTTGGTGTTGACCTCTGGGACAGGCGAGTGTCCCCTTGGCTCCTCTGAGCAGAAGCTTCCTGTCCAGGCTCTTGTCGGTCGCCCCTGGCTTAGAGCTGGTGAGCTAGAACCGGCTGCTAGCCTACCTCCTCTGTCCAGGAAAGAGGACGTTCTAGTCTGGCTTCTAGAACCTCTTTCCATGTAGAGACACCCCTGTGAAGAAAGTCATTCCCAGCTACTGTTTCAGTCCCCAAAACCCCGGCTTCACCTCTCGCTCCTCAGACACCCCCGTGAAATTCTTGAGCCACAAGATCTTGGTTTCAGTGGCCGCCTGTGGGTAGGAAACAAGACCCCTTCGTGCAGTGGGGCTTCTCGCAGACCCCACGCACCTGGCTTTTGGATCTCGCCGCCCGGCGCACACGCGTGCTTTCCTGAATCCTGGTTCTTCGTGGCTGGGTAGCACGGGCTCCGGGCCCTTCCTGAGAACAGCCTTTTAGCGAAGCCGCTGTCGCTGTGAGCCTCTGACTGAACAAGTCACCACAGGAGCCCCGGCCCCAGGCCCCCTGCCTGCCTGCTGACCGCGGTTTGGGGTTAGGTCCCCCTGTCAGCCAGACGGCCTCGCCCGAGCCATCGTCGTGCTGGTGCGCTTGAGGCCAGCCTGACTCTGTGTTGAGAAGATTATTTAGTGCCACTTCTGTCTGAGGCGGCCTTGACCTAAGCGCCTCACCTCTCAGGCAGTCAAGTCACCGACTTCTCCCGGCGATGACAACTTGAGGCCCTCGGCCTTAATTAATAACTTGTTCATCTGAAGAGAATTACCATTCAATGAAAGCTTTGAGAGAGAATAAAGTGATTTTTGAACATAGCGTCTCACTTATGTGCTTTGAAGCATTTTCCAAAATGGTAAAAACAGCTCCCCGAGTGGTAGCACACGGGGCAGATATTAGTCGATGCACACTTATGAAAATCTGCGAGCGGAGACAGAATTACATATTAGTGACGTTCGTTCAGGAACTGATATGACATCGCACATCGGTCAGCCTCTGTTGCCGTGAGTGTGTGTGGTGTGAAAAAATGAGGCATTAGAAATGATCATATAGAATACTGACAATGAGTAGAATTTTAATCCATAAAGTTATTAACATACTCACTGGACTGTTGGGGCTTGGTGATTTCTTTGGCTGGTGGATTTACTGAAAGTAAGTGAGAATGCCTGTGAGTGTGATCACACACTCGGGCTTGCTCACATGCGGTGTGAGATGCTTCACGGAGCCGCCCGCACCCTGCCACGACGGCACCCCTGCACCGCTGGTTTGCCTCCAGGGTAAAACACACGTCTTGATGCATTTACATTGAAAGGCAGGTACCAGTTTGTGGATTCCCAAACGATATATAGAGGGCAGAAATGGTAAATTTTTTACACCCCATAATTTTTTGTTTTCAGTTCAACAGACTAATGCTGCATCATCCTAGAAAGTGCTTTTTTCTCTCCTTATGTCTCAATGATGGTCTTTTAGTATTTGATTTTCATAAAAAATTTTCCCTGAAATTGAAGTGTATGAGTATGTATAAAAAGGAGAGTTACTCCCCTGAGAGAAGATCAGCAATGTTTTACTTCTTAAGTGAGAATCTCCTGTACCTATTTTTGGAAGATTTTGTAACTCAAAATAGCCAGAGCTAGGGGGTTAGGCGGGGAGGTGCCTGGGTGCAAGCGGCTGCGGTGGAGCTGCTGGAAGGCAGGTGTGCACCCCGGCTGGCGGGGGAGGTTAGGTCTACAGAGAGATCCTGCTAATTGTTCTGTGGATCTGGTTGAAATTTTTACTTTTATAATTCTGTGTTCAGATATACTCATTGATTTGCCCAAAATTCAGTCATTTCATTTCTATTTAGCCCAACAGCTGGGAATTGGGTATGGTTGGCGGGGGGTGGGGTGGGGAACTAGGGGACCTTCATAGGCTAGAATATCCCAGGAATCTGCTTGCTGAAGAATTCCTTGCCATTTGGGTTTTGCCACCTGGTCTCCAATAGCAAGCAGTCTTTCCGGGAGGTTCTTCGCCCTGGAGAGCCCCATTGGCTCCGTGGGGGCCCCTTAGGAGGCAGGAGGCCGGCCCCAGGCCTGCTCTGTGGCGGCATCGTTGTCTTAGCAGTTTTCCTGAGACACAGTCCACCGCCCACTCAGTATACCCAGTAGTGTCCAGTCCAGTGGTTTTGACCACAGTCAATTCTAGAACATTTTCATCAGCTCAGATGAAGCCATTCCCCTTCAGCGATCTCTCTTCTCCCCCACAGCCCTAAGCACTTACCGCTTTACCCGTCATCAACGTGAGCAGTGGCCTGAAGCCACTGTCTGCCATCATTCGAGCAGTGAGCGTGGGAAGGGGCTCACGGAGCCGGAGCCTCTCACCCACCCGGGGCTCAGCTGGGTGGGCGTGTGGCGGGCAGCCTCCCGACAGGAGAATAGGCTAGGGCCTACTTCGGCCTGGGTTCAGGCCCAAGGGTTGATGCACAAAGAGACGGCCCAGGGAAGCCCCCGGAGTGGGCAGGCGCCAGGGCTGGGAGGAGAGGCGTCGAGACCCCACGGGCAGCCAGGGCAGGGTCAGCACGGAGCCAGCCTCCAAGCACTGACCTCGCCCTGCCCCTCCTCCCTCCTCCTGCTGCGGCCCCCTGGCTTGAGCACGGGTAAGAGCAGAGCAGACAGGGAGGCCAGGGACAGACCCCAGGGTCCGCCCGGGCTGCGGGAGGTGCAGATGAGGGCCTCACTGCTCAGGCATGTGCTTCCACACGTGCTGTCTGGACAGGGCTCTGGCCGCAGAGCTCCCCAGAGCACAGCTTCCAGGAGGCCCAAGTGGTGGCAGGTGGAGACCTCCCCTGCCCCTGAGATGCCACAGCCTCGCGCTCGCGCCAGGGCGCCAGGGCTCGGTACCCGCGCGCTTGGGGGTGCCCCCAGCTCTGAGCCCTCCCACGCCTCCAGATCTCAGGGCTCCCGAGCGAGTGCAGCCTCCGAGCATCAGTGCTGGAAGGGGCTGAGAAAACTGGCTCAGCAGAGCCACGGCTTCCACGCACAGCCTGTGCTCTGCCCGCCCGCACGAGCTGTTTTAGTTGTAATTTAACCTTGTGTTTTCTGGGTTTGGGTTTTGTTCTTTTTGTTGTTGTTTTGTTTTGCCTTTTAAATTAACCTGAGGTCTCTGGCAGGTCTGTTGAAACTCTAACATGTACACGAATCCCCTGGGGATCTTACTAATAAGCAGGTTCTGAGGTGGGACCTGGGCCTGCCTTCCCAGCACAGTCCCAGGTGGGCCGCAGCTCTCAGCCCCGGGCCCAGCCACAAGGGGCCGTCCAGGCTTCCTTCTGCAGTTGGAGCTTCTGGTCTGGCCCCACGGGGCCCTTCCCCTGCAGAGTTCACCTTATGACCTCCAGAAGGTAGCCAGCTCAGACAACAGAAGAAAATAGGTGTCTTTTTTTTTTTTTCTAAGGTAGTAATAGATTTTTTTAAGCCCAGGCCCTTCGTCTCGGTTAATTACAAATGTTGTATTCCAGTGGTTGAGGCGGCACTTCCCAGTGCCGTCCAGGATTAATGGTTGCGACCTCTGGCTGCTCATTGGAACCGATTTTGAAAACGTATATTCCCCCAAACCCTACCCCCAGACTTTCTGAATCAAAATCTATATTTTTCAGAGCCTCTATTTTTAAAAAAAAAAAAAAAAAAAAAAAAAAGCTCTATAGGTAATTCTGGTACTTAGCCAGTTTTGGGAACTCCTAATACAGCTACATTTTTAAGATCTGGTACTGTGAAAACCTTCTATTGAAACAATTTAGAACTTAATTGGTTCTAAGCTAAAACAATTGGAGGAAAGTTAAAAAAATTAAAACCTAATACCTTTGAAGATCTGTATATAAATCTGACTAATGCACTAGCAGCAAGGTGTCATGGGCTGAGCTTTAGAGAAAGGCACTTAATTATGTTTTTGAATCTAAAATTGGTTTGACCAGATAATAATTCATTTTGATGTTGAGCACCTGATTCAAATCATTAAGTATACAATGGAATCATTTTTCATCCCACTCCATATTTGCTGTGACGTCGCTAAGGTTATTTTTCCTCCGCCTTAGTCTTTTCAAGGTTAAGAGTAAACTTATCTGGGGTTTGAGACTCTCCGTTTTCTCTCACGTCTGTGTCTACGGGTTTTGATTTAAGTTGCTCATAAAATGTGGCTTCGCCGTGGAAGGAAACCTCTGGCAGCAGACAGTTGCCTCCCAGTCGGGGAGCATCTTCAGTCCCACGTACATGTGGACACGGCAGGGTACCCGCAGCCTGCGTCGTGCTGGCCTCTGGATAGCGGAGCTTGTCCCAGGAGTGGTGTCTCGTCCTCACCTGCGCTGGACTGAGAGAGTGGTTCCTTCAGAAGGCTTCATCCTTCTGGCCCCCTTGAGTAGTTTTTGTATAAGCCTCCGTCTTCCTCGGACCAGGCGCCAACCGCGCTCAGTGGTAAGGTGCAGAGTGCGTGAGCCGGCAGGCCCCACCACCGACGCGTGCCGGCTTCTGTGGTCCGCAGGCCGCGGTGGTTCACCTGGCTTGTTTATTCCTAGGGAGTGTCACTAGCGCGTCTGGGCCTCAGCCAGCGAGCGGCAGCTGCCTGGTCTCCTTCAACAGCCGGCCCGACGGCCTGCACCAGCATTTCTACTCCGTGTCCAGTGCGGGCCAGTGGAACGAGGCCACGGTCATTGCCAACTCGGCCATCAGCAGTGGTAAGAGAGGGCGCAGCCTGGACGAGACGAGACGCCCCCGGGCTCCGCCTGCTCCAGAGCGAGCGGTGGGCCGTGGGGCAGTGACGGGAGTGGGTGCAGCAAGCCTTCCGTCTGCCCAGCGCTCATCGTCGATAGACTGTCTCGCCCTCGTTGTCTCCTTTGCGCCTCTGAGAAACCCTTAGGAAGAGAGGACCTTTGCCCCCATTGCACAGATTTGGAAACAAAGGCCGTAGAGAGGCGAGTGGTTTGCGTAGGGTTTCACGGAAGAAGCAGAGCTAAGTAGCATCACATTTTATGCCCCCAGTACACTTGCTGACACTTGGTGGCCTCACGCTTCCATCGGTGGTGCCTAATTTATGTTGTTAGAGTTGAATTTTTTCCCCTTCAAAGAAAAACGCATAATTCATTCTCTTTATTAGCTTTGTGGTGTGCCCTCAAAATTTTGCAGAATCCCTTCTGTAATCCCTGATCCCTAGACTCTGGCAGTGGCACAGTGGTGGGCATTTGTGCGAAAGCGTGAATTATGCGACATCGAGGGAACACAGGCTTGCTGAAACAGGCTTTGCCTGTGGCACTTTGTCTATGGCCCACTCACCAGTATTTAAAGGAATTCCCACTGTTGTGTATAATCTATCAGACAGAGTTTTAGAGGGATTTTAGCATAATTTGTTCTAATTAAAAGATTTCAGCATCAGGTCTTCCCCATAGACCTCCCAGCTGCTGCAGGAAGCGGTCGCTTGGGGTAAACATCATCCTTGCTTCTTGTTACCCCATACTCGGGAGGCAGATGCTGTCAAGCGGGGCCCTGGAAGGGAGACGGCTCCAAATGAGGCGAGAAGAAGAAGTGGCATCGGTAAAGGGCACTCCAAAGGTGCCGTGGCAAGGCGGGTCCAGAAAGGCACGTGACTTGGAACCTCACGCCGTGCCCCGGTGCTAGCGCACGTGCTGTGCCAGCCCCCGTGTTTCTGCCTCAGTCAAGAAGAGACGATTTGCTGGGCAGCACAGGTCTGCCTTTCATCTGAAGCCATGATGCTGTCTGGAGAACTCCAGCAAGGGCAGTTTGTCAGTCATTATAAATTAAACGTTCACAGTTTATCCCCTCATAATGCAACACATGTGCATTCATGACCAGCGCGTTCCCAGACGGCCGGAACGCGCCTTCGGCGTCGGGCGGATCGTTCTAACTGGGCCTCGTTGAGCCAGCCACCTCCCCTTTCTTACCTGGTCAATGGACGCGCTGCTCCATTGTGCGAGTTGACAGGTGTGTGGCGCCGTCCCTGGTACTCAGCTTCTGTGCTTGAACATCTGCTCTTATCACAGTTGCTTTTTTCAGAAGGATCAAGCAATTCACATACCTATTTTATTGCCAGATACTTCCAAATGTATTGATTTGTCAGTCAGTCTTGGGATTAGGGTGGGCTGTGTCCCAGCCTTGCCGTGAAGGTTTGTTCACACGGAGCCACGTTTGAGGGCAGGAGGAACTGCAGCTGTCTGTCTCTCCTGGTAGGCTGCCCTGGATACTGTGGTGGCTGAGTGGCTGTGACTTGGCCCTGGCTGGCCAAGCAGCTGCAGTCTCAAGCCCTCCTACTTTGAGAATTGTGGAGTACACAGCCTGGTTAGAGCATATTTTTAAGTTCTATTCCTTGTGTGCTATCAGAGTTATGTTGGGAGGAGGATTTGAAGAGCAAGTTCTTTACGGAGACCATGGCCCCAAATCTTTACCTCCCCTAAGTTCGGAATTGTCTTCTGGAAAAGGCATTTGAAGCAGCATGTTAATCTGTCTAAAATCCACTCTATACAATTACTCCTCTTGCATGATTCTGTCTCTGAAAGATTCAGTAGATAACTTTCCTTCTACATAATAGCTCTTTATGTTTGATTATAGGTGTATACAGTAGGCATTACCAAACCGACAAATCATGAGACTTAATTCTTTCCAGCTCCTTGGTTTGGTGGAAGGTCTCTTTCTGCAGTGGCCTGCACGCGCATATTTATACAGTGCCTGTAAGGGCTCAAGCTCACTTCCCTGTGGATGCTGTGTTTAGATTTGCAAAGCAATTCCACTTCTGTTAATGCCCTTGAATGTCCATTAATCGTTCACGATGTAGCACATTTGTTGAACACTAGATGTTCTCCCTGACCACAAGAAGCTTGGACTCTCAACCCAGAGATAAAAAACGCACATCCCAGGTGTTAGTCTCTAAGGAACAGGGTTAGAGAACAGCAGAGAAAGTCCAGTGCAGGGGTGGTGCAGGTGGTGTAGGGTTGGTCGTGTTGATCAAGGAAAGCTTGAGCAATGCTTAAAGAGCCCGGTGGAGCTGTGTGCAAAACAGCGGGAGGAAGTTAGTGTAAGCATTGAGGCAAGCTGGACAAAGACTCAGAGAGCCTGGAAGGGAAAATGAAACAGCCAAGAAACTGCACTGAAAGGAAAGGTGTTAGCTGAGGTACAACAGAATGTGGAGATGCAAAAGAAGAGCTTTGAGAGTGCAAAACTGCAACATTAATTAAGCATCTTAAAAGACTTAGTGCTGGCAAATAGTGCAGATTCTGAAAGACAATAGAATGTTCCACAGAAGTAAGATTCCTACGGTTTTCCAGGGATCTTCACCCATGTCTGTACTTGTCTAAGGACTGAGAGAATGTCACACCCAAAGTATTGCTGGAAAGAGAAGGCTTTGTGATGCTGGTCTCCTTTGATCTTCTTGGGGTGGATCCTGTAGCTAGTCCCCTCTTACAGCTGGGAAGACCCTGCTCCAGGAGGATTAAATGTAGCTTGCCCAAGGTTGCAGAGTGGTGAGGTGGCCCCAGAGCCTTCGCTTCTCCCCACCGGGGGCTTTCAAGGTGCACTGTCCAGACCAGCAGCTGCAGCTCTGCCTGGGAACTAGTTAAAAATGCAGCTCCTCAGGCCCCACCCCAGACCCACTGCACCCAAAACTCGGGTTGGGGCCCAGCAACTGTGTTTGAAGAAGGCCTCTGCACGGCCAGGCTCCATGCTGAAGTTTGGGAACACCTGTCTAAATCCTTGCTTCCCAAAGTGGGGGCCACGGACCAAGTGGCATCTGGCTGATTAGAAATGCAGAGTCCCAGACCCCACCCCATATTTACGCACTGAATCGAGGCTGCTTGCTCACAAAGATCCACCTTCCGAAGCCCTGCCCCAGACTCCGCCGCCTCGCCAGCTGCCTGCGGTGAAGGCTCGCAGGACCCGTCCTTAAAGGTGACTGGTCAAGCGGCCAGTCCCCCAGGGCCTGATGGGTTCGAAGACCTCAGCCTTGGCATGAGCATTCCCGTGGTACTGAGCAAATAATTACCAAAAAAAAAGTGACTAAGAGCTTTGTGTGTGGGTTTGTTGTTTTGTTTTTAGTTGCGATGGATACTCTACCAACCAACGCAGCCTTATTTATTTATTTGTTTATTTTAAACGATTCTAGCTTCCTTCCCCCCCACTCTGGCTTGGATTTCAGAGTCATGAAAGCTGATGTTGAGCTAGCAGTAGGAATGGGAAGAAGCCAAGCAGCTTTTAGAATCCAAGCTCCCGCGTGCTGGTGACTGTGCCTTCCCACTGCCACACGCTTTTATTGTATAAAATCATAATCATAACATCGGGATGCGTTTTTCTCTGCTCCCTTGTCCCCACTAAATTAAGACTTTGGCTCCACAGAACTTTTCCTCCAAGTCTTCCTCTCTTGACAAGCCAGTACCCTGAGGGCTTCTGTCTTTTAAGCAGCTGTGAGCAACTCCTAATTAGATAAATTACTTTGTAGTGGGCAAACTACAAAACAGGAGGTGCTGGTTAAATTAAGGGGGGAAGAAAAGAAAAATCCATTCTGTGAAATGGAATGCCCCACTGCTTTATGACTATTACTGTTGGAAGGTTTTACATTTAAGTACCTGAGGTTTAAAATTAAATGTCTAATATAATTTGGCATTGCTAACATGAGACCCGCATCTGCCCTTAGAGAAAATCCAGACAGCTCGGTTCATGTTTCAAATTGCTGTCTGCTGGCTGGCGAGCAACACGGAGGATTGGATCCTTCTTCGACTAAATACCGCATGCTGCTCGGTGTAATTTTTTTAAATGCAGAAACATATTCATCTAAAGCTTCTGCCTTGAAAAAGGCTGTTCTAGTAGAACATGAAAAATTAATTTTTTTTTACATTTTTCCTTACTCTCCTAAGTGTTTGACAGAAGTAATTTTAGCAGCAAGAGAGAATAAAAACTGGTGGCTGTAAATTCCTGTCCTGGAACCTCTTGTGTAGATTCTTTATGGACCCAGAATTGATCTACATGTCAGATCCTGTTGTAGTTTAAACTGTTTATCACCATAATGGCAGCAGTGGGACCCAGAACACCAACTTATAATCCGGGGTGAAAGAAATTGGTGTTTGCAGTCAATGAAGGGGCAGCTTAGCTTTATTGATAGATTCAGAACAATTATCTCTGCAACAACTATTGGCCGAGGGTTTGCCCGAATCTTATTGGAAGCTTGGAATTTTATTTTATTTTTTTGACTAATCATTTTCTCTATAGGTGATTTTCTCTCGAAGTGTTAGCCAAGAGTTAGCATTCCTGGGGGTAGCAGGGGCACTGGGGAGTCATTTGTAGCAGACTGGGTTGTCATATTTCTCTTCAAGGCAAGACCCATTTCAGATGCCTCACATCTGCGCAGAGGGCGTGCGTCCCAGGCGTTCCCGAGCGGCTGGCCAGCCCCGTGGCCCCTCCGCACGCTTCCCTGCCAGCACCAGCTTTGGGCCCAGGGCCCAGCCGGGGTGGTTGCCCTGACCCCATTTTCCAGCTCCGCTGAGCTCTCGGCTTGACTGGTTAGTGGTTCTGACGGTGCCATCCCATCCCGGACGGCTTCGCCCCAACACGGCCTGTCTTCCGAGCACTGAGCGGCCATCACCGCTCCCGTCGGCCCTCCGCTTCCATCTGCTTCTCTTCGGGCCGTCTTCCAGCAGCCCGCTAGGCGGAGGCATAAGCATGCAGCCTCCTCTCTCCTCCCGGGAGGAGTGCGTCGCGTCTGTGTGTGTGCCGTTTCCTGCTCCCCTCTGATCGTGTCATCGTGTGTCCCCACCAGAATCCAGGGCTGTTCAACAACAGATCCTAGTGTGCAGGCATTTGAGTTTTTGCTATCTTTAAAATACTTTTCCCCATGATAAAATTGGGGGTGGGGGGAATGCTGTTTTTATGATTGGGTTAGAAACACCAGTTATAGCTTTGGCCATTGTCTACCCTCCCTTTTGTTTCTCCCTCCCCATAGAGCTGGTCCAAGGAGGGTCAGCAACCCAGCATTTCAGACCTCCGATTTTCCAACAAGTGTGACTTAATTGTGGGTTCTGAGAAGATTTCCTGTCAGTTTATAGATGATGTCTGTAGTCTCAACACTTTGTTCTCTCCTTTGACAGTATACTTACAATTCCAGTAAGTGGCCACCAGGTGGCGGTCATGTGATGCCGCCACCCTCTGACCAGGAGGCTTAACTAGCAGGAGGACCTTACTGAGGGGGTCGAGGGCGAAACTGCAGCTGACCACCACCTCCACTGCGAGCTGCCTCTGTGTCAGGAGCGTCACATCTAATGCCCATTCCCTGGGTATCCTCAGCTCCATTTGGTAACTGAGGTTCCAAAAGTCAGAGAAACATGTCTGAGACTACTCAGTAATTAGCCAAAATTCAAAACCCAGGTCTTTCCGACTCCAGAGCTTATAATCTTTTCCTTCTGCTGCTATTTTTCCTAAAAGGAAAATGAATGCTTAGTATTTTTTAATGCATTGTGTCTTAAAGATTTGTCATCTTTTTATAGAGCTGGCTTTTCTCTCACTCATCCTGAACTTTTCCTTCTGCAGTTCCTCCCAAATCTTGGCTGCGATTCAAAAATCATTCCCCTGGGTTTGTCATCAACCTTCAGCTTAGTTCAGTGTTAAAGGGCCCCTGGGCGCTCATCTCTCAAAGCCAGGCTCTCCCTGTCCCTGCCCCCAGCAGTCTTCCTTCAACAGGCTGGTGGGCCTAATTAAAGGATGGCCCTGGTTCCTTCCAGGCTCAGGGCACCTGCTTCCCCCTCTCTGCATGTGGCAAAGGAGAAAGCAGAAACTTCGCAGGGTGACTAGCCACAGGGGCGAAAGGAACGGGAGGTTTTTTCCTCCTAATCTGAAAGATAGAACTTTCTACTTTGGTCTTGTTAGTTCGTGCCTCTCAGGTATTTCCAGCAGTAGCTGCTGGCTGGGGAAAGCAGGGGGAAGCAGGGTGGGTACCTGCTGCCTCGATTATCAGAGCAGGGAGCAGTGGATTTCAAAACTGGGAGCCAGTTATCCTCAGGCTACTGCTATTACTGTATTTAAATCTCTTAGCCCCTCTGACCCTCAGTATCTTCATCTAGAACAGTGGTTCTCAATCAGGGGTGATTTTTGCCCCCCTCAGGGAGCATTTGGCAATGTCTGGAGATATTTTTGGTTGTCACAACTGGAGGAAAGGAGGGCAAGCTACCGGCACCTAGTGAGCAGAATCCAGGGATGCTACTGCCATGCGTAGGGCAGCCTCGCTCCCCACAACAAAGAATCATCTGGTCCAAAATGCCAATAGTGCTGAGGTTGAGAAACCCTGATCTAGATGATGAAGCTTTGATTCTGAGGTCCCATCCAGCTCCCGTTGCTGCATTCTACCACAACTTAAATCAGAACCCTTCCCTACAAACAAAAGAGGCCTGCTCCCTTTTCTCGGGGGCGCACTGCAGTCAGGGCACGACCGCGGGTTCTGGCACTCTCCTCAGGCAGAGGGTGCAAGCTTACAGCCAGCTCCGCAGCAGTCCTGCTGCGGCTGCCGACGATGGCGCCAAGTGGCATTTACTGAGCCCTCCCCGCTTGCCCGGCACAAGAACCCGCGGGATGGGAGTCAGTGCTTCAGCAGCCGGGCCGTGACCCCCCGGCAGGTCAGTGGCCGTGGCCACACTCAAGCGCAGGCTGGGGCCTAGTCACAGCCGCGCTGTTCGCTCAGCCGTCTTCTCGCCGCCTCCAAGAGCTGCGTGAGCGCGGGAAGCCTCCCTGCCGGGGCCACGATGGCCTTGGCTGTGGAGCGTGTCTCTCCGCTGCCGGGGGAGGACACGGAAGCCAAGTTCATCAAACGTGTGGACGACACTCTTTCAGAGGCACAATCTTGGCATCCTCCAGATTTAGAGGCTACACAATGGGTTGAAACTAACCAAGTGAAACTTAGAGACAAATAGCCTGAGTTTAGGTTCATAAAACTAATTGTACAAATACAGACTTGGGATGCCACACCTTGGAAGGAAAGACGGGGCCAGGTGCTGCGAGGTGAGGACTGGGGCAGGGGGCTGACTGATGTGGGGGTGGTGGTCTTGAGAGTTTTAACCTGATTCCGTGCAAATCCAGAGAACTCAACTAGGGGCATGGAGAGAAGTGGCGGGGACAGTCTGGGTAGTGTAACACAGTGAGGCCATAGCGTGGACTGTCAACAGCCACATCCAGCTTTTCCCTCCGCATCCTTCATCCCTCCTACTGTCCCCACCGCTTTCTCCATCACCTGGTCACCCTCCTCGTGCGTTGCCGGTAGAGCAGGAAGAAGTTGCTCGCGTGTCCCCCCACCACCTCCAACGCCAAACCCACCCACCCACCTGCCTCTGTAGCGGCCACGGGATGAGTTCTCCCTGCTCCTCGGAAATGCCATCCCTTCCACCTCTGGGTGCACGTCCTCTGGTCTTCCAAGGACTGGGCTCCCGCATCCTCCTCCCTTTTCCACAACAGCCACTTCTCCCCAGATACTGGGTCATTCCTTTCAGCAAACCAACCTGCTTGGCCATTTCCCATCCTCACTCCTTGTCTCTCTGCAGCTTCTGACCCCTTTTCAGCTTTCCTTCTCAGCAAACTTTCCCAGAACAGTTGTCTGTATCACTGTCTCCACTTCCTCTTTGATGTTTTCCTCCTCCCCAGCGCTCCTCCACCAGCACCACCCCCTGCCATCCCGGCACTTCCTGGTTCCATTCATGTCCTGGCTCCCGGCATCTTAGCTACCACCAGGCCTCACGTGGCTGATGCTGGCCTTCTCTGCCCTCTCCTCTGCTCTTGTCCCCTCTCCTCTCCTGCCTGCGCTCCCTCCTTGAGTAGGCCTCACTGTCTCTCTAGTGCCGAAGCCGCCCAGGTTCACGTCCCCAGGCCTGACCTCTCCTCCATCGAGCCAACCCCCTACCTGAGACGGAGCGGGCAGCACACGCTCAGCGTGCTCAAAGCAGAGCTGCAGAGTTCACCCTGGACCCATGTCCTCGCATCTCATCCTCCCAGGAGCTCGAGCCGAAAACCTAGAGTCGCTCATAACGCCTCTCTTAACCTCGCTTCCCAGGGCCAACGCATTAGCTTCGTTCCCTCCCCGAGACTGCCGGGATCCGTGCTGGCTGTGCCCCCTTGCCTCCTCCTCCACTGCCCACCCTGGTTCCAGCAGAAGCCTGCCCCGGTGGTCCCACTGCCTGCTTTGATTCTTGTTCCCCTGACGTCCCCTCTCAGACTGGCATGCTCATCTTTAAGACAGTCAGCTTGCCACCCGCCCGCACGGAGCAGTCCAGTGGCTCCCCAACACACACGCCATAGATCGCTGAGCCTTCATTTCTTGCTGGCAAGGCCCCAGACGGCCTGGCCCTGGCAGTTCCTTCACGCACCTCCTGCCCTGCCCTGCCCTGCCCTGCCCTGCCCTGCCCTCCCCTGTCCCTGCCCTGCCCTGCCTCCCCTCCCTCCCCTGCCCCTGCCCTGCCCTCCCCTGTCCCTGCCCTGCTCTGCCCTGCCCTGCTCTGCCCTGCCCTCCCCTTCCCCTGCCCTCCCCTGTCCCTGCCCTGCTCTGCCCTGCCCTCCCCTTCCCCTGCCTTCCCCTGCCCTCCCCTGCCCCTGCCCTGCTCTGCCCTGCCCTGCCCTGCCCTCCCCTGTCCCTGCCCTGCCCTGCCTCCCCTCCCTCCCCTGCCCTCCCCTGCCCCTGCCCTGCCCTCCCCTGTCCCTGCCCTGCCCTGCCCTCCCCTGCCCCTGCCCTGCCCTGCCCTCCCCTGCCCCTGCCCTGCCCTGCCCTCGGCCTCCCTTCCTGCACCTGGCCTCTGCTCCTCTGGAGCACATCACCTCCAGTAGCCCCGCCCCACTTCCTGCCCCTTTCCCAGGCTCACTCTCCTCCTTTACGTGCTTGTCTCCTCATGCTCTGCAGTACCTTCTTGCTTGGGTGCCTCCTACCCACTGAGCAGCCGCCGCACTCCCCGCCACTTTCTAGCACGCTGCCTGCCACGTGGCCCTTTTTTCCTGGCCTTTGTCACGGTCTGACATGATCTTGTTTTGTTTCCCTGACTGTCTTCTGTAGCTAGAAGGTGGCCTCAGTGGGGAGAGCAGCCTGGGTCTTGTTTGTTGCCATCTTCTGAGCGACAGCTGGAGCCTGCGCCCGTCCTCGCTCTGTGCAGCTGCTGGTCTCACGCACAGGCCGGTGAGCGTGCGCGTGGCGGCTAGCGTGGCCCCGTGGCCACTCGGAGGCGGCAGTGGCGTGGCGGGCCTGCGGGATGAGCTGCCCGCCTCCGCCAGGGTGATGGGATAGAGTTCTCTGAACTTTTTGTGCACATTTACTAAATTAGGATTCGCTGAGATGAAACAAACCTGAGTTTCCCACCTTAGATGATCTCAACCCACTTGAGGATTGTCAGTTAAGGTAAGGTTGTGTAGAGGAGGTGCATTTCACAGCAGCTTTTTAACTTCATTCATTCAACAAACACTTATTGAACACTTCCTGTGTGCTGCCCACCACCCAGTCCTGGAAGTGCAGAAGGAGGCAAAACCGAAGTCCCCAGCCTCTCATAGTGGGGCAAGGGGAAGGCAGATAATCAATAAGTAAACAAACTAAAATACGCTCTGAGGGGTGTTGAGACTTCAAATGCGGCTAAGAGGTGGCTGTGGCGTTCATTTGCATTCTGAAATCAAATCCTGCGTGAACATGTGAATTCATATTTTCACCTGAAACTGCAGCAGCCATTTATCTGTCTATTCGTTCGTTCGTCAGACAGATATACAGTAGGCACTTAGCATGTGCGGGGGTGCTCAGAGGAGAAGGTGGACGTGATAATTGGGCCTAGGATGCTGGTCAGAGCTCTGCAAGATGCGTGCCCTCCCCGGGGCGCTGTGTGGTGGGTGACAAGGCACTGAGAGCGGGAGGCAGCCAGGGTGAGGGGTGGGGAGGAGGGTTAGAGCGGACCATCGGCGGTAAGCAAAGCTGGCCTAAGGAGGCTTGGACTTCAGCTTGGGGGCAGGAGAGTGATGGGGTGTTCGAGTCTGCTTGGTGTGTGGGCAGACAGAGCAGAGGGGCTGGGGGAGTGGAGTCCTGGCAACCGAGCCCCTCCCTGCTCAGGGAGTCTAGAAGTCTCCAGTAGATCTGTTGGTGAAACTTGCATTTAGCTCTGCATGCCCATGGTTCAGTATTTGCTACATTTCCTCTGCCTGCAAGCCCATCAGTGCGATGAGATAACCAATTGCTTAATTCAAAATAGAAAAGCATGGAAAAGCTTCAGAGTTGCTTTGACCCGGGAGATGAGGGAAGATGCTATGAAAGACTGGGTTTTGAGCCAAGGCATCTTGAACACTGGTTTAAATGGGAGGAGATGAGGGCTCCCCAGTTGTAGCGAGAAGCAGGCAGTAAGAGTGGCCCATGGGCGAGCGAGCAGGGCATGCCAGCTGGTGTGGCAGTCAGGGAAGGCCTGAATGCCTCCGTGCCTGCTTTGTCCAGATTTTAGTCGTTTTTTCCTCCTTGGTCCCTCTGCCACAGTGTATTATTAAAATAAATTTTTAAAACTATTAAAATACAGAAGTCTAAAATTTTACAAAATCATTTTCTATTTTATTATTTTCTAGTCTTTGCATTTTCTCTTGGAAATGTTTGACTTCAGGTGTGTGTCTTAGTTTGCCAAAGGGCTGCCGGTACAAAATACCAGAAATGGGTTGGCTTTTATAATGGCGATTTTATTTGGGGTAAAAGCTGACAGTTCTGAGGCTGTGAAATGTCCAAATCAAGGCACCATCAGAGATGCTTTCTCACCAAAGTCAGCTGCTGTTGTTCCTAGCGTCGAGGCAAGATGGAGGGCGATCTCTGCTGGGATCCCTGCCGTCCCCTCCAGAGCCCAGCATCTCTCAGAGCTCACCCATTGGCAACCTGGCTTAGGGCCTCCTCTCTCAGTCTCGGCTGCTCTGCTTTCTTCCCGAGTTCAGCTGTCAGCTCTCAGGCATATGGCTCTTCTTTTCAGCTTTGGCTGCTAGTGATCCTTGAGTTCTCCTTTCTCATTGTGGGATCAAAAGTGGCAGAGCTCCCTTTTCCTGTGTGTCTCCATTTATATCAGACCCAGCAAGAGGACGGAGACCAAAGCTGGCTCATGTCTCACTGACATTGTCCAATCAAAAGCATCTCACACCAACGGGAATGGGTTAGTTCAAAAACCTAATCTTTTTCTTTTGGGGATTCATAAAGGAACTTCAAACTGTCACAGTGGTTTCTGTTTTTTTGTTTTTGTTTTTGTTTTACAGCTAGAAAGCATCATTTACTACCCCAGATCAAATTACAAATAGTGTAGTATAAAAAGATTTGTTAAATGTATATGCTGCTTCTCCAGCTGGGAAAAATGAAAAATAAACTTTTGTAGTTATAAAATATTAGAACATAGGACTTTAAAATATTGCGATTTAGGACTTGTTCTCATGGTTTTATATCACTTTAGGGCCAGGAAAGTATTCATTTTTGGGATTTCTGTGGTTTGCTCTCAGATCCTCAATCTAGGAGACAAGTAGTTTAAGAAACTTCTATCATGTCATTTCCTTGGTCATTTTGTCAACTATTAGAGTAAAAATTGGTCAGGTATTTGTCAACCCATCCCCTAATTCCTGTTATAAAATTTTAAAAGACATGTAAAAAGGAAGGACCTAAAAATTTTGAGAGACCAAGAAGAAAGCAGTGAAGTGAGGGTTGGTGAAGAGTGGTTACACCTAAAGATGTGTAACTGTGGGATAGTTAGAGGGAGGAATATGGGAGAGAGGGGAGGGCTGATGGATGGATGGGGGAGAGTCAGGGATAGAGGGATGGACAGATGCATGGTGGAGACAGAGTGACAGGTGGATGCACAGATGGATGGACGGAGTCAGAGACAAAGGGAGAGAAAGAGATAGATGGCTGTATGGAGGTAAACATAGAGATGGAGACAACTCGTGGGTGGATATATGGTGGATGGTGGATGGATGGGAGGATGGAGATGGGGGAAGGGAGGATGAGGAGGGAGGGACGGAGGATGGGGAGGGAGGGAGATGTATAATGATTGGCCAGGGGCATCTTCAAACCCTCTGTACATTTTCTCCTTTGCTATTTACCTGTTACTTAGTTTTGCATTCTTCACCTTCTTCAGTGAGTATGTCTGTCCTTACAGCCTTGCTTTCTTATCTGACAGATAAGATTATTAACAGAAAGTGGTATTAATATTAATTATACAGTGATACTAAAAATTTTATATCATGAGGAAACAGATGGCTATTTTAAATGACTTAGATTTTTTTTTTATTCTTTTACATGAGAAACATTTTAAACATATTTAGTTATAAATGCTATTTTAATTGCCACACTGTTTCTGCAGTGGGGTTTTAAAAATCTTATTACATTTGAGGAGAAATGATTCTATGTAAATTTCAGAGTCTCATAAAATGCATACTTATTTCCAGCAAAGGAATTACAATTACACTGAAAAAACCATATTTGGGGGTATAATATTATCTAAGTAGATGTACCATCCCGTCCCCACACCTTATCGTTTCATCTGGTTTTAACTCAGAAGTTCAGCTCTAAGGTGCCACTTGCTTTCTGCAGGACTTAGGTGAGCCACCTGGCCTGGGCTACCAGTTGTCTTGGTAGGTGGATCCTCTCTCTTTCACAGTATTTCAGAACAGATGGTTCCTGGCTAGACTCCGAAATTATCACTAAGATAAACTTTAGAAATGTTTATTTCCTCTATAACATAATTAGAAAACAGAACAGCTTTATGTACTTCAAATTTTTAAGCTTAATTTTCCAAGATTAGTAGCTCAACTTTAAAGCTTTGCCTTAATGCAAAGAGTGAAATCAGCATCCCTTCTCCCCAAAACAAGACAGAAATAACCCATCTCCCTGTTGTTCTGTTGCTCTCATTTAACACCAAAAATGTCCAGGAAAGCCTGTGTCCAGAAGCACCGCTTCAGCCGTCTCTGTGCGCGGAGGCCTTTGTGTTGGAGAGGCAGGTGGGAATTGACGTCTGGGGGCACGTCAGGCCCCATCAGTCAGAAGGCAGTGGCAGCGCCTGTGAGACAGGCGGGCCAGGCCCCCGGGTGAGATTTGTAAGGCTGCGGCATCCCGTGTAGGGCACACGTTCTGGGAAACTCATCAGCACGCGATGCATCTAAAACCGTCAAGGTTTGGGTGATTTTCGAGGTCAAGGTTGGGGTGCCCGAGTTTTCCACGCACCTTTCCTCTGAGGGGCACTGACAGTACTGTAAAGCAAAGGGGTAGCAATCAGACCGTGTTAGTAAAGTTTCTGGACAGTTAATTTTAAAAAATAGAAATCATTTGTCCTTCCAGATAATTTCCTTTTTTCTTAAAAGCACATTAATTTGCATTAACATAGTCTGTTTTTATCTTTAAAATTATTTTATTTCTAGAAGTATGGATAATAAATATACTATTTTAAGAGTCTTACCTTTACGTAGATATGACATTTATGTGCCTTCTTTGAGCAGGTGGCTTAGCTGTTATCATTTGTCTTTGTTGATTTTTACAGTAATAACTTTGGAATTTTCCCTAATTATCAAACATTACATTTTAGAAAAGTTAAAAATGCAGAGAAGCTTTTTGCTTTTATTAAAAAAAAATTGACTTCTATACTCAGCTGTTAGTTTAGAGATAGATGCCCTCCTAGTGTGTATTAAATGCATTATGTGTCCGTGAGTGTGTGTGCCTTTTTTTTTTTTTTTTCAAATTTTGGATTATATCATAACTGACTTTTTCCTCTTACACAGTCTATTAAAATTTTCCATATCATTACATATTATTCCCATGTAACTTAATTAATGTTATCTTTTTTAAAGTAACTGCAAATATGTTAAGTTTCCACTCTATCTAAAAACATTTCAGAAATTAGAAACAACCTCCCTGCCCAGCAGTAGGGGATTGGTTGAATTCATTATTGTAACCCCCTACCAGGGAATACCACTGCCTTAGCTTCCCAGGGTTGCCACAGCAAGTCAACACAAACTGGGCGGCTTAAACCAACAGAATGTATTGTCTCCCAGTTCTGGAGGCCAGAAGTCTGAGATTCGGGTGTCAGCGGGGCCGTGCGCCCTCTGAAACCTGTAAGGCAGAATCCTTCCTGTGCTTTCCCACTCCTGGTTCTGGTGGTTTGCCGGCAGTCTTTGGCGCTCCTTGGTGCACGGTGGCAGCACTTCAGTCTCTGCCTCTGTCTGCGTGTGGCCTTCTCTCCCCGTGTGTGGCGGGGTCCACATCTCCCTCCTCTTATCGTGTTGGATGAAGGGCCCACCCTGCTCCGCTGATTCCAGCTGCCGCCACCTTGTTTCCAGAGGAAGTACTGAGGCCCAGGACTTCGCCGTCTTTTAGTGACACAGTTCAACCCTAGCAGTGTTAAAATGCTGCTTTTCATGTGGTCACTTGGAAAGATGTCCGTGTAAAATGCAGCGTCGTCACTGACCTATGGGGGCAGTGACGTCACCACCAAGAGTGTCATCACACGCCCCCCGCCGGGCTAACCACGCTGGCGCCCACCGCGGAGCCCTCCCTGGGCTGTGCCTGGAGACCCTCCCGCTACACGCGTGGCCCTGCCCCGACAGCACCTTCGCGGAGGGGCCTTTGCTGAGCCCCAGTTGAGGCTTGCCCCGCCCCCTTCCCGCTTTGCTTTCTGCACAGCAGTTAGCACCTCCTCATGGCCTTTGGAGCTTCATGTTCCTGTCTGGGGCCTCCTAGAGTTTAAGCTTCAGAAGACCCTGTCTTGTTCACAGCCCCGTCCCCAGGGCCTCAGGTGGTGCGCCCGCAGTCCCTGCCCCTCAGGTGTTAGGAAATGCACGGGCAGCAGCTCTGACCTCACCGTTGCCAGGCCTGGAAGTGCAGCTCTAAGCGCATGTCGGCACCACTTCTGAAAATGAGGACACAGAGGCTTCAAGGGCGGAAGTCACGTGCTGGGACGTGCAGCTGGTCAGCGTCGGGCCCGGGCGGTTCCGTCAGAGCCTGGCTGTGCCGCCCATGCCGCATGCGTGTGTGCACATGTGCATATGCGAGTGCACGCAGAAGTCCCCTGGCTCTAAGGGGTCATGGGAGGTTTTTTTGTTTGTTTGTTTGTTTGTTTTCTTAAATATGGAACGCTCCACGGATTTGCGTGTCATCCTTGCACAGGGGCCATGCTAATCTTCTCTGTATCGTTCCAATTTTAGTATATGTGCTGCTGAAGCGGGCACTCATGGGAGGTTTTAACTGTTTTTTCTCCTGTTCTGTTTTTGCCCTTGAATATGTATTATTCACCGAAAAAATTTTAGTAAGTTAAAGGTTATTTTTTCAAAAATGAATTCTACAGTTTGAAAGGACACAAACTAAGAGGCAAACACCTGAGACTCTGGCGGTGGAAGTATCAAGTTTGAAGTTTTAATCTATCAGAAAAGAGCGCACTGGCAGAAAGTGGTAGCATTAGAGCAAAGAGCAGGGCAGAGGCTGGCATCTGAGAGGGGGTTGGGGGCCCGGGAGGCCAGAGTCGGTATCAGGCGAGAGCCAGGACCTGTAAGCCCTGTCCCCGCGTGGCCACCTGCTGACCACCCCTTAGCTGCATGGCTCAGACACGCAGTCACCAAGCCCCTGCCCGCGGCACCTCCATCAGTCCATGAGGCTTTGCACGGCAGGTCTTAGGACAGGCACCTGCGGTTCAGGTAAGGAAAGAACCCTGTTGAGCAGCTGAGAGAGGTTTCACCCCTGCCTGGGCACCACAAGCAGCATTGCCCAAAGGTGACCGTCTTCCAAAACTAGTAGAGAGCGTGCCAATACCAGTTTTCCTGAAATTTTATGAAACAAAATTGTCTTGGGAAACTGGACAAGGAATGGCTGCTAGTGACAAGAAATTTGCTACATAAAACGCCATTAACATTAATAGAGACACAGGAAGGCGCAATTCAGTGGAGAAACCGGGTGAAATGCTCATGAGTTCGGCAGAGGTGCTCCATCTACCGTATTCCAGTATTCAGTGGAATTATTTACAAATGGGGACTATCGGTAGAAGAATGGATCACACCTTAGAGTTTAATGAGATTGAGCAAATTCTAATATCCCACAGTCACTGAGTGTTCTAGCAAGGCTCTGGGTCGTGGTTTTGCTCCTGCCTCGCTCACGTCAAGCACAGCTTGAACAAATAGATGGGGTGAGGGAAGAACCTGACATGCAGTGTGACAGATAGGCAGGCCCCTATTTTCCTAAAGAAGTTTTTTCCTGATAAAGTGTAGCTTTAATGTCTCAAAAGAGGCAGGCCTGTACTCTTCCAAAGGAGCTAAAAAATATTATGTAATTCCCTGATTATGCCTCATCTCAGCCTGATCTGCTGCCCGGTATCTCTACCTCATCAATTTGTTCTTTTTCTTTACAATTGCATTTTTCCAGTGAAATCCCACGTGTCTACAAAGATAGATGGATGGATGGATGGGCAGGTAGGTAGGTAGATTTGCCATTTGGAACGTGACTAGTGAATTCTGCTTCTGTGCTCATTTTGTATATTAAGATTATAAACGCCATGCTCTTACTAAATATCAGCTTTTGCCTTTGTCTGTCTTCCACCCATCATCATGAATAAGAGAAAATGCAGTTCGTGGCTCTAGCTACAGAAATCCTCAGGCAGAGGTGAGCCGCTCCCGTCCCTCAGGTTCTCACCACACCGTTAGGTGCAGGATGAAAAGGTCTGCTAGAAAAGGTAGGGTTACCTTTGCCTATGAAATTCCAGAGAGCTAGAAATAGGAGACGAACTTGGGTTCCTGGAAGAAGACTCACCCATTTCTCCCTGTTCTGTGGTCAGAGCCAAGGAAGCAGGAAAGACACTTAAAATAACCATGGCGCCCCTCCCTACAGCTTTTCACTGCTGAAAAAGGGAGCATGAGGTGTTTGCTAGTCAAAGCGGATCAGAGTTTGTTTGAGATGTTGGAAAGTGGGGTGAGTGGGAAATGTCCAACCTGGCTTAGGCCCCCGTGGGCCTGGATTAATCAGGAACAGGGCACTCCCATTGTGCCCATCCCCCCGGTGGTGGCTCAAGAGTCTTCTCCCCAGCCAGGGCACATAAACCAGCCAGGGCACATAAACCAGCCAGGGGTAGAATCCCCAGGAGCAGGAGACAAACAGCGGGGCCTGAACGTCAGGGATGTGTGGGCAGGAGCCAACGACAAGAGAGTGTATTCCAGAGACAATTAGGGGATGTCAGGAACCTCAAGTGTGGGGAGAAGAGAGAAAGGAATGCATTCGTGCTCCCTGAGGCAGGAAGGAGGGCGCTTACCTGGTGGGGAGGTGGCAGGTAGTCCCTTCTTTTAACCTCACCCCAGGGGATAAAAGACAGCCTGGAGGAGAAGAATGGGAAGGAGCCGTTCTTTGATGCATAGCAGGCAGGCGGCAGATTCTACTCTGCCTGCCACGGCCGCTGCACCCATCCCTGACCCCCCATGCCAGCCACAGGGCCTGGGGTTTTTGCTTAAGGAAAAAGAGGAAAATGCCAGTTATTATGTCTTGAAGTGCAATTTTGTCTTTCATTTTATTTTAAAGCCATTGTCTCTGATGATCACTCTTAGTGCCTGATTGAAGTATGTTGACGAAATTTTAGACATGATAAAATGCTTTAAAACTCAAAGCAAATTCAACTCAGAATCTCAAAACCCTTAAATTCCTTTTCTTTTCCTTTCTTTCCTTTTCCTTTCCCTTTTCCTTTTCCTTACAGGACAATGCCCAAATTCCAAAAGTGAGATAAAAGTAGCATGATGAAATTATTAGGATGCAAATGAAATCCATTCTTTTCATAACAACAGTGTTCCGGAATTAATACTGAATTATTAATTGCTTTTCCTCAGAAGCAGATTTACTCCTCTTAAGCACTTTTGTCAATCCCCAAGATAATACTCTGAATGATGGCTTATTTTTGTGGAAAAAGGAAACAAAACAAGAGAGACCCATTTGGCTGATGTCATGATTGAAAAAGGCTGTGCTTGCTTTAAAAAAAAACACAACACTTCAGGAATGAAATGATCTCTGATCTACAGTCTCGAATGAACATGTTACTCATAGGGTCTTTATCCTTGGGTTGTTGCTGAGACAGATACCCAAGCATAGCATCTGGCAGATTTTCAGGCAGGTCAAAATGATCTGTGTGTTAAAAACTTTTCCTGCACTTAACTGCTCTCAGGCGCATGGACTCACAATGCCGCGGGGTTGTTGTGAGATTCAGTATCACAGAACACAGGAACGTTGAGCCGTTTTTCAGAAGAGCTTTTCCATTTTTAATAAATCTCTTACTTGTCCAAAGCTTAATTGTTGGAACCAGTAGTTTTTCTTTAAACTCCATTTTTGGAAATGACTGTAGAGTGGGGTTAAGATTGGGCAACCATGTATTGATAACCACTTTGGGAGAGGGGCCTAAACTGGGATTGTCCAAGACAAAGCTCCCTGCTTGTTGGGTCTCTTATTGTGTCCCTCATTATGTCTCCATGTTGCATCATCTCGTTGCGTCATCTTGTTGCGTCATGGATGTCATGCGGGTTGAGATGGGTCGCTAAGTACTCTTAGAGACAGCTTTTGTTTCTCATGGGCCCACCCACAGGAATCTCTCACTTTATGCCAGTACAAAACGAACAATTTTCTCATAATCCTAGATAATCTGTATCTTGGACTGTCGGTACATCACACCACACCAGCCTCCTCAAACCTTCGTGGACTTGGCAGTTTTTATGCCATCAGAACCTAGACCTTGACAAATCGAGGAAACTTTCACTCTCCTTTGAAAGAAGGAGAAATCTTAAACTACAGATATTGGTAGAAACAAAATGGTCTGCTAAGATCGAGTTTTGCTATCTGGAACATTTTGTATTTCTTGGGATTGGCTTCAGGTTTGGGGAACCTCCTGTCACTCTACCTGCTATCTGTTTGTGACCTGGTCAATTAATCTAAATACAATTATTTAATAGTAGAGTCAAAAATGAAAGTTCTTCACCCTCATATCTTTATTAACAGCCCACTGAGTTTATTCTAGAATTCAATGCACAGATGATCTTCTTGTTTCAACAGTAAGATACACTGTCACCTGCCACTAGTTTACAGACATGAATGGGTTGATAAGAATTCCTTTTCAGGGAGAGGAAGTTAGAGGTTAACTCCAGCCTTGGAATCTACATAAAATATATACTGCACTCATTAGTCATTAGCAGCATGTTAGCAAAATTGTAAAACAGCAGGAGAGAGGAATATTCTCTTTGCAGTAGCTGTTAAAGAAGTCATTTAACACTTTCTTTTTAAATTTCATAGAAGAAATCCTCATTTAAATGTGGGGTCTTTTTTTCCATGTATTTTTATCAAAAAAAAATATATGTTTATTTTGTTAAGCCTACAAAATAGGTACCCAAGCATCTCATGATACAAATGGAGGTAAATGTATTTTGAGTGCTTCTGTGATTTAATGTCAATCTGTAGTAATACAGAATTACAATTAGATTAGAGTGTCGGTATGTTTTTGAGCTGTTAATTGTATCTGTAATATCTTCCTTTTTGTCCACTGTGGTCTCCCCGAAGCCTAGAACTGTGCCTCACACATCCACACTCAGGAGTTGCTTATTGAATCAGTAAATGTGTTATATGTACACACACATACACACCTTGAGTGTATAGTCAAGGTCATGTTTCTCTGAATGAGGAGCTTGGCCACACCAGGGGACTGGTGGTTGCTGGCTTGTCCTCCTGCAGCTGCAGCTCCAGGGCTTTCAGTTCAAGGTCACTGTGGATAAACTCCCAGTGGAACCCAACCTTTCAGAACGTCTTCATGGGCTGAGTGGTTCAAGGAGAAAAGGAAGCCAGTCAGCAGTTGGAATCCATTGTCTGGGGCGATTGTTAGGGCCCAGGTGTGCAGAAAGAAACGGCGTGCCCCGTGACTCGAGGGGCCTCTCTTAGTGGCCGCGCCTTCCCTTTGAGGTACCTGACCCCGGGATGCTGTCACTCACCGTTTGGACTATGGCATGCCACCCACAATCAGGAAAGGCTTGGGGGAAGCAGATGTGGCTGAAGTGACTGGGCTCCCGTCTACCATATGGGAGGTCCAGGGTTCGAGTCCCAGGGCCTCCTGGTGAAAAAGCAAGCTGGCCCACGCAGCGAAGCGGCGTGCCGGCCCACCCAGAGAGCTGGCGCAGCAAGATGACGCAACAAAAAGGGACACAGAAGAGAGACAATAGGAGGCGCAGCAGACCAGGGAGCTGAGGTGGCACAAGAGATTGAGCGCCTCTCTCCACCCCGAAGGTCCCCAGATCAGTTCCCAGTGTCGCCTAAAGAGAAGACAAGCAGACACAGAAGAACACAGAGAGAGACGACAGCGAGCGCAAAACAACGAAGGGGGAGGGGGGGGAATAAAGAAATAAGTCTTTAAAAGAAAAGGCGTGGGGAGCCACAAGGATCCTGTTTCATGAGCAATCTGTCTAATGGTTTAGGAGAGAGTAGGAAAATCACACGGAACAGGAACTTCACTGTTTTGAACGTTTACAAGGCACTGTTTCCATGAAGGCGGACAGAAAAGTAGGGAAGGGCCTTTGCAAATTAGCCTTTGATCTCATCCAAAAAAATATCCTGATGTCTTCCACTGTTGACTTCAAACATAACAGAAGGTTACATGTGTTGCCCAAGGGAAAATCTAGATTTTTTTGAAAGAAGATGTAATTTATCATCATAAATGTTAATAATTTATTCTCCAAAAGACTGAAAACCTGTAAAGATATTTAATATATTTTTCAGCTGGTATCAGAATAATATTTGAAACTCTTAGGTCTTAAATATACAATTATAGGTAAGCTGGATTTTTTTTCCCCATCAGCTTCAAAAGACTAATTTATTCCTCTCTGTGTATCTCTGTGTGTGTATGTTGCAACTGTCATGGCACGGAGCTTGCAGGGCACTGAGGACCCATAAAGAAGTAAAAACTCAGAGGGACATGACGAAATAAGGGAAACATCCAGAGTCAAATCACAGCACACACAGAAAAATGTTCAGTGTCAGGGAAGAACTGAGAAGAGGGGCCGCCCCTCCACCCTGAGGGCTGGGGGGGCTTCAGGCTGAAAGGCAGGGCCCCATGCTTCCCTTGGCTGCAGGGACTGGTCCATGACAGTAGTTTGTCCCACTTTAACTGTGACCTATTTAAAAGCAAATTTCCCAAGATCCTCTGTTACCAAAATTTTTTCCCCTTAAACTTACAACCTTTTGGTGTTAATAATGTATGGTTTGTGTTGTTGTTGTTTTTTTTACTATAGTTGAGTGGTACTTAGTTTTAACTGCAGTGGGTGGTTATTTGAAATGAAATCCATCACCTTTTCTAGCTGTGTTGGCCGGGCTTTCAGGAGTAAGGAAAGCTGAAAGTGCCAGTGAGCCTCGATCCTCACACCCCCCACACAGATTCTCGCTCTGTCCTCTGCTTTATTTTTATCCACAGCATTTATTGTCATCGCCATTATAGCTGTTTCTTGATTTATCCCTTCACTAGAATGTTAGCTCTTTAGGACAGGAATTTGTTTTACTTAATTCTGCATTTGCAATACCTAGAAGAGAGGCTGACACAGGTGAGGGAGAGTCTGTCCATCATTCCAGCCATCTAGCGCGACACCGAGTACCCAGTAGGAGAACTACATGCTCCATCCTCTCGGATTGGTGGGTGTGAGAGAAGGCGAAGAGTCGAGAACTCCCCCAGGTCACTGGCTGGCAGGCCTGGAGGGAGAAGTTGCCGTCAGCCATGATGGGGCAGAGGGTTGAGGGCGAGGTGGATCAAGAAGGAGTGTTTGGGGAAGCGGCTGTGGCTCAATCAGTAGGGCTCCCGTTTACCATATGGGAGGCCCCGGGTTCGGTTCCCGGGGCCTCCTGGTGAAGGCAAGCCCACCCACACGGCGTGGTTAGCTGACCCAGTGAGCACAAGCAGCAAGGGGGGGATAAATGAATAAATAAATAAAATCTTAAAAAAAAAAAAAAAAAAAAAAGAAGGAGTGTTTGTGAGTTTCACAGAGGAGGCAGAGGAGGTGGCTGAGGCTGAAAGAGATGCAGTAGCTTCCTGGTAGCCAGCCTGGGAGTTCGAATGGCTGCCTTTCTGATTCTGCAGCTGTGCTCGTTGCTTTTCATCGGCCTCACCATGCGGGCCTCTCCCTGCCCTCTGCCTGCTTCCCCCCGATGCTGCTTGATGTTGGCTGTCCTGAGACCACAGGCTCCTTCGCCAGGTGGTGGGAAGGCGGGAAGTGAAGTGCCAATCAGCCAGCAGCCTTGGGCTTTAAGGATAGGGTGGTTTGGAGGCCCTCACACGCTGTTGGGAGAAGCGCAATCCTCCCCGGAAGCAATTTGGCAATATGTCTCCAGAACCCCACAAATGTTTAATCCCTTGGGACCCACATTTCAAAATACCCTAAGGTAATCATTCTAAATACTAAAAATGTCCTATGTAAAGATGTTGATATGTCATTGTCAAGAATTTAAAACTCATCTAAGCAATAGGAAAATAATCAAGCTATGGCATACCCTGCTCTTTACGATATTTTAAATAAAGGAATCCAATGACTATCTTTTTTTGACATTTAACTCTGGATAAATGGGATGATATGCCACAACCAAATTATCTCCCCCTTTCAGTCCGTGTTTCTGTATATCAGGTTTTCTTAAAGCTAGGGGCACCACCACTAGGTGTTTTCTAACCATATGATGTCAGTAGGTTAAGAACAGGAATGGGCCACAAAGAGGCAACTTTGTTTTAATCTATTTCTGTACCTTGAACGGACCGAACAACAGAGCCACGTTCAGGACCCTGGACAGAGCCCTTCCTTGGGCTCTGGGCTCTGGGCTGCTAAAACCAGCCTTTCTTGCCACAGTCAGGAATTTGGCTCTGTGTGACTTTTATTAGAAATCGCTAGGTTTCTAAAGAAGGAAAATGTATGTTATCAAAGAGGGATCATACATATCATTAGCGTCTTTAATTGAGTTTTCCACTAGACAGGCTCAGACTCTCTCCAGCCTGGTCACGCAGTAGAGCGCCCATGTGAAACAGCAGCTCTTTGTAATTTAGCAGCCGTACGCACCAAACTGGAGAAATGATTGTGGCTGATTATGTTAAAAGAGATGAGGCTGGAGAGAAACAGGAAGCTCTTGAAATGATTTCATTTCCACCTAACAGTGCTGCTCAGAGCATCTTTACATTTTTCAGAGTACACTGGATTAATTTAAACTTTTGCAGCTTGCATCCAGCTAAAAAACAACTAAATAGCTGTTTTGTTTCTGACCCGTAAATTTCAAATCCTGACTTGCATTCCTTCCCAGTATATTCCCTCACCAACTTCCTCAGGTATTCTGCCCCACTTGACCACTACCGATTCTTTCAGTCATCCCTAAAATCAGGTGCTGGTATTTGCACAAGCTGGCCATCAAACATGAGGAAACACTGAAGGGACTTGGGGATGCCTTTCAAAGCCTGTCTTAGTGGGAGAGGAAGAGATAGCAAAACACTGATTAGGCACAAAGAAACCATGTGGGTTGAGAGGTTAGAGAGTAAGAGGAAAGTGACTTGTGTAAGGAGAAAACAAAGAAGTATCTATTCACATCCTTTGCCCATTTTAAAATTGGGTTGTCTTTTTATTGTTGGATTTTAGGAGTACTTTATATATTCCAGGTTGAAGTCCCTTAACAAATATTAGATTTATAAATAGTTTCTCTCAGTCTGTGGATTTTATTTTCACTTTCTTGATAGTGTCCTTAGAAGCACAAAAATGTTGAAAAGCCATTCCTTTGCCCATTGAGTGATCTTGGCTCTCTTGCCGAAAATCCTTGACCATAGACACGTGGTTTTGTTCCTGGACTCTCAGTTGTACTTCATTGATCTTTATGTCTATCGTTATGCCAGTACCATGCTGTCTTAATTATAGCTTTGTAGTAGGTTTTGAAATCAGAAACTGTGAATCCTCCTACTTTGCTCTTATTTTTCAAGATTGTTTGGGGCATTCCAGATCCCTTGCAATTCCATATGAATTTTAGAATCGTTGGTCAATTTCTACAAGGAAGCAAACTGGAAACCTAATAGGAATAGCATTGAATCTGCAGGTTAATTTGGGAAGTAATAACAATATTTTCTTCTGATCCATGAACATGGGGTGTTTTTCTGTTTATTTAGATCTTTTTAAATTTCTTTCAACAGTGTTTTGTAGCTTTCAGAGTATACGTTTTATATTTTCAAAATCTCTTCCTATTTTCTTTTTGATGCTATTGTAAATGGAATTTCATTTTCAGATTATTCATTGCTAATGTTTAGAAATACAGCTGAGTTTTTTTATGTTGATCATGCATCCTGCAACTTTGAAAAATGGGTTTCTTAAGATTTTTTTTATGTATAAGAAAATGTCATATGCAAATAGTGAAGTTTTACTTACCTCTTTCCAGTCTGGATGTCTTTTATTTTTCTTGCCTATTTTTCTGGCTAAAACCTCCAGTACAGTGTTGAATAGAAGTGGTGAGAGCAGACAACCTTGTCTTGTTCCTGATCTTACGGGGAAAGCTTTCAGTCTTATACCATTAAGTATGATGTTTGCTGTAGTTTTTTTGTAGATACCTTTAACTAGTTGAAGGTCCCCTCTTTTCCTAGTTTACTGAGTGTTTTTATGATGAAATGGTGTTGGATTTTGTCAAAAGGTTTTTCTGCCTCTCTTGAGGTGATTGTGTGATTTTTATTATTCTGTTGATATAATGTATTACATTAAATGCTTTTTAGATATTAAACCAATCTCCCTGGGAAAAGTCCCAGGTATGGTGTATAATTCTTTTTATATGTTGTTATATTTGGTTTGCTAGTGTTTTGTTGAGGATTTTTGCATCCATTTTCATGAGAAATAATAAGTCTGTAATTTTCTTTTCTTGTGATGTTTTTGCCTGGGTTTGCTGTCAGGGTCATACTGGCCACTGGCCTCATAGAATGAGTCAGGGAGTATTCCCTCCTCTCTAGTTTTGGACAAGTTTGTCAAGAATTGGTATTCTTTAAATTTGGGTAGACTTCAATGGTGAAGCCATCGGGGCTGGCACTTTTCTTTTTGAATAGTTTTTGATAACCCATTCATTCTCTTCAGTGTTATAGGTCTGTTCAGGTTGTCTGTTTCTTCTTGAGTTGGTTTCGGTAATTTGTGTCTTTGTAGGAATTTGTCCATTTCATCTAAGTTATTTTAAATCTCTTTGTACCTTTGAATTTGAATTTGAAGTGTGTTTCCTGTGGACAATATATAGTTGGACCTTGTTTTTTAATTCATTCTGACAATATCTACCTTTTGGTTTGGATAGTTTAATCCATTTACATTTAATGTTACTGATGTAATTAGATTTATGCCTACTATTTTACTTTTTATTTTCTGTGTTTTCTTTGTGTAATTTTTGTTCCTCTGTTCCTGTTTTACTTCTTTCTTTTGCATTAAGTGAATTTATTCTAAGGAAGCATTTAAATTTCTTGAACTATTATTACTTTTTTTTTACTAAGTGTAAAATTATTTCCTTAGTGGTTGCTCTAGGGCTTACCATTTACAACTAGACTTATTAGAATTAGTTTCAAATTTACCATAATTTATATATCTGGTGAGATATAGAAATGTTACTCTTACATATAACTCTTTTCTCCCTTTTTATAGTATTATCGGTATATCTATTATACCTATAAATGTTATGAACACAACAATACATTGTTATGATTATTACTTTATTTAATTTTATGTCTTTTAAGGAAGATGCAAAAAGCAAGGGGGACAATTATACATTTATGATTTTGTTACATTAACCATATTTATCATTTCTGGTTTATCTGAGAATGTCTTTAACTTTCAGTTTTTGAAAGATAGCTTTGCAGATGTGGGATTCTTGATTGACAGGTTTTCTTTGAGCACTTTACATGTTACCCCACTGCATTCTGGCTTCCATTGTTTCTACTGAGAAGTCAGATGTTGTGTCTCACATTTCTTTGAGGCGCTGTTCATTTTTCTTCATTCTCTTTTCTCTCTGTTCTTCAGAATGCATGATCTCTGTCCATCTCTCTGCTAATTTTCTCTGCTACCATTTGAGATCTACCATTGAGCCCTTTTGGTGATTTTTTTTTTCATTTCAGTTATTGTACTTTTCTACTCCAGCATTTCCACTTCATTCTTTTTTTATAATTTCTTTGTCTTTATCAGTATTCTCTTATTTGATATGACATTGTCCTCATACCTTTACTTGTCTAAGCATAGTTTCTTCCCAGTATGGGGCATTTGCAGCCCCAGTTTTTATCAGTGCCACACCCAAGATAGAATCTCCATCCCCTCAGTGAGGCTGGGTGGAAAATGGGAGCCCCCACTTCAGCCACAGTCCCCTGGAGCTTAGTCTCAGTGACAAGTAGCTGGGGCCAGGTTAAGAAATGCCGGCATCCTTCCCCTCCCTGGAGCATGGTCCAGATAGCTCTCTGACTAGGAGCTGTGCGGAATGGGAGCCCTGTGATCTTGGCTGCAGCATTTGGAAGTGCAGCTTCCATCTCACTGAGTTGGGAGGAAGGTGAGAGAAAGTGAGTCTTTGTTCAAATACTGTGGACTCTTGCTGTTCATACCTAATTTTAATAGATTTTCTGGAGTAGAGGTTTCTTCATTTGCTGTATATACTTGGTAACATTTCCAAAGACTTTAAATACGTTTTATTTATATATATAATATATATATATATATATATATATATGTAAATTTTTTACCTCTTTTGCTGGGAATTAGGTCCATGGAGCTCCTCCTGCTGACATGCCAGAAGTCCCTCTTTCTCCTTTCTTCTTAAGATTCATCTTTTGGCTGTCATTCTAACAGTCTCTCCTGGTTCTTTTGCCACTTTTCATTCTTCCTTGCTGTATTTAATTTCCAGTGAAAAAACTAAGTGAATTTGAGACTTTTAACCCAAGGTGGTAAGTGTGTTCACATAGTTACTACCAAGACTTGGTGAGATGAGAGTCAGTTCTAGAAAATGAGAAAGTATTTGCACTATTCAGGAGGAGCAGATTAGTTAGAAGAGAAGGCAGAACACGGTTCTAAATCAGATCATATTACGCCCTAGTAGAAATCCACAACCCTTAAGGTAGAGCCACATTAAAGAGCATTTAAGTGAAGATAAGAGGAACAGAAGTGATACCATTGTAGGAGTACATAATTCTCAAACATGCTTGGCCATCAGAATCATCAGGGGAGCATTTTTTTTATATAGAATATTTTAGGTTTGGAGATTATGATTTAGGAGAGCTATAGTAGGCCCCCAAATTTGTAGGCATAGCCATAGCCATAGCCATGGACATAGCCATAGTCATAACTATAGACATAGCCATAGACACAGTCATAGACGTAGGCATAGATATAACTATGGACATAGTCATAGAGTCATAGACATAGACATAGACATAGTCGTAGACATAATCGTAGACATAGTCATAGACATAGCCATAGACATAGCCATCAACATTGACCTTCTAGAGATCCCAGGCTGTTGGGTTCTACCCATCTTTTGATTGTCTCGTTTGCACCACATTGTTCAGACTCTGAGAAGGGGTAAAGCTCTCACTTCTTCAGGGTTCTCTTACAAGGTCAAGATTGATATTGGGCAGAACAGCAGTCCCAGAGCTCTGCTGGGTCTACATTTTCATTGTGGGAAACTCTGGCTCTGGACGAGTGAATGAGACACCTCCCACCGACCCATATAGGCCCAGAAGGAATGTTGGAGAGTGCCTAATCCCCACCCATAATTTTACCCATGAACAAAATAAAACCTGCTATCCTTAAAGCATCATTTTTTTTTTTTTGTCCTCATTGCTGTTGCATTTTATCTTCGTTGTAATATTTTAAATCCTGTTCTAAAGTACAAGTATTTTCTAATTGCCGTCTCACTAACAAATTTTTTTTTTGGGCTTCAATATCTGACATAGAAAACCCCATAAAACTAAAATCAAGGAAAAGGCTTTTGAATTCCACTTTTAATAATATTGACATATTAAGGAGATGGTCTCTTTTCATTGCTTCATCATCAGAGATTTTCCTTATGTTTTTTGTTTTATGTTTTTGTTTTTTTTATATCTAAGCTGTTACCATTATCTTCCTAAACTTCCCCAGTTCTTCTCACCATAAAGCGTTTCCCTGAACAGCTTTTCCTCTTAGATGTGATTCCTTTTTGTTTTCTGGTGGTGGTTCCCTGAGACTGTAACTTCAGTGTTCGCCCTCCTGCTGCTATAGGAGATGGCTTCTCCACCAAACTTCTGCCATCTTGTCTCTTCAAGAGTAGTTTACTTTTAGCAAGAGGCAAAACCTGAGTGGACTGCTCTGTAGACACTCATCAGAGAAATTACCTTGAACATACCGGAAATCTGTATGCTCATTGAGCATTTAATTAGTGATCAGAATGTGTGCTCATTTTTTAAGGCTTTATAAGCATATTTCTATTGTCAAGAACTTCATGTACATGGAGATCCAGTATCCTAAGTTCCAATTCATTCTGCTTAATTTACAGAGACATCTTGGTGTAATTGAAAGTGACTCAAGTTGGAAATTCTTCTCCCCTCTATTTTCTCTCCCTTTGAGCCCCTCTTATTGTGTTCCTTTCCTCCCCGTCTTTATAACTCCGTCTAACACTGTGTTGGCTTTCTCTTTCCCCGACACTTGTCATCTTCCCCGGCCCCCTGTCGGTCTCCTCTGCCCCTTCTTCTGGTATTGTGTATTGTGCGGGCACCACACGCAGCAGAGGAGACGGACGATAATGCCAGTCTCTGAAACCTCTTCAGAGACTGGAGTTCAAGTAAACCTCCTCCTGTTGAAAGCTGTAGTCAAAAGGACTGTGAGAAGGGGCAAGGTTTTGAACTTCACTTCACACTCACCTTTTAACAGAGACCAGGGATGTTGTGATTTCCTTGGATGGCAAAGGTGGACTGTTCTTTATTTACCAGCCTACAAATCTGTCTAAGCTTTAGAACCAGCAGAGCCCTTATTAAAGATCCAAATTAACTTGATACTGTTGACCTGGTTTCAAAGGTGTTTTATTTACTAGCTCGTACAATGACTTCCTCTTGAGTTTATAGAGTCTTAGCCCTCAAATGATATCCCCCCACACACACCCTGGCACCAACAAATGCCACATTTTAGGCCATTTGGAATTATTTCAATATAAATAAAAAAGATTATTTAATAGTGGATTGTTCCTAATACTGCCAAATGAATACATTAGGGTATATGTGAAAGAGAAAGAAGAGTGGACCCCCACTCAGCCTTTTTCTTTTTCTTTTCTTTTTTTTTTTTTTTCATACAGTTGCAGGCTTCTTAAAAAAAAACACATTTTAAAGCATTTCATAACTTTAATGAACACATAGGAAATGGCCCTTCAGGAACCATTGGCTGCTCTCCCAGGGAGCCTGGGTAGCTCATTGCAGCTGATTCTTGGTGTCCCCTCTCCAAATCGAGTCCTCCAAGGCAGAGGGGTTAGAGGTGTGCCTCTGGGGTGGGCAGACTGCTCCCGGAAATGCAGAGCCTGGGCAAGTGCCTGACCTCGGGGGGCCTTGGGAGGATGCATCAGAAGGACTGAGAGCGGGAGTGGTCTTAACTGCCATCTGCAGCAAGAGCTGCAGAGGGCCTCGCTCATTCCTGCAGCCAGCCTGGTCCAGGAGGACCCTTCTCCAGGCAGACACATTCCCAGCCACCTGGGAGCAGCAGGGGTATGGGAATAGATGCACAGAGCTCAATCCATTTGAATATCAGTAGGGTTATCACAAACCCATCAGCACACCTGGCATTGACAGCGATCACCCAGGCGAGCTCCCTGCAACAGTTCATCAAAAATTGCCCAGCTAATGATCGGCTGGGCAGATAATCGGAGGAAAGTTAATTGTAAGGTTCGATATGGCATCTTGTCAGCAGAGATAAGTTGTCACGTTTTCCACTTGAGCTGAAACTAAATGATTGTAAAATAAGTTATGAGTGTCCTTGGGCCTGTCTGCCGGAATGATAGCTAAGAATACATTCCTGGCCCATCAGTCTCAAGCAGGCTGCTTGATATTTATGCGAACGGAATGTTATTTTATTCTCCCTCTAGTCATGCTTGTCAGCTTTCCAAGTGAAAAGTGAAACTGCTTCTTGGACTCATACTTCACGTTCCGAAGCTCGGAGAGACTGCAGATTGTTATCATTATTGCTCATATTATATATTTTTTGGGGTGTGCGTTGAACAGTGATGCCCGATTGGGAAGAACTAATGGCTGGCATTGAACGCACAGGATGGCCGCAGAACGGCCCATCCCAGCTGAGCGGCTCTGGCATCTGGGTCCCCCTGTCAAAGGCGGTTTAGATGTGGAATGATGAGACGCTTGCTTTTTTAATTTGGCATGCCTTTTTCTCTTCATTTCTTCCCTCCCATATTTAATGCTGCCGGCGGCAGCCGTCCGTCCTTGTGCCCAATAATTGATACAAAACAAAATGCATTATTTGTGTGCGGCTGGGAGGAGCAGATTGCCGTCCGTGGGTACAACAGGAGCTCGTTTATGGGGCTCTGATGCTGTGATTTCGGGGGCCTCTTCAAATTTGAGGCATGACTTGTCAGTAGTGGGAAATAGTGGCATGACACAGAAGCCTAGTACATCTTGATTGCTCGTATTTTAAACCGGTGATGTTAGACTCCTTCCCTTGGAAGGGTGGCCTCAGGATCTAGAAGTCAGGGACGTTATATACTGGCCCCAGCACCCAGATCCCAGCAGACTCAGAACCCAGGGCTCTCTTCATGCCATGCTCCCTGCCGGCCTCCACTCCCCTGCCACAGCCTCCTTGACCCAGGACCTCGCCCCTCCTTGACAGATGCCGTAACTTGCCGCCGCCACCTCCTCTGCACCATGGCTACGGCACACTCATGTGGTCAGTGCTCTCGTGGGCAGGCCCGTGGCCCCAGCATGTAACTGCCTCTTGTTGAAGTTGGCAGGTGCCTGTCCTTACCCAGCCGCCCACCCCTGAGCTCTGCCTGCTCCCCCAGACCTACCCCGGAGCAATGGGTTTCTCTCAAGGTCTGGTAGAGTTTGACCCCACTTAGCCCACCATAGACGCCCGACCTCTGAGCGACTACAGGGTGCTCACCCCCTTTCTCTGCCCATGCAAAATTCATGGCCTGGACCATGGAACTTTGTGGCATTGATGTCGACAGAGAGAAAACCATGGAAAGGGTTGAGGTCTCAGTGTTAGAAGACCTGCCTTCAAACCCCAGCTCCACCCCAGCTTGCAGGAAGACCTCGAGAGTGTCCTGAGTCTTGGCTTTTCATCTTTAAATTGGGGGCAAGGCTTGTTTCTCCTGGCACCCACTGGTGCCACCAGCGCAGCAAATCGGACAATAATGGGGAGAGGCTGAGCTCGTGTTAGTTCCTTTATCGATGTTCCTCGTTGTTGCAGAAAGAATTCAAGGTGACTTACAAGGTTAGTCTTTCTTCCTGCTTTCAGTATTTTGACGATTGTGCTTGGACATCATCAGTATGAGGACAGCCTGCTTCTCAGGCTGTCACTCAGCCACTCGCTTCAAGGGAGTCAGGAAGTTCTTCCATAATTACCTGCTTTCCAAGATGTGGGAAACGAGATTGCTGTGGCCCCTGCCAATTGTTTTGGGAAATTCTTTTCAGCAGTTGAGAGAGGAAGAATCCTACAGATGGACAATGTGTCATTTTGGTTCCCAGAAAGGCAAATTCTTAAGTCACCTACCAATGAGTTTAAGGCTTATCCCAAGTAAGACTCTGGATTAGAGTGTTAAAGAGCACTTTGTGTGCACATAGAAAACAGTTTAATTTGAGCAGGGTAGTTCACAAAGGAGAAATACTTGTGGATTTTCTCTTACTGTTATAATTGTCAAAAACGTGTAAGTTGGTGAGTAAAGTCAGTATGGCACATCAGACCTTCAGCATGGTATTGGCAAGATGCTTCTGTGGCTTTTTTACGGGCATGTTCAAAGTTACATGAGCTGATACAAAGACAATCTGATGTATCTGGGTTTTCATTCTCAAAAAGCTCCCAGTTGTGGATTGGTGCATCTAAAGGCATGATGCTCTGTCTTGGCCCCACCCTGTTTAATATCTTTTTCATTGACTTGGATGTATATATAGAGTGAGTGCTTAGAATAGCCGAGAATAGCAAAGACAGCTGTGAAGAATAGCAGTGTGGCGGCTTGCCTTACCATAGATAGCAAGATGACATAGAAAGCCATGGCATCCATGTACTGTTAGAACACAGAAGAATAGACTAAAGGAAGAGAAGAGAGAACCCAGGATTAGAGCCACCACCCATCTATGGAAGCCTGTCCTATAGCTACATAGCTTATGTATAGATTCTCAGTATCTTAAAAAGAGCTCTTAGTAAACACCGTAAAAAAGAACAGCTGCATGATGCAAGGGACTTGCATTATCATGGGAACCCTCAGTGCTCGTCATCGTCCAGCTTACTGTGGGGAGAAGGAGAGAGCACCTTAGATGCCCCGGGGAGCAGGTGGTTCAGTGAGAGGCAACCGAAAGAGTGCCCAAGGCAGAAAGTCCCACCTGCAGGACCAGAGGAGTCCAGAGAAGAGAGATGGTAGTTGAGAGTGCTACAGACATGGGGTGACCCGCCATTGGGATGAATGTGGTGTGTGGAAGTTGGAGGACACCTAAGGGGCAGCCCGCTGCCTCAGAGGCCAGTTGGATTTGCTTTTTCTGCTTGTCTCTTATTTAAACCCAAATGGCCTTAGTGCCAGCCGAGAGGGGAGCTTAAGAATGCTTGCTGCACTGTGGGTAAGTTACACAGAGAGGTCAACCAGCTGTCTGGCCTGGGAGGCTGGGATCTGGGAAAGGAGCTTCAGTTTCAAGAGGAGGGGCACGAGGCAACAGTGTTGAGAAAGCTGGAAGGGTTGGAAAGGTCAGAGCTGGAGATGTCCCCTCGGGAGCCATCTATGGGGGAAGAGTCAACGCTGGCATTTAGGTAAACTTGCAAGGCCAGGGAAGAGCTGAAAGTGAGGGCCATCCTTGGCGTCATGTGATCTAGAAGGTTCCTGAGGACACAGGAGAAGAATCAGGAACAGTGTCTTGGAAGGCAAACAAGGAAAGATTTTCCAGAGTGAAGTAGGGTCAGGTACAATTAAGAGGTTAAGGGAAAGGAAGGATAAAAAGTGTCTTTGACTGTGGCCCAAAGGAAGTTACTGGAGAATTAAAAGTCATAAATGGGAGAACAAATGTAGCTTAAGTGGTTGAGCCCCTGCTTCCCACGTATGAGGTCCTAGGTTCGATCTCTGGTACTTCCTAAAAAACAAACAAACAAGAAGGCAACTCACTGGGGAGTGGCTGTAGCTCAGTGGTTGAGCCCCTGCTTCCCATGCACGGGGTCCTGGGTTTAATCCCCGGTATTTCCACAAAAAAAAAAAAAAAATAGTAATAGTGGAGCAGCAGTGAGGGAGCCAGACTTCAAGGAGAGGAAAAGACCGAATGGATTTGAACCTTCCGGACATGGAGAGAACCTTCTCTGGAGATGTCTGTTTAGTGGTTTTGAGCAAAGTCCTTGGAGCCAAACTCTGTGAGTTTGGCGAGTAAACCTCTCTGGGCCTCAGTTTCCTCGCTTGTGTAATGGAGGTGGTGATGACAGCACATACACGAGTAGATTGCTTTGAGGATTGAGCAAGTTAGTATCTGTAAAGAGCTTAGGACAGTACCTGACAGGTAATAACCACTATTTAGGGTCTTGCAATTAAGATTATGGCTTAAAGGAATAATGGGCTTAAGCAAAGGATGTGGGGTGTAGGGGGAGACAGAAGAAATCTCAGTGATCTGGGGGCCATGAGGGCAGAAAGGAAGCTCATGGAGAAGGGGGAATTGAGAGGAAGGAAACTGGGCAAGAGGAGCGACTCCCGGAGATGTGAAGCCAGGTGTGGGGAGAGTACAAGCAGGAAGGTTAGTTTAGCAAGAGGAGAGGAACCTTTTTCCTCTAGGAATGGAAGAAAGGCTGAGAAGACCATTTTAGATGAGTGGATGGATGGGTGGGTGGATGGATGGGTGGATGGATACACAGACAGAGAGACAGAGAAATACAGAGAACTCATATGTATGTTGAATCCCTAGAGAGGCCCACGAGGAAGCTCATGGCCAAATCTCTGCCAGTAAACTCCTGCCCTGTGTGGGCCGTCCTGCCGCAGAGCCGTGCACATGCACGCATTGGAGGCACGTTCTAGCTGCCTCGCCAGCTATCGTAAGCTCCATAGAATTGTGAATATGACATTTTGGTAGCATTTTGTGAGCAAGGGTCCATCCACGGTTGAGTAGGCCCAGTTGGCGCGGTCTAGGCTGAGTGCCCCCTGGTGGGTGCCCCTGCAGGAGCTTTGGGCTGACTCCTCGTCCGCTCCCCGGAGAGGCTCAGTGAGGCCAGCCCTTCCCACCATGCAGTGGTGGGCAGCAGATTTCCAGTCTTAGGGCATCTAGAAAGGTGCATCCCAAGTGCTGTGGGAGTCATATATATTTTTCAGATACCTTAGCTATGTATTTTTATATTTCTCAAGATCATAAAATTTTTCTAGAACTTCCTAAAGCAAAAATACTTTAAATTCAGTTTGGTTTCAAGTATCTTTATGTTTGAAATCTTGCCACCCTTCTGCTCAGAACCCTCAGCAGCCCTCCTTTCCCTCAGGACAAGCCCCCACAGCAGAGCCCCTTTTCTCTGTGATGCCATCTCCTAAAGGCCTCTGGCCTCTTCTCATTCGCAGGAGCACAGCAGGCATGTCCCCTCCTGAGCGCCAGGCTCTGGCTCTCTCTTCTTCCCTACTTACCCACCTTCTCTCTCCTCCACCCTCTTCAAGTCTTGGCTCTAATGTCACCTTTCAGCCAGGCCTACCCAGACACCCTATTTAAAATGCCAGCACTCACCCCATTAGCCCAGCCTCCCTCCCCTCCACCCCTGCTTTTCTTTTTCTCCATAGTGCTTAGCACTACTTCTTCTTTTTTTCTTTTTCAAGGAGGTACTGGGGATTGAACCCAGGACCTCGTACATGGGAAGCAGGTGCTCAGCCACTGAGCTACACCCACTCCCCTGCTTCGCACCTCTTAACATCCTCTGGGCTACAGCCAGCTTCTGTGTAAAGGCCCGGGCAGGGGGTCTTCCTTGGGCTTCTCATGACCTAGAAAAGTGGCTGCCCCACAGTGTGTGCACAAAAACATCTAGTTGAATGAATGAAATAGAAAGCACTAAGCCTTCTGTCTTTTGAGTTATAAAGATGCTGAATCACGAAATAAAGTGCCCTTAAAACTTTGGAGGCATATACTGCATCATCAGTGTCGTAATAAGCCAAGAGCTTCACTTACAGTGAATCATATTTGTGAGCTGATTATAAAACTTGCAGAAGTAGCTGCAGTAAATAAAAATTGGCAGGTCTACTGTATTGACCTCCACAAGCCATTGCTGGACACTGGTGATTCAGAGATGGGGAGGAGCTGGGAGAAGGAGAGAAAGAAGGGGTGTGCCATGCTTTGCCAACCATGGAATGAAGTTACGGCTGTATGGAACGTTGGGGGTAGAAGACAGAGCCTCAGGGCCCTGTGTCCTACGCATGCACACAACTCTTGAACCCATTTCAGATGATCCTTTCATAACGATTCTGGTATCTCTTAGCTTAATTCCTAATACATCAAGGTAATTAATGATGTGAAGAGAAAAATAAGGGTGAAAAGCATGAACTCACCACTTTCCTTTTCCAGAGCATACTAGTATTCGTCATGCAAAGTCGAGCTCTTTAAGTTCTCCACAGCATAAAGATGGTACAGAAATAAGTATCTCTTTTTTAATAGAGTGAGGGGCATCATGATCTCTTACTATCGGATGCTTCTGGGCCTCTAACCCGGTGACCACATGCTAGGAGAGGACTTGCAGGGCTTTCTACCATCTTGGGGAAACATAACTGTGATATTTTTATGACAGCGACTTTTTAAGTCCCTGTGCATGACTCTGCCTTTTGCGATCCCCTTGTAGACACGGGGCTGGGCGACTCCGTGTGCTCCAGCCCAAGCATCTCCAGCACCACCAGCCCCAAGCTCGAGCCGCCCCCCTCTCCTCACGCCAACAGAAAGAAGCACCGGAGGAAGAAAAGTGCCAGCAACTTCAAAGCTGACGGCCTCTCGGGCACCGCCGAAGGTAAGCTCGCCAGGCTCCACGGGCACTCCCGCGGGAGAGCATGCCTTCGGAAAATTCACGTTCATTTTTCAAAGGTGTGAAATCAGATTCTCTTTAGAACCACCCATGCCCAATAGTGAGGCCCCTTCCTGGGCCATCTGTGTGCACGACACACCAGAGGGTCCTGGGGCCCCTCCTCACCGATTGGATTCTCCAGATGATTCCGCCACGTCAAGAGTCTCATCTTTTGGCCTTGATTGCCTGGTAGGTGGGAATGCTCGTTTCCCCCTGGAGCGCGGGATCAAGTTCTTTAGAGCTGCCCTGCCTCGGGAGCCTGGGTCGAGAGCATCACTCCAACAGGGTTGACCACTTGCGTTACTCTCCTAACTGGAGAAATACCTCTTATATTGACCAATCTTTAATCTAATAAGACATCTGCCTCAATTCTGGCTTTTAGCAACATGCTCTGATAAATATCTCTTCTATTAGTGTCCATCCACTCTTCTTGTTTTGTGGGCTCTTGGCACTGTGTGTCTTGATTCTTCTTTGACTTTAAGGCCTCAGTTTTTATTCTCGGCAGTGCCCCGATGTCGTCGTCCTGATTCCTTTAAATGAATTTACATCTATTCTGTAGACACGAGTGGATAGCAAGCCCCTTGGTTACCCTCAAAACTATATATACACTATGAGAAATAAAATTCAGTGGCAAGAAACAGCAGAATACTTTCAGGAAACTAAAATGTCTAAACATTGCTCTGCTAACATGAATTATGATTTGTGGGGTTAGCAGTTGTAAATGAGGTCTGTCTTCAGCATAGGTTCACATATGCAGGATCTATCTGCATAATTTATACCCTTTTTTCTCTGTTTTCTCCATGCTGTTTCTGAAAACTGTATGTGTTTTTTCAAAACTACAAGTTGCCAGTTGTTGGCCCCATTCAAGAAGGGACCTATTCTCTTCTAATATGCAGATACCCATCTCTAAACCCCCCGCGCACACGTTAGCAAGGAAGGAACAGGACATTTATGGTGCGCCCAGTGCGTGATTTACCATATTTCTGAGTTGGGCGGCACTTCAGATACGATGAGGAGACAGGACAGAGGTGTCCAGTAGCTTGCCTGGACTCTCCGGGTCCAGGCAGGGATGGGTGTGAAGTCCTGCTCCCTCAACATGCTCCTTTCAAGTTTGCCACTTACAGACTTCCTGCTAACAAGTTTAGCCAATAAAAACTGTTTTTTCTCATGTTCTGATAAGTTATTTCAGTTTCTCTTTCCTGCCCAGCACTGTGCCTGGTGGCTCCAGTGTCTCCCCTGATGCTTGACCTAGTGCCGAGAAGTTGCGATTGTGGGTATGAAAAGTTTTATAAATGATGCAGGAAAGTAGTTGAATGTTATGGTTTTTGATATGCCCCTTTGGAACAAGTGAGTGAATTCAAATCTCATTAGAGTGTAATAAAGCCCACGCACTCGGTTGGGGACCTGGAGGGAGCAGACAGCACCCGCTGGCAGGGCCATCGAATGAAGATTACTGCAAGGACTGTCTAAAAAGGTGTGGGAAGAGTGACGGGGTGATGCCCAATCCCAGGGGTGGTGGCGGGGAAAGGGGGGGGGTCCCTGGAACCCAGAGAGAGGGCTGCCTGGAGAATGCCCCCATTCAGGAGCTGTGACCTTTGACAGAGGGACAGAGGGACATCGCCAGCCCATGGTGACCCAGGAGGGGAGCGAGCTTGGAGGAGGGGGACACCCAGCCTCCCTCTTCTCCCTTCCTCTGGTCTCCTGCCCCACCCCCCCTCCATTGACCACACCACCTGGACACCTGAGGGCACAGGAGCCCACTGCTGCTGTCCACACTGGCCCTCTTCCCGGGACAGAGGCAGGGAGAAGATGGCGCCTAGACTAGCAGAGGCCGTGGCCGGGCGGCTCCTGCTTTCCACAGAGCCTCTTACAAATCCCTGGAAAAACGCATGCCACTGACACCCTTGCTGGCCCTTCATCAGCGCGGTAGCCCAGGAGCCTCTCAAGAGAAGGACTGTCTCCGTCCGTGGCCCCCCCAAGGCCTGCAGGGAGCAGCAGGGCTTTGTGAATGGACTTCAGACCCTTCCCCATCCGAGCCCGAGAAGGACCCTGCCCTGTGGTCAGGCTCCGACACAGGATATTTCTTACCTTTGCGATGTGCCTATTCGGGAACGAGAAGGCCAACGCTATGTTTCATCAGTATGTCTTCTACCCCAAAAGTCAGAAATACCCTCTCCACGTGGGGCTCCTGTTGTGATCAGTGGAAATAAGTATATTCCATCTAAGTTGCTCACTCTCGCAGGTGTTAGACTCAATTAGAGAGTGGTTGTACCTTGGTGAAGAGCAGCGATTAGATTCTATACCTGAAGGCATGGATGATGTAGCCTAACATAAGGAGGAGAATTGCCTTCTTTTTGTATTTATAATTTAAAATGAATCGCATGAATCTAGGAAATTAAAGAAGCAGAGACTATGATGAAAGAAGTCCTTGTCTTTGTAGATGTGTTGGCATGAGCTGATAACTTGATTGACTCAAGTATGTGAGCATTTGGATTAACCTTTAGTTTTTCAAGCCAGTCACTGGCTGTTATGTAGCTTTTATTTTACCATATTCAAGGGTCATAAAGTGGAAAAGCCATTGGCCCCATCTTGAAGGTTTGGAGGTCGTGTGAGGCCTGAACTAGGGCAGGAAGCTTTCACTTTCTGACTGTGACATCACATGTCGTTTAAAACAGAAGTGCCCCCAGAAAGGTAGATGGCTGCCTAGCTATCCCTAAAGTTGAGACCCCAGGCTGCCGACTTTGGGTGGGATGGGTGTTGGCCCCTTTCTCCTGGGAACCTACCAGGAGCTTCCATCTGGCTTACGTCCGTCCCATCTCTACAATCTCTTAAGTGTGTGAGTTTTTCAAATAATGTAATCCTTTTTGTAATATTTTACAGCTTTGTGATGTTTTCACCTAGAAAAACTAGACAAGAAGTTAACAGTCTATCAGTAATTTGGTTACAAAATCCCAGGAACAAATAAAGGTCGGTAGTTCAAATTTTTAATGACATTTTCACTTTATTTTTTTTCCTTTCAAATAGACGTAAAGATACTTTTAAGTTCCATTAATTAAGACTATCAAAAATAGGACACTTTACTGTCAAGTTTAACTTTAAAAGAGCTTCTTAGAAACCAGCATCCACTAACTAAAAGGTGAAGGCAATATTAAACTTAAAAAAGAAAAAACAACTTTCTGAACCTTGTTTCTATTTCTATCTAATAGACCATTGGGAATATTTAATGTCGTATATCAGTGACACTCTTGATTTTAAATTGGGCCTGATTTTCTCAGAACTGTTGCACACGTTGAAGAAAACGTTGGGTTCCGGTCTCGGTGCTGTACCTGAAAGTGATGTTAAGCCAACAAAAGCCAAGGCAGATGTGGGGATGAGGGTGGGGGCCGAGCTCCTGGATGGCAGGACCCTCGGAGAGACTGGGGAGAAGGGTGTAGGAAGGACGGGCCGATGCGGGGCGGCCCTTCTAGCGGAAGGCCCAGGCGGGTTCCATTGGTATCGGCAGTGGAGGCTTCAGAGAGATTGGTTTGGGTTCACAGGAACAGGAAATCTTCCTAAAACCCAGGCACACCCTGGGAGGCAGTGACTCCCTGACCCGCCAGCAGTGGGTGCAGCACCCAGGACATGGTGGAGGAATTCTGGCTCTGGAAGGCCGATGGGACCAGGTACCTTGGATGTGAGGCAGGAACATGTGCCAGGGAAAACCATTAGGCAGCAGGAAGTTTCCAGGTGGTTAATGACTCGCCATCTTTTGGCCTTGTCTTTGAATTGCGATACTTTTCAGGGTATTTTCTTATCGCCCAGTAGTGCAGTTACCGTGCCTGAAATGAAACAATAGCTTCTGAAATCCCATTATGTGGCCCAGAAAGGGTCAAAACTGAGCACCCCAAATCTGGTTGTTCTCGTTAGTTTTATACACTCCTACAAGTTTGCATCAAGTGTTAATTTCCCTGTTTCCCTAGTGAAAAGGCTGAAGTGGAGAGAGGTTAAGTGCCTTTCTTGTGCAAGGTCAGGTTGCTGGTAGGTGACAGAACTGTCTCTTGATTCTCAGCCTCAAACTCTTTCCACTAGGCAAAAAGCAAGTCTTTGAGGTACGTGGAGCCGCTTTTGAATCTAGGAGTGGTGCAGTCTGAATAGCTTCCTTGATATTTCTCAGATTCTCTGTAAAGACACTGACTTTTATATGAATCATAACATCCAGAAGTTTTGTAGCAAAGATCTTTCTTTAAAAATGTAGGGCCAGCGTGGATTTACCCAAGCTTATTATTCAACAGGGTATGCAGAAATCCTGTTTTCCCCCTTGGAATCACAGTGCTTTGTTCCAAAGGTCTCAGAAGGGAATTTATTTTATCCTTCTCATCTCCTTCTTTTGGTTGCTCATTCTAGGTCTTTACAGAACCATTAGAGAGTTGATCCTGGATGGATTTGAAAGATTATCTTGCAGAGGTTAAGTCACAAGCTGGCCTCTCCATTGTGGTAGAAAAGGAATTGCCCACCAAAGCTGCACTCACTAAAACAGAGCTGAGGCAGAGGCTGTTTACAAATTTCATTAACTCCACAGGGGCAACTGTTGCCCCAGACTTAGTTTTCCTTCACTCTGTCAGGGGAGAACCTGAAATGATGAATCATTTTATTTTTTCATCAAATATCAAGCAATCACCACAGGGGAAGCACTATTTGATTTGATCCATAGGGGACACAGAGAAGTAAAATTCAGTTCCTCACTCACCCCAAGACATTTAGAGCCTTAAAACAGAGGCGAGGTACGTGCACTAAACTGAACCTAGAATTTAAGGCCGAATATTTGTGAGGCATAGATATCCAAAAGAAGAACGAAAAAGCGCCAAGTTATGAAAGTTAAGGAAAGCTGACCTGTTGTGTAGAACTTAATTTTTTATTCTACAGATTTAATACATAAATAAGAGCGGTTTTCTTATTTAATAAAACCCTACGGAAAGCATCAGTTATTGCACTAAATACTGTTTATTCACGAAACCCTAGAAGCACTAGTGATTGAATTAGTCACAAAGTGGAGTTGTATTTTTACTTAGATACTAAGAAACAGTTTGGTATTCTTTATAGAATTTTTTTTATTAAGCGGTTGGTGCTTTGGAAGGCATTTTGAAAGGAAAATAAAGAATTAGAGGAGAGCTGTGTGCGAGCTCCTGCATTCACATTGTTACATAAAAGCAATGTGGGGTGCATTGAGGTTCTTAGGCCATGATCTGTAACCATCCTGTTGTGTTCACTCTCAGGCAGTGTGGGGTATCATGTAGTGATTTGGGGATTTTGCACCTCACCAAAGGGACAGCAGTTTGTGTCTTTTGTTCAGAATGTAGTGAGTTTCTAAGTGTCTTCGTACCATGCGCTCATCTTTCCTCCCTTCTTGGGTGCAGTTAAAATGACTACTCTTATCTGATGCCTCAGCAAAGACTGGCAAGAAGTCGAGGCACACGAACTGTAATTTTCATGGTTTGTTTCCTGTCTGGTTTTTTTCTGTTCTATTTTGTATTATTTGGATGTGGGTGGAGGGAGGTGGCGGAAGTTTCCTGAAGGCTGACCACGCAGGTGTTACTAGAATGCATCATTCTGGGGCATCCTTCTTTTCATCTTTGTCAACATTGCACCAGAGCTCGGCCACTCTGAGCAGAAGAAAAGAGAGCGAGAAGTCTCTGAGTCAGGTTGCAGAAAAAACTCTGTCGGCAGCCACGACTTTTGGCACAATAAAGCCTTCTTGCTGGACTTCTGTGTTGACCTAATTTGTTAGTGCATCTCAGTAGTTGAAATGAGCAGTGGAAAACCAGGAATATGAACGAGATACACTTAAAATGCAGTCACTTTGCCCTGAGAAGCTTTCTTCATCCTTGAGCTGTCAGTTTGGGGAGATGCCACATAGTCTGATGGGCTAACCACAGTCCAAATCATTTTTCCAAAGAGAGTGTGTAACTCCAGCTTCCAAGAGAATGGACTTGCTGAAATTGAGTGGATCTGGGTTCACTCTAGACATTGACACTGTAAATGGGTCACAGTTGACCTCAAAAGCCATCCTACAGTGTACGGTCCCTCCGCCACAAACACACACGCGCTGTCGGCGCCCTCAGATCCTTTGTGGAAGTCAGCAGGTCGGAAATAAACAAAGATGAGTGGAGCTCGGCGGGGGGACCAGAGCAGAGGAACCCATCGTGAGGAAATGACTGACAAGAGAAGGGTTTGGGGGCCTTTTTTTTTTTAAAGTAAACTCAAACTAAAGTGGTTCGATTCAGTTGAATAAAATCACACCGAGCACCTACACATGCCAAGAGCTGTGCTGGAAACTAGATGTGGAAACGGCCCAAGGGCCCCTGCCATCAAGATGCACGTCCGGTGGCTCAGCAGGTCCATGACCAGGTGACGGCCACCTGGCCAGCAGGTGCAGGGAGTGCACCCAGGCACAGAGGTCCAGGGACCTCGCAGGGAGGCTCCGCGGGGAGACGAGACGTTCACATCCCGTTATAGGGAGAGAGATAGGAATGGGAAAAGCAATTGCCTGGGGAGTCCCTTTACAGGTGACTCAGTCCTGGCGGTAGCAGAGGATCCGGAAGAGGCTCCTGGCTCAGCAGGTCTGACATTGGACCCTCCTCGGTCTCCTGCAGTCGCAGGAATGGATTTGCCTTTGAAAACCGCAGGAACTTCCAGGGCGCCTTTCCAAGAGGGATGCGTGCAGCAACCCTCCAGGACTTTTTCTTTACCGTGACTTGGAGACGCTTTCCCTGCCCAGGGGCCTCAGGCAGCAGGAGCTGCTCACAGGCTCCAGCATCCACCGACAAAGACCTCGGGGCTGTGCCTTGTCCTCTGGGCACCCTTGGTTTGGAGCCGTGCCTTGTTTAGAAGGACCCAAGTCTGCTGGCTTTCAGGAGAATCCAGGGTACATCTTTTTAAGTCATTTCCTTGATGTTTTCCACATGTGAGAACTGTAAGGGTCTTTATTTTATTTTATTTTTTTTAAGATTTTATTTATTCATTCATTTATCCCCCCCTTGCGGCTCGTGCTCGCTGGGTCAGCCAACCACGCCATGCGGGCGGGCCCGCCCTCACCAGGAGGCCCCGGGAACCAAACCCGGGGCCTCCCATATGGCAAACAGGAGCCCCACTGATTGAGCCACAGCCGCTTCCCATGTAAGGGTCTTTAGATTTCGTTGAATTGACTGATGAAATTGAAATCCAGGATGGGATGTGACCAGCTCCGAACAAGGTCCCAGAGCCGGGCAGAGGCAGACTGGTGCTGCGGCCGGCTCTGTTCAGTGCATGTTTCTTTACTATTTCAACCCCTCGTGTACTTTTTTGTGCTTTCACCTGCGTGTACTTTATCACGGGAAGCCCAGGGATATGGATGGAAACCGTGATGATCAGAAGAAGCCTGATGGCATACCTGAAGCTCACGCATGAGGGTGTTTTGTCTCTGTCTCGTGCAGGACTCAGGCGTTTGAACACGCGACATCAGACACGCACATCCGGCGGGCTTTGGAAACAAAGATGCCTGGGCCATTTTTATTTTCCCCTGCGCCAGCTGAGTGAGCTGCGTTTTTCCTCCAAGCCCTGGCGGTAGTGAAACCAGGCCGTGTTTTGTCTGACAAGTACAAGATCCTTCTCTCTCCTTCCTGAGAATGTAAAACAAAAGTGGGCCCTGACTGAATGCAAGGCTTGCTCTGTGTGCGAGCACTTTGGCAAAGAGAAAGGATAAAATGGGAGTTGGCTGCTGCCTGGTGACTACCCGTCCCCACCTGTGGGACTTGATGCCCCTCCCACCCCTTTCATGCCATTTAAGAAAGGTATTTCAGGGACTCCCTCACTCCGGTGAGAAAGCGGTGTATGGATCACTTCTGTTCTCTCCATTTCTCTCTTCCCTCCCGGGACTCTCGAGTCCATTGTTATGATGGGTCATTAAGCAAGAAGGAAGACAACCACGACCGAGCCCGCTCCAAACGTGTGTTCTCGTCTCATCCTTAAAACACCATGTAATGTTAGCAGGTGGGTGGTGCTATCTGTTTGCACGAATGAGGAAAAAGATCCACTGAAGTTAACTGATCTGTCTGACCAAGATCAGGAAGCAAGAGGCAAATTCAGGAGCTACATCAAGCCTCTTGGACTCCGAAGGCTGTGTGTTTCGCTTTGCAAGGTCACCATCGCCTGGAAGGAGGGGCCTGGGCACGGAGAGGAGCTGCGGCAACGAGCAGTCTGTGGGTGGATGGTCCGCAGCCCTGTAGCTCACCAAGCCCCTTTTCTCTCTGGGCCCTTTGTTTTCTCCGCTGCTAAGCAGGGTCCATGCCCACTCCCCACCATTACTCTTCAGAACTTGGCAAGAGTAATTCCTTTGCTAGTTTTGATCTCTGCTCCTTTGCTTGAGATCCCCAACGTGGTATGGCATCTTTGCAAACAATATCTCTTCCTCGTGTGCACACATGCACACCCATCTTCTGATGCGTTCAAATAAAGGCCCGCAATCACTGCTTCCGGTACCTTGCAGAGAAGCAGAACACACAGTAGTAGATGACGCCTACTGTGTACCAAGGGGACTGCTCTCTGGAACAATTTTTCAATGTGTGGACATTTAACTCTGATGCAATGAACCCAGTTTTGAAGTTCATTCTGAGAATGGTGTCTTTTTCCTTTTCATGAAGGGAGTGAGCATCTTTGTGGCCAGTTTGAAGTTGGAGGCAGGGAGTGGTTAAGTAAGCGCCTGTCCGTCATTTGAATGCTGCGTTGCTGGCTTCAGTTTTAGCCCAGTATCTGCCCCACGCCCGCTGCCAGGTCCTGTCGGAGTTTTATTTGGGAGTGCTGGTGCTGTGTGTGAGCGTGGGGTGGGATGAACTGTGTTTGTTTAGTAATCTTTGCTAATGGCCTCCTGCCTTTCCCATCTCCGCCGTATCGTAGGTGCCAGGTACTGAGCCCAGGGTGTATCGCGATGGAAAACCCAGTGAAAACTTCAGCAGGCCCTGCTGTTGACACACACGCAACTTAACAAGGGCTCCTTTCCTGTGTGAGACATGGGGAAAATCGGCCGTTTTGTCTGTGGGTAACAGGCTTTGCCGCCATATGAATCTATCACGTGGTCCAATTCAATGACATTATATCTGAGTTCATGAAAAGCGACTACTGCACAGTTTAATTCTATTTAATTTTTAAGGGGAAAAAAAAGCAAAGGAAAAATGTTTTAGTTTCTCTTGAGCTGATTTCTCTCTGCTTTTTCTTAAAAGTGCCTTTCTAGTTGCCACACAGTGATGTGATCATTATCTGCCACCTCGTCGCCTTGCTGCCTCTGCATGCAGTAAAATACAAAAAGAGAGAAGGAGAGACCAGGGGAGCTTGTGAAGTATGACTCCCCATCCCAAGACTCATTGCCTGCGATTCGTACCGCTTGACAGTAATGATCTTATTACATTACTCTGGACCTTGAAGAGATTTCATGAGGAGAGTGAAAGGACATGCCTCCATGTAATCAAGTGGCGCTGAATATTCCACGCGTTTTTGATCACACACTGATTGGGCACAGTTTTAGCCCATCTTCTAGTCAATTATGCATGGCCCCTGTGCTGCTTGGGTAGTGGAAACATTGATGGCTGTTGTCTGGGTTTTGGCAGGCAGCCAGGGGTTTGAAGTGCCTTCCACACCGTCATCCCAGGATAAGTGCTTTTTAGTTGGAATTGATTACCTTTCTTTAGGTTTTGCTTAATAGCAAAACCGCATTTGGAGAGGGCTTCAGGTGAAAAATGGACATATTAGCCATTTAGAGCATCTGAACTCCTAGTCAATTTTTAGGCTTCCCTTGTTTCCATCTAATTTCTATTTAATGATATAATGTTTGATAATATTTAAGCTATTCCACTGCATTTGCTGCAGAGCAACATGTTGGGTTGAGTGTGGAAGACAGGTTAAATCTTGCACCCTCGGCCTTCAGGCTCCCCTGTCAATCCGGGAGAGGCTTTCAGGACGTTATTGTTGGTTGGTTCCTGTCTTGGCAAAAAAGAATTATTTATCTAGAGATAGTTTCATTTGCAGGGAAACCGGCAGTGAACTCTTCCCACAGTTGGTGGACTGGTCCTCGGTAACTGATGACCTTGCTGGGCTTGGGTGCCTGCTGCTGTCTACCCCGAGAATCATTCCTCATAGTTGATCTGTATTAGTCAGCCAGAGGGGTGCTGATGCAAAATACCAGAAACCTGTTTGCGTTTATAAAGGGATTTATTTGGGGTAGAAGCTTACAGTACCAGGCCATAAAGTGTAAGTTACTTCCCTCAACAAAGTCTGTTGCCATGTGTTGGAGAAAGATGGCTGCCAATGTCTGCCAAGAGTTCAGGCTTCCCGGGTTCCTCTCTTCCCGGGACTCTGTTTCTCTCCAGGCTCAGCTGCTGTGTTCTCTCCACAAGGCCAGCTGTAGACTATCAGGCCAATGGCTCTGTCTCTCTCCCCAGGGCTTCTGCCATGCCTAAGGAGCCGTGTCTATCCCTCTGTGTTCTCCTGTGTGTTCACTTCCCAGGTCCTAGCTCAAAACTCCCTACTCTGTCCTTTGCCATGTCTTTTCTCTGACATGGCCCAATCCAAGTCCTAATCATAATTTAATCAGTTAAAATTGATACCTCTGACAGACCAGTTCACAAACATAATCCAGTAACTATTTTTGGAATTCATAAACAATGCCAAACTGCTACGTTATCCAACTGTTTACTTCCCAGTACTGATCTTGAAGCCAGTAATAGTTGAAAGGTTAGAATTTTCTTCTTCCAGAACATATTGCCTGTTACAAAGGGTAGCACCATTAAGCAAATGATAAATATGTAAGAGACAACCATTATAAGCCTAGGTTTTTGCTTCCTGCATTATACTCTTAATCAAATTTTTGGCTTATGGACGGTCTCAGAAATATTAGATGGGAAAACTTCAAATCTCTTTTTAACATTCTTGATGAAAGGCTGTGGAATTGGACACCTAGAGTCAAAAATGACTGGTGGTGAGGTGCTTGCCAAGGCTCTCTCTTGGTCTCACCAAGGTGCATTCCGTCGTGCCTAATCACGAGCATGCTGTCTAACCGTGACATAGGGAACGAGGACCCTCGCTTTCCTGCCCTGGTTTATGGACTGGGTGCCTCAATAACTTGATTTGACTTTTCCTAATTGAACGAATGGGTAGCTTTGTTCTTTGACTTGATTTCCACCTGGGTCTTTCTTGGTTTCTGTGGGTGAAGACTGCTCCTGTCCACCTGGCTGTCTCCAGAAGCCACAATGCACCACAGGCATGGTAACAAAACAGCCCATGGAGAACTCACCAGAATTCCTGACTGCAGGTTCCATTCACACAGGGCTTTCTACTTCTTAACGTCATGAAAATAAAATATTTTCTACCGAAGGTCAAATTTCGTGATGCCTCTTCAAAAGAGAAAATCGATCATGAAACAGAAACAGTCAATTAGCAATAGTCATTGATCCCTTGCAATGTGTCGGGCACTGCGATGAAACGCTTTAGATGTGTTCACTCGTGACTCTTGCAAGAACCTGTGAGGTAGGAGCCATGATGCCCATTTTTATGACTGAGGAAACTGAAGGCCATGACGTTTCAATAACTCCCTCAAGACCACAGACCTGGAAAATGGCAGGTCTGGCTTTGGACTCGAGCCAGAACAAACCAATACTGCCTTTTGAACATGTCAGTGGAGTGGCCTGGAAGGCTGCATCCATCTTTGGAGGATTCTTACCCTCACTCTCCATATCTTGACTTATCTAGGACTTCTCATAGAATTAAGTTCATATCAAGTAAAGGCTTTATCATAGACTGTCAAAGAATATTCCTAAATTTTGCTGAATTAATGTTCGAGCCATAAAAACTTTTGTGAGTTTGTGCGTGGCTCTGTTTCCACAAATTGACAAAATTGGATTTTTATAACAATTGGAAAGTCTCAGATCCATCATTAGAAAATGATCGAAGTTTTAAAGGCTGTAATTTGAGAAAGCTGGCAAGCATGCTGAAGATCTGTTTACAGCCTGGGAATTTTACCTGAACAAGTGACTCTAGTTCTCACGTTTAAAGAGAATCAAAGAGTCAGCAATCTTGAAGATACAATTTCATCGGTGAATACAGAATGCTCTTATAATTAACATGTAAGTACCCCGAACAGGCCAATTAACTAATGTAAACGATTTAAGATCAGTGACTGTTTTCCCAATTTTTCCAAAATTGGCCCATTCCTCACATGGTGGGAAGAGCAGACTCTTGGGTCTTGGTTGCGAGAGGAGGAAGGGAAGGATTTGTCTGTCTGTGGTAACCATGGCTGTGAGTCCGGTGGTGACAAGCTGCCGCCATGGAGGGGGTGGCTCCAGGGACGCCCTGAAGACCAGGGTTTCCGGCCTCCCTTCCCTTCTTCCTGGGTTGGGTTTTTGGCCCCATTTCTCTCGGAACAACACAAAAAGACCCAGCCCCCCCCCCCAGCCCCCAGTGCAGGGGTGGAAACAAAGGCAGCCCGCGAAGTCAACTCATCCAGACCCTCGTCATCCACGTGTCCCGAATGTCAGTTAAGGGTCACTGGTTTTCTCTCCTTTTAATTTGAAGATTAACATGTTGCTCTCCATCGAAGGCTTATTTCCTTCTATTTCTGATCACAACTAATCAGCTTATTTTGTCCAGGAGAGCGATTTTTTCCAAGTTCTTTTGCTCAGAGAGTTCTAAGACAGGATTTGAAAGCCATTAATTTATATTTCGATTCTAGTTCTTGCTTTCACTTTTTCCCAACCCCTAAAAGTATTTTGAAATACCTGTATACGTTGTACAAGTGTGCCGTGGGACAGTCCGTAAGCCCCCGGCCCTGTGTAAAGGTGCCCACTGCAGCCTGCCTCAGCAGGAGGTCAGGTCCCCCCGGATGCTGGGGCCAGCAAGAGCGAGCCAGTGCAGAGGTGCAGGGAGGGGACGAGGGGCCAGTGGAGAGGCAGGGCAAGCGCCCATGTGCTGCTGGGAAGACCAGCTGCGGGGGGGCCTTCTGGGCTGGGCGCAGGGCCGTGGCAGTGGCTCCTGGCCAGTGGCAGGGCGTGGCTCCCAGCTGCCCCGTTTCCTTCAGCTCCATCCTTTGCTTCTGGCTCTGCCTCTCCAATCCCATCCCCCCCCCCATTTCCCTCAGGCTTGCCTCTTCTCTCATGTCGTTCTTTCTCTTCCTTCCTCTTTTTCCTTTCATTCTAGACTTTTCTTTCTTGTCTCTTTTTCTCCTTCCCTCCTTGCCTAACCATACGTTAATGTACTTCTTTTTCTTCTGTTCTTGTTCTTTCTCTCCTTCCTTACATTGCTCTCTGACTTCCTTTTCCTTGCCCATAACATAGAATTAAAGAGGCTCTTCGAAGTGAGTGAATCAACTTTCAGGCGCCCTGCTAACCAGAAAAGCATATGACTTTAAAATGTTACAGATCCTATGTATATTTCTAAAAACAAAACAAAGCTAAACTAACCACCCTCCCCCCCCAAAAAAAAAAACAAAAAACTAAATATTTTCTTAAAATTTCCTTTTATGAGTATGTGAGTGGCAGTCGATTCCTGGGGGGGCCAGCCACACCCTGCCTAAAACACTCCCTGGAATTTCACAGCTTTAGCTGCTCTTCCCCCTCGGGAAAGGGGTTCTAGTTTTGGGGGAAACCTCCTCTAGAAAGCAGAGCCCTTCTCCCTGAGCCTAGCTGCTTAGCTGTGGGTTTCTCATGATTTTAGTGTGTCTGCAAAGGTCTGCAAAGATCAGCTTTTCCCATCGTCTCTGAAACACTTGAATTTTTTCTATAACTTTCCAGAAATGAGTGGTCCAGTGGGTAAATGGAATCTTAAAGACGAGATGATTATTTCTTTTTTCTGCTGACTCCACTCTGACGACGATTAGCTTTTACATTTTCACTTCAAAATTAGTGGCTTCGCATTCGTTTATCCCTTTACTTGCCTCTCATTTCCTTGTGGTCGGCATGTATTTCCTGTGTGAACTTAATTCTCATAGTTGAGAAGAGTTTCCGGCAGTTGAGTCTGGGCCTGGGTAGTGGCCACTCTGTTTTTTTTATCTTAACTCCTTCTGGGTGGGTGGTAGCGATTCCCTGGTCCTTTGTGTATCTTGACTTTTACGTTGTCGCACATTTTATTTTAGGTCTACTAAGTTATTCATTAGATCACTGTGGACTCTGTTTTTATATTTGGCTGGCAGCTGGCATTTTTCAGTCTTTCTGTTTTTCAGAGTTTACATTTGCTTAGGCTCCTTTCCGACATCCTTCAAATAATGTTGTAGACTTATTATTATTCTTACTGAAAACTGACCTCAAGACTTTGGCAATACCAGATCTCTACAACTTTACGTCCATTAACCTCCTTCTATCCATCTTTGAGTTTAAGTAGCTTTAATTCTGATTAATAATGAACGTTGCCCTCAGAGAGCCATCCTGGTGGGGTGATGTGGCCAGCTTAGCGGTGCTCCCCGGGCCCTGTGCTGGCCACGTCCTGAGTGAGATCACGGTTCCTCCACCTCTTATCCCATAGCCCATGGAGATAAGAGCCCGTGGACCATGGCGTCCGGGGGCGGCCGCAGCTATATGGCGACGCGTCTAGTGGGAGAGGGGGGCGGCGGAGGAGGTCTGAGCTTGGCTGGCAGAGAGCTCGCTGTGCACACCGCAGCATGGATGAGGAGGCCGCCTGCGCGGAAGCGAGATCGTTCAGCCACGAGAAGAGCTGAATGCACCGTAGGGGGAATGGGAGAGAGACGAGGGGAGGATGGGTGGCTGGAGCAGTGAAGCAGGGGGGCTGCGGGGCGCACGGAGAGGACCTGGAGATCCTGGTGGCCAGCCTGTCCTCAGCCGAGATCCAGAAGAGTTGAAGGGGTGAGACCAGCAACCCTCCGTGGAAAGGGGCAGACGCGTGTCTTCCTGTGGCCCAGAGGGGGTGAGGAGGCAGGGCCCAGTGTCACGGCCAGTGGGCAGGAAGGGGCTGGAGGGGCTCTCAGCCCCCCTGGGTGGTTTTTGAATTATTAATTTAAAGCCGAGATCTGGATTCAGGTGGCCTGGGATGGCGCTTGGGCCCCGGGTGATTGAGATATGCCGACAGGCTGAGAACCAGTGGTTTAGGCTGAGGCCGGCCGGGACTGCGCAAACCAGCCTCACCGAGGCGCGAGCTCATCTAAGCGTGGTGTTCCATCCTGGAACCTGGCAGCGCCCGGGTCACGTCATCATACTCTCCCAAGCGCTTCGTAGTTAGAATCCCTCAGCTGCCCCAATATTTCTACATTTTTTTCTGCCCTGTTTCATGGATTTAAATCAAATTTCAGCCATATAAAAACGTGGTTCTTATTATTTGGTTTGTTAACCAAGATACCAGAATGACTATTGGAGTGGAGCTGCTGTTTCAATTCAGGACGTCCTTACCCGGAAGCACGGCTCCTTCCCACCTTCCATGGGCTGCTGTGTCCCGCTAAAAAAGACCAGCAGATGGGTGCCCGCCGCCTAGGCCAGAGCTCCCAGCCCTGGGTGGGGACAGGCAGGAGGCTTGGGTTCTCTGAGATGTCAGGGGCCCTCACTGCAAAGCTGGAGACATCTGGGGTCTCCTTCACTCACGCCTGGTGGGCGATGCTGCCTTTTGGGTGGGGCCACGTCTCCCTGTGGCCTGCGCCTCCTCCCAGCATGGCGGCTGGGGGGGTTCCGGGGCAAGTGTCCAGAGAGCGCGAGCGTGTTTCCTTCTGTGACCTGGCCTCGGAGGTCTCGCGCTGGCCATTCAGCCACACTCTGTGAGTCTCCCCAGCCACAAAGCCCCACCTGGGCCCCAGGGGAGCGGAAATAGCCCCCCCCCCGCTTGGTGGGGATTCCTGAAGAGCAGGTGGACCCGAAATACTGCTCTGGCCACTTCTGGACAATGTGATTTGCCACAGACTGTAAGCAAATACCAAGTAAATGCGAGATGTGTCAGGTTGGAGAAATGCAGTGGAATAAAATAAATCAGTGAGAGGACTCGGGACCCGCAGGGGTGGGCACAGCTATGTCGTGCGGGGATCTCCAAGAGGGGCTCGGTGGGGGGCCCTCCCAGCAGGGGCAGTGGGTGTGAGGGTGGGCCCTGCCGGTGGGCACATTCCTGGAAGAGGAGTCCTGTTTTCCCGCTCGTCATGGTGGCCCTTGGGCTCAGCCTTGTCAATAGTTAGCATAAGCATCTATCTCCGTATCTCTGCTCTCCTGTGTAGCTTAAAACAAGGTGGCTTTTACCTTGATTTTAATGTGAAATTATCCTCTGGTAATGTCACTAGGGAAATAAAGTGTGTATTTTTTTTTAAATAATTGGTAAACACTTCTGATTTCTCCATTCTTTAGTAGAAGAGTCCATGTAAAAAATATTTCAGTACCTTATAGTTTGTTCCCTAGAAACTGTAAGATACTCTATTCTGATAGTTTTAGGATTTATTCTTTCCAAGCAGCATTATGAACCAGAAAATTGTACAGTTTTTTAGAAAGTGGTCCAGAGAACCATCAAATGCAGAGGGATGCTTAAGACAAATGGACCCATTTTTATGCGTATCGCTTTAATGCTGTAAAATAAAGAAGGTGAAAGACAAAAAGGTCTTAAGTAATTTTATTCTGTATTGGGTTATTTTCAAAGGGTTGTGAGTGGCATTGGGAGTTTTCCAACAATGGGAAAACTGCAGGAACATTGAGCTCTGGCTCTTCTTACCGGTACTCTTAGCTGAAGGCAATTGCACAAGGTCATCTGGCTTCATGGGTAATTAAGGCATTTCACTCTCAATTCCTTATTCTAATGAGGAAGAAGACATTTCTCTTGTGCCGAACTATTTCTTATAAGGGTTTTATTTCTTCTCATTGCTCCAACTCAGAAAATGTTCCTTTTGCATCCGATTGTCTCTTATAACATCTCCTTGAATTGTGAGTCAGGAAGAAAAATGTAAAGTCTCTCCACAGATGCCAACTTATAAAAACTGTTCAGGCTCTCACTTTCCATGAAATTGGAACAGCCAGCCCTGAGGGTGTCCAGAATTCTCCACTGCATCAGGCACCATTAGACTCCGCTCCCCTGGCATGCTCACTTTCCACGGTACGTGGCGAGTGCAGGCAGGGGAGGCCACGCGTGGGAAAGCCTGGTGGTGGCCGGAATAGCAGCACCCCGAGGCCACGTGGGGCGGTCAGGGGTGCAGGTGCCAGGCTTCCCGGGTTTGAACACCAGCCTCGCCTTCTACTGGCAGGATGACGCTGGAAGAGTCCGTATCCCCTCCGGCCTCAGTGCTCCCAGCTGTGAGATGGGGAGGCTTGGGGGGCGTGTGCCTGCCAGGGCGGTGGTCAGAATCCCTGAGGGCGCTGGCCAGGGCCTGGTATGCAGCAGCACCTGCCTCTCCCTGGCGGGACAGCCTGCTGCGAATTCCATTCTCGGCAAGGCGTCTGTGTCTACGAGAAGAGTTCTCTGGGGAGCATTTTTGGAGATGTCGCTGGCTCACCTAAGACAAGACTCAGGGACCTTGTTGTGTTCTGACTTCAGGGAGCCCTTGTTAAATTGTCCTTTAGACATGACATTAGAGATTATCCACTAAATAGCACCGACCGAGAATACCTCGGCGGGCTCTTCGGCGCACCCAGGGCGTCCCGGCCCTCGCCCGGTCCTCCCCGGGGATGAGCTGGCTCAGGTCAGCCCCACGAGGACAGCAGATTCCGGGCTCCTGGGGGAGGACGTGAGCTCTGCTCCCAGGTAGCTGCCATGCCTGGCTACGAGGTCCTTCTGGCCGCTCTCAGCGCTGGACATAGACACTCAGGGTGACCCCGCGCCATCCCTCCTGCCTCCTGCGGGGCCACTTAGTCACGCTGAAGCATGTCTCTTCACTGTCACCATCGCCTTCAGCATGGAAAATTCCTTGGCAGATAGTAGCAAAAGTTAAAACATACCTGGAGCAGTTTGATATTGTTTATGAATTCCAAAAATAGATATTGGATTATGTTTATAAATTTTTCTGTTCCTCTGGGCATATTAGATTGTATTGGATTCAGAGGTTTCACTTTTACTTGGTTAAATAATGATTAAGGCTTTGATTGGGCCACGTCAGTAGGACGTTGAGTCCCCAACCCCTTGGTGGGCGGGAACTCACAGAGCAACTGCACTACAGAGAAGGGAGGTTGGAGTTTTGAGCTGGAGCCCAGGAAGTAAACACACAGAGGAGCAGAGCAGCTGAGCCCAGAGAGAAGCCCCGGGAAGAGAGGAACCCAGGAAGCCTGAACCCTGGCAGACGTCAGCAGCCGTCCTGCTCCAACACGTGGCAACAAATTTGGGTGAGGGAAGAAACTTATGCTTAATGGCCTGGTAACTTTAAGCTTCTACCCCAAATAAGTACCCTTTATAAAAGCCAACAAATTTCTGGTCTTTTGCATCAGCACCCCTTTGGCTAATACAATATCCTCGAAAGTTAAGAAAATGGTTTTATTTTTAAGGCATGGATCTTTTATATGGATGGGCTGGAAATGAATTTAACAAAGATGCCACATCTTATAGACTACATTAATACATGAAATTCTTTTCTCAAAGCATTTTAGCACGGTTATGTAGGATACTCAGAATTTACGGTTGTACAGTTAAAAAACCTGCCCCTGTTGTGGGGGGGAGCAAATTTGGGATACAACGACCTTTTCCTCAGTTCATATTGATCTGCACAATTCATTTACAATTACTTTCTGCCTTGGGGCCTCCTTGTGTTGTGTACTTCATATGGTGGTTTGAAGTGTTTCACGTGGGCTACTCTGTCCCTTCAGCTAGGTCAGAAGCCCAAGAGGACAGGGAACTCGTCTCATACTTCTTGGCATCCTCCACGAGCTGGGCCCGTGCCGGCGCACAGCGCACACCCATCAGTACTGGCTTCCCCGTGTGGGGCTACCTATTGGGCATCTACATGAATCCAGTGAGATGCTCTGGGGAAAAAAAGTTTGCCCTCTTGGGGGGCACCTTAAGGGCTCTGAGAAGCCCTCCATTAAAAAAAAACAAACAGCAACAACAAACTTCTAACTTACTGAAACTCCAACTGCAAACAGAGTTGGACATGGCCACAACCTCTGGGACCACTGTTCCAGGGGACATACGTTGGGGAGAGACAACCGCAGAGCCCTGTTTGAATTGCTTGTTCAGTGATACTCAGAAAGCTCTGAAACCCCCTCCCTCCCGAAGCCAGTGGGCTTCCACCGATAGGAAAAGCCCAGACATCCCAAGAGGCCTCAGGTCCTGGATATCTGCTCGGCGTTGGGAGGTAGGACCCTTATAGGGCTGCAGGCCCCCACTGGTCCCCCAGCCCTGGCCCCCCAGCCTCCAAGTCCTCTGGGCCTCTGTGCTCTGGCCAAGTCCCCTTCTATATACCACCTGAAGTTACGTGTTTCCACAGGGGTCCTTTTAAATAATCACGTAATTTCGTTTTCCCAGTTCAACAAAACGTAATGACCATCTTTATTTGAAATCCATCCTATTTAGCATTTTTCCCCACACTTGTGTATTTTTACGCATTGGTGACAGTTAGTTATGTTTAGGGGTGTTACTTGACGTCTTCATGCTTTATGATGGTTGATGAAGATAACGATTTATAGGGTACACCTCAAAATTCATTTCTTTTCGTGGAACTGACATCTTTTAGTGCTTGTTTTAATGTACAATTTGAATTTACCTAGTGTATTAGTCAGGGTTCTCTCGGGAAACAGAATCAACAGGAGATCTCTGTCAATAATGTGTGAATTTTCTAAGAGTCTCTCACGCTACCGTGGGGATGCACAAGTCCAGGTTCTGCAGGCAGGCTGCAAGCCAAGGGCTCCGATGAAAGTCCGATGAAAGGTCCTTGATGAGTTTTTGGGAGAAGTTGGCTGTCCACCGGCGAGCTGGGAAATTCTCTCCAAATGATGAAATCACTTCCCCTTTTAAGGCATTCAACTGATTGGATAAAAGCATCACCCGTTGCTGATGCAATCTCCCTGATTGATGCAGATGTAATCAGCCATCCACGCAGTAAACTCACTGGTGACTGAAGTCCATAAATGCTCTTGTATTACAATTAGCCCAGCGCTTGCTGGACCAAACACCTGGACACAATTACCTGGCCGAGTTGACACATTAGCCTACCCATCAAACCTATTGATATCAGAGTGGTATAAAGAGAGGCTTGTTCCTTTGCGATTTGAAAGTTGAGAAGTCCATCGTCATCATAGCTAGTATATATTGAGTGCCCACGTGGTGGCAAACAGTTGTGTTAGCAGGTGCATTACAGGCATTATTTTATTTAATCCTTTCCCCAACCTGTTGAGACAGGGACCAAGCAAGGGCAGAGAGCTCAAAAATGCTAAGTTTTTTTTTAGTTTCCGTGTTATGTGAATTTGTAGGGAAAGAGCAGGACAAGTTGATTTGACTGTTAGCAAAAGTAGAATAAAGTACAGCATACAGTCCCATGGTCATAAAAGTAGATGGAGTGCTGCTTATAAATAAAACCTTTTTAAAAGCCCCTCTCCCGACTGGCCCCCTGCGGCTGAAGAAAGAAGTCTACCTAGAAGAAGAAATATTTTCTGCGTTGCGGGTGGAAGGCAAATTCACCGTGCACGACAGCCCTGCTCAGTAGTGTGACAAACAGCCTTGCCAGCCTGCTTCGATGCTGCAGATCAGATTTTGCCATGGAGAAAATCTATAATCTATGCAGGCCCTATTGGAAGTCACCGGCGCCTTGCTTCTACTGACGATTCCAGACCAGGTTTCAGGTGCCTGACGGCAGACTGTGGCTTCTGGGTCTTTTTTGTTATCATTCCCCTCTCTCACCTCTGTCTTGTCTCGCAACTCACCCTCCCTCACTCATCGCCAAAAAAATAAAGAAGCCTTTGTGCAAATTGATCTGGAGACCAGCCTTGATAAAATGCCAGCACTGGCCCTCCCGGCCGCGGCGTGGTGCTGTTAGCCTTTCCCGATTCTCCGGAGGTGGGCAGAGATTAACTGGGGGCTTTCCAGCAGTTTGTCACACAGATAGCAGTGCCAGAAAACTGAAAAACCATCCATCATTTTCCCTCAAGATTGAAACCTTTTATCAGCCTGTCAGTTTCATTATTCAATAAACGATTAGTAGCAGCCGTCGTCGTTTAGTCGTTTATCATTAGCAACGCGAATCTTCAGCAGACAGAGTGACCACTTGACACCTGTACCTCAGGTGGAAGCACCTTTCCTGCCCACCTGTCCAGCGGGAGTTGTCTCGGACTCAGCTGCTGGTTGACAGATGAGAGAGAATGAGGGCCTGATGTACTGCTTCTAATTTCTGAAAGTTGTGCTTCGACACATGGTTCATTTCTCCTGCAGTTGTGAGAATAGTACACGCGTGGGCATTTTTCTTTTACTTCCAACCGGGCCTTTTATTTAAAATATTCTTGAGGAGTGGGTGTTAGTGGTTTGAGCGCCTGCTTCCCATGTATGAGGTACTGGGTTCAATCCCTGCCCCCTCCTAAAAATATATCTATTTTCGTGCCCTGTGATTTAGATGCCAAGGGGGTTGATTACTTTTACCCCTAAGTCGTTGGTGTCAGCATGGGTTCGTGGTAGAGCCAAGCTGCGCCCCCCTTTGGCTGCCTACCCCAGACTTTCTGTTAATTATAAAGTAACCTGGAATAAGGGAAGAGGGTGGAGCAGTAGCTCCCGATCTACAGGTAAGGACTCCTGGAGATGCCAAGGGATTATCTTGAGGGTCTTGAATCCTTGTGCATAGACAGAAATAAGTGTATTTTGATATTGTGGTTAATCAGAAGCGAAGTCGTTTTAGAATGTTGCTGAATCATGGCTTCTAAGGGTGCCTGTGTATTTTTTAAAATTGGGAACCACTGAGAGACTGGTCTTTGCCAGTTTTTTGTTGTCTTTTTTTTTTGTGGGTAAAAATCAAATTTTTCACAATACAAACCAATATTTATCAGAAAAAAATAATTCTACCATTAGTTAAAAGTAGGAGGGGAAAAATAAACCCCAAAAGGTTTGTTCTTATATCACTGAGACCACGCTTGAGTCTAGCAGAGCTCTTACTTGACCATTCCTGGCGAAGAGGGGGAAGGTGCGTGTGTGCGTGCTACGGTTAATGACCTTCTAAAACCCCGGAACTTGTAATTCCAGAGACCGTTCTGAGTTGTATTCAACCACCCTCAAAAACACTTCCATATAACCTTTGGGGTTAATCTTCCATATTTCTTGGGCTGTAGCTTGTGCCGTCAGCTCCTGTGGCAACCATGTCACAACACTTCGCACACAGCACACGGTATCTGAGTCACCGCGTGTTGATCCCGGCAGGGCGTCTGGTTGATAATTTAACAAGGAATCGTTTTGAGAGCTTCTCAGCCGCTCCAGCTTCCCCAGTGTGCTCAGTCCCAGACACAGAGGTTGAAGGAAGCACAGTTACTGTGTCACTAACCCCAGACCCCTGAGCCCGAGGGGTCCCGTGCGTGCAGCCGAGTTCTTTACGTCACCAGGTACACCGCCAGGACGTGTGGGAATGACAGAGCCTGCCCAAGCAGCTTGCTCTCACGTGCAAGTTCCCTGCCCTTCTTTGTAGGGGCTTAGTCCCTTCTGTTTGATTCCATTTTTTAAGGGAACCCCCAAGCGCATTCATTGTTTAGACACTGTCTCCTTTGACACGTGGCGTTTCAGGGCCTAAGCCCAGAGCTTTCTGTGAGGAGGCAGTGATTAGGCATGATCAGTAGACTACTGCCTGTTATCACACTCGGTAACCAGACCCGAGGCGTTAAGTTATCCCAAAGTTAGTCATTAATACCAAAAATATTTTTAATATTGGAAGACTAATATAACTGGCTAACTTCTAATTTTTCCAAGCAAGGATATTTAAAATAATTACTATCTACTGTCACTGTCATTTCACAAAAGAAAGAGAACAGAAGCACCAAAAGTGGGAGGGGGCCTACGCTCTGACAGTTAACAGACTTGCACCAACACTGCTCAGAGCCCTTATTTTCCTGATTTTATTGCAGACGAGTGAAAATTTCTTTTTTTTTTTTTTTTTTTTCCTAATGCTTCTGTTATCACCTGGTGTAGAAATCTCAGAGGAAGAGCTAAAGACTACTTGCGGCTTATATTGATGTTTCCTTGGCCTTTGACTCCCAGGACAGGAGTGAGAAGGCAAGGTGTGCAGGACGCAAGCCAGCGGGCTGTAAAGTCCACCTGACTGAGCTCCTGTCCCAACTTTACCACATAAAAGCTGTGGGGCTTCGGCTTTAGTTCTTTCATCTCTAAAATGGTGACATGCCAGTGCATAGTGCATGGGGAGGCTGTGAAAATTGAACAAGATAAAGATACGGTAAGTTGTCAGTATAACACACCTGGTACATGCTAGACATTCAGTAGAAGTTCGGGATGACGGTGATAGTGGTGATGATCATGCTGTCAGCGGTGATGATGATGATGATCATAGAGTGGGTGGTGGTGATGATGATGATGGTGTTAGTGATCGTTTTGGTGATGATGATAATCATGATAATGGTGGTGATGGGCAACTAGGAGCATGAGATAATAGAGAACCGGTACATGATACTGCCCGAGCAGTGTAAAGCAGGGCTGTGTTTTGACTTCCAATCTTTAAACTTGCATCCTAATGATTTGAAACCATTTTTGGATCATCTTGATGCATGCTCCTTTCAATTGAAAAAAATAGGAAAGTCAACCATCTACACCAAAAATGTTGTTCTGTAATGATGAGGAATAGCTGAATAGACAATTTATCCTGCTTCTACTTATTCTCAGAAATAATTCCTTAAGATCAGCCATTAAAATCAGTATCATCACTTTGGTAGATATCCTCCAAAAGCTTGTTTGTTTATAGTTATAATTTGCTGGTGCCTTTTGGAAGGGTACACATCTCCGGAGACCTGTTTTTGTCTCTTGGTCATTGGAGAGCTGCCGTTTAATATGCCACGGGCATCTATGTCCATAAAACTACTTACTCAGTTAAAGGCTGCAGAGTTCTGTAGAACGAATTTCTATAGCAGATTGATACAGCTGTCTCTTCTTGGGCATTTAAATTATTTTTATTTTATTACCAACAATACTTCTATGAGAATTTTTGCAAATACATTCATGCCTTATTTCTATGAAGGAAGTTTTTGCCTGATCGAAAGTTGGAATTACGCATTTAGGCACACTGCTAGTCCCAGTCCAGCGTGGCATTTGTTGAATTGTGCTCAACGTCCAGTCCTTGCCTTGCAGCGAGGTCTCTGTGAGAAACAACCAGACACGAGCTGTTTGTGTTTTGGTGAGAACAAGAGGATCAGTAGATGGAACAAGGACTGTCTCCCATGCTGCAGTGCCAGGAAGAGTTTGGCTTCTCTGGCATGAGGCATGGCTCACAGAGGGTCCATTTGTGAGAGATTCATTCACTCATTCGACAAACTTGTGTGATATGTATGTGCCCGGTGTGTGCAGGCCTCCAAGGATAAGCAGGTAACCTTGCACAGACACAACCACTAGCCTGAGGATGGCAGGTCCCTGACCCGGGACCGCTGCTGACCTTGGCCAGAGCCAATAATGGCCACCAGCAAATCATTCTCTTCTGTCCAACTCGCTCTTCCTCCCTTCCTCTCTCCCTCATGCGTGTGCTCAAGCACGAGAGAGACCCTGTGTGTTTTGGTAAGCTGCTTCAAGCCCTAATTTCATGACAAAGGGACATTAAAGAATCTGTTAACGAGTAGTGCCGCCCCACCGCACACCCAAGGGGTGGTCGTTGGCTGTGGATAGGGTTTCCTGGTAAGAATTGTGTCCATTTCTCTGTGTCCGGCCTTCCTGACCTGAGAATGGAACCTGCTGCATCTCCTGTTCCTTCTGGATGAATGAAGGATGCTTGAATATTAAAAAGGAGGGACATCTGGCTGGACAGCATCCACTAGCACAACTCTCTTTATCTACTTTTGACTTACAGATATTTTAGAATTAAAACTCAGTTTATTAAGAAAGTTGCAAAGAGATAGTTTTCCTTCCAAATGATGGTGAACAGGATATCGTCCATAAATCAAAAGATAAAACTCAAATGATGCAATAATAAAGCCATTAAGTAGCATGAAAGGAATCAGACCCAAATGTAAAAAGTATTACAGTAAATGTATAGTAATAAATGTTATTAAACTCCGTGTCACAGATTGGATTAAAAGGCATTAATGACTGTTATTAACAGCACTACATAAACAAACTGGGGTTAGATCCTGACGGTTTAGAAAAAGAAATTGGTTGCAGAGGTAAATAGGGAAAAAGAAAAAATTAATGTGGACAAAAAAATTTCAAAACCCTCTTTTAAATCAAAGAGGTTCTCAGCCAGTTCCTTTTCAATATAAAGCAAGAGATAAAACGTGAGCAAAAAAAAGTGGACACAAAAATGCTATAAACAATATAGGTCAAGAGATTTTGGAAAAATTTCATCACCTAATTCAAGTAACATGTTTTGTACAAAAATATAAAATACCAATATTTATGCAGGTGCATGTATAAAAGCCTGAATAGCTCAATGGAAAAAAGAAGTTAACAAAAGTTAGGAAAAGCCCCCCAAAATAGACTATTTCCGAGTTGTCTTCACTGGATTTTTTGAGTTGAATGTGCTTGTCTCCTGCACATAGAAATATCCATTTAATCTATTTGACCTTAAAATGGTTTACTGTTACACCTACTACTTAATTAGAAATATGTTTGCCTTCTTTGAATGTACATGCACTTTTTCTAGAATGTCAATGATAAAAATAACGAAACATTTTTTTAAAAATAAGGGGTCCGAGGAAGCTGGGGCCTACTGCAGCCCTTTCCTTCCATTGTCGTCCCTGCATTTCAAGGAGGAGACGTTTGGAATCCACCCCGGCACTGCCTCTTCCCAGAACAACCCCTGCCCTCGCGCTCCCCAAATGCTTGGTGGAAGACAGAGCTTCCGTCATGAGAGACGACAGCTCTGGCACCGCCAGCAGCACCTGCTCTGCTTCCAGTACATCTTTTATTTTGCTAACTTAAAAAATTTAAAAAGGCAGAGGGCCTTCAGAATTAATACAGAAGCTAACAACAAAATTATTCAATGGCTTCTTCTGCTCTCTTCAGGTGACTTCTTTCTTTTCGTGTGTCTTGATACCTGGGAGGGTCTGAACCCCTTGAAGGAAGCCAGCATGCTCCGAGCACAGACTTCTGCCCCCTCGCAGAGCGTTGTCTTACTTTCTCTCAAGTCAGTCCTGGGACTGGGAGTGGCCTCCACGTGCAAATGAGGGGACCACGGCACAGGGCCCCGAGTCACCCCGAGGTGCCCCTGTGCCGAGGCAGGGGACCGGGAGGGTGTGTTAAATCACGAGCAGCAACTCCGTCCACCACCCCACTCTCCTTGGCAGTTTTTGGCTGTTCTTCTCAGCTGGCACGTGGTACTGATCACATTCTGTCAGCCATTCCACTGAAATCCGACACGTCCCCTGAAGCCAGGTGCCTGTGCAAAAGCGATTCATTGCCATCCTATTACAGTTTCCTTGGCAGTTTTCATATCCTGCATGCTCTATAAAAACAAAACTTTTTCCCCCCGAAGTATTAAAAGAAAGTAAGAGAAAATCCCAATACAGGGGTGGTATAGAGTTAGATGTTCTGCATCCATGGTCCAAAACCTTAAAACCATCAAGTGTTGAACTCTGTAGTCCTTGGTTTTTTTTTCCCAATATGTTTGGGGTTTTAATAGGTGAGGTGGGCTCTGGGTTCGTAGCCATTGGGCACTGCAAATTTTGTGCCCAAGTAAAATAGTCTAATTTTAGACAATATTTTTTAATGCATTGGTGACTACAGATGTCTTTTTTATATTCTATAGCTTTACCAGTGTTGTCCTGTGTTTAAGACAAGGTGCTAATTTTGTCTTCTGACTGTAGCACTTGGAAGTCTTGAGGCCATTCCTGAGTTCAGACTGTCCCAGAGTGGGTGAATTACCCTGGTTGTACCTCAGTGAATCTCAGGGAGCCAGCTTAACCCATGCAAGTCCTCAATTCTATTAAACTCTATCACTTTATTAAAAAGGTGATTTTATTGTACCGAGTAGACCGAGTAGATGCTGGCATCTAAATTCTACATAAGCACAAACAGTTTTTTGGTTTTTTTTTTTTTATCTCATTGGCTCAAGCTAATCCTAAAAGTTTCTGGGAACACTCTTCAAGCGTGGTGCATTTTGGTGACATATGCCTTGTAATCTGTTAAAGGACAAAAAGTAATTCCTGGGTCATAATACTAAGTGAAGACCAGGACACAGCACAGTAACTTGGTAAACGGTCGCCTCTAAAGCCTGTAAGTTAACAGACGTGCTCTGGGGCATCCCAGATGCCAAGTGGACGAGGCATTCCTCGGCGTAAGAGCTCACGAGTACATGCCACACACACTGTTCAGCCCACAGAGGTTTCCGGTTGCTTTTTATTTGTCAAAGTTGTGGATTCAATGAGTAGAATGAATGATATATTTTGACAACACAGTAGTTCTTCCTGTATCGATCCACCTGTCTAATATCCCTAGCCTTTGTTTCAGTAATGCCACTCCCAGCATTTTAGCCTCAGGGAGGGGGAGTGGATGTGGCTCAAGCGGTTGAGCACCTGCTTCCCACATGGGAGGTTCCAGGTTCGGAACCTAAAACAAACAACAACAAAAAACAAGCAAATAAATGAAAAAACCAACTCAAGGGAGCCAATGTGCCTCAGTGGCTGAGCGCCAGCTTCCCACTTACAAGGTCCGGGGTTCACTCCCCGGCCCCTGGTACCTCAAAAAAAAAAAAAAATGAAAGCGAGAGAATGGGAGAAAAAAATTGTTCCCGCCCAAAGATACTTATTATCGTATTTGAACAGACTTTGTTGTCTAGAACAGTTTTAAATTTACAGAAAACTTGAGGAGCTAATACAGAGTTCCCATTTCCCCCTCCCTACACACACACACACACACACACACACACAGCATTCCCTGTTATTATTTACACCTTAGCCATTAATATGGTACATTTCTCACAATTAATGAACCATCACTGATACATTATTATTACTTAAAGTCCATCGTTTCTTCAGGTTTCCTTGGTGTTTACCGAAGGTCCTTTTGCTGCCCCCGGCTCCCGTGCACGTTCCCACGTAGCGTTGAGTCGTTGCGTCTCCTTAGGCACCTCTTGGCTGCGACAGTGTCTCAAATTTGCTTGCTGCTGGTGACCTTGACAGTCGTGAGGGGTACAGGTCAGACGTTTTGTCAGCTGCCCCTCTGTTGGAATGTATGTGCTGGGATTGTAAGTTTTGGAGAGGAAGAGCCCAGAGGGCCAGTGCCTTTCCCATCACGTCATGGAAAGGGTGCTGATAACCGAGACAGGGTGCTCCGCTGTAAAGTCACCCTCCCCTCGCCCCCACGCTCTGGGCTCTTTGGGAGGAAGTTGCCGTGCACAGCCCATGCTGAAGGAGAGGAAGTCAGGCTCCACCCCCCTGAGAACTATGTATGTACATAATTTATTTGGAATTTTTCTGTGTGGGAGATTTGTATCTTCTCCCCCATTTGTTTAATTTGTTCAGTCATTTAGTTATATCACTATGGACTCATGAATACTTCTTTTATGCTCTGGGTTAAAATCCAATACTTTTTTATTTTGTTGCTCAAATTGTCCCGGCCTTGGCCATTGGGAGCTCGTTCAGCGGCTTCTGTGCCTCTTTGACACAAGTCCGTATTTTGCGCTTGTTTCTTTGTCTGCTTCCTTACTTTCCAGCACAATAAGATGCTGCAGGCTCAGCTTGTAGATTCTCTCCTCCAGTCCTAGTATCGGCCATTTCTCCAAGGAGCTCTGGTTCCGTTTATCAGAGAATGGTCTCAGAAACCCAGATCTGGGGGCAAGGTGTGTTCATTGCTCCTGGAGTGTCCTTCCTTTTAGATTCTCTCAACTGACAACACAAAAGAGTGTGTAGTGTGTGTGTGTGTGTGCGTGCATGTGCGTGTGCTAACCCATGTAGATACACATCTATGAATTTTTCTATATGGAGCCATCTGTATATGTTAAGCTAAACAGATTATAGTATTTTTAATAGCAAAAATATTGGAAACAGCTAAATATTAAAAGTAAGTAATGGTTACAACTATGCTACACCACTGCCATGATGCAACGGGTTAAAAGGGACAATTTTGAAAACTATGACAGAATTACATTAAAAAGTAGTACAAAAGAAAAAAATTTTTTAAGACAGAAATTTAACAAAACTTTTTAAGTAACACAGGTCTATATCAGAGCTGAATTTCTAAGTGTGGTAACTACGCATGTTGATGGATAAGAACTTTAAAGGAACCAGGGAGGGAAGCGGCTGTGGCTCAATCAGTGGGGCTCCCGTTTGCCATATGGGAGGCCCCGGGTTCGGTTCCCGGGGCCTCCTGGTGAAGGCAAGCCCGCCCGCACGGCGTGGTTGGCTGACCCGGCGAGCACAAGCAGCAAGGGGGGGATAAATGAATAAATAAATAAAATCTTTAAAAAAAATAAAAATAAAATAAATAAATAAATAAAGGAACCAGGGAGAGGATTGTTAGACGGGCTCTGGCTTAGTCTTGATTTACTATGGAAGGAACTTGGCTGCTGCGGCCCTGTTAAAGTAGCTTCCCAGGGCTTTATTTCTCAAATCTAAATAAAGTTGGTGTATTTAATTTTATTGTTTCTAAAATGAAAGAATGGGCACTTTGTCATTATTGTGTGGTGTCCCTAACGCTACAGTACTTCTCCAGACCCTCCAGTATCGTGACCTTGTTTAATCATTGATAATGACCAAGGAGGATGCTGAAAAGTTGACAGGCTGTGGCCAAATGGTGTTTATGGGAAGAGTCTGCCTCAGTGTTTGAGCAACGTGCTCCGCGATAGGGAGAGCAGTCAGAGGCTCAGCATAATGCTTTTGTTTTCCCGCTCTGATCTTTGTACTTCACTGACTAAATAAATACCTGGAATCATATGGCTTCCACAACTTCTCGTGGAAATCAGAATGCTATTGGGAATTTCCACCGAATTCTTCTTAAATGCAAAAGGCTAAAAACATGTTTTCTAGTGTCTATTTTCACAAATCTCCGATACAGGTGGCCACATATAAGGGGGATGTGATTGACCAAATAACCCTGAAATGTATCACTTCAACCTCGGATAGTTGTTGAAACTAGACTACAAAGATGGTAGATGAAATGCTTCTGGAAGGGCGGGTGCTTGCCATTGTTCAGGCCGGTTGGTGGTCCAGTGATCACAGCTCGGCTGTGAGAGAGCATAAGGAGCAGTCATTAAATAATTATACCTTTGATTAGTTGCTTTAACTGCTCATTGCCTTTGAAATAGGATAGCACAATTTGAAGCTTTATTAAAAAACAATCTTTTTCTGGAATTGTTGGAAGAGACTTTTTGTTTAAAAAAAAAAAAAAAAATCCATAAATGGCTTGCAGTGTATTCTGTTGGGGGAGACTGAGGGGGAAAGGAGGAAAGGAAAGAAAAGAGGAGCAAAAAGAAAAGATGCATGGTCCCCATTATCATTCGTTTCTGTCTCCGGAAGGCACAGTGAGCCAGCCAGCTGCTCCAGGCACATCCCAGAACCCTGAGCGGATGCTCAGGAAAGGGATGCGTCGGGGGTGGAGGGTAGGAGGCTTTCTGCCACCCCCATCACTGCCACAGCTCAGCTGCATGAGCACAATCGAGCACAAAAGGTGCATTTCACCCACATGCCCAGCTTGGAAATTCTTATCTGGACTTAACGTTTTTCTGATGTGAGAATTTGCTTTGGTATATGTGTATTTTTTTTAATACTAAGTGTTTAATCCTATAGTATTAAATGCATAGAGTACAGGTAACAATTCATCTGAGTAACTAGACCTAAAAACAGATTATTCTTTGCAATGCTAGGGTCCCAGCCCTCCAAGTCATCGTCAGTTTCTTCTCTCATACTCATATCATATCTCCAGAAGGCAGTGAATCCAAGAGGCCACAGAACCCCAATTTCAGTTTCCTCATAAACCGCCCCCCATCCCCCCACTAATAGTCGTTCCTTCTCCATGGAGACATGCAGAGAAGTTTCCCTTACTTACTGGCACATTTCTAATCTCCATCTGAGAATGCGCCAAACTAAAAATCCACATCATGCATTTGTCATGAAAAGGGTCTCCTTCTTCAACTCACTTCTTATTTTACCCTTGGTCTTATACTGAAATACCCAATTAAATCTGGATACAGCCAAACCCGTGATCTGCAGCTCAGTATGTTTCTAGGCCGAAAGGGAAACCAACTCCATACCTAATTGGAACTTCGGGTTTTATGGTGTATCCTGGAGTTTTTGCTTAGTTTTTATTTTCACTGTTTTCCAGGGTTAATGGTATTTCCTGTTCATGCCTACATTAGCCCACTGTGTAGAAAAGCCCTCGGCAGCTTTCAAATTGTGAGAGTTTTAACACAGCCACCAATGTGGAAATTGTATTTCCTGTAAAGAAAGCCATTATAAGTTATTGGAAATTGGATTAAAATCTTATAATTAAGGTTCGATTACTTATTGTATGAGTTATTTTATTTAGTTAGGTATTTTATCTTCTGCATTCAGTAGCTTAAAATTACGAAAAGAATACTAGTTGTTCCAGAAGCTGATAAGACAAAGTTATTTTGCTTCCTGAACGTACGTCCTATATTTGCTTGGCCTCGGGTTTTGTCTAATCCTTTCAAAGGCCCTTTCATCGGACGTTTCAACGTGACTACTTCTCTGTGTGGCCGCCTCTAGGAAGCGACCATGATGTCAAGCCCCTTCACAGCTAAAGTAGTTAGTTCACATAGAGTAAGAATCTTCTGGGTTGCGTCTTATGAAAAAAAGAAAGAAAGAAAAAATCCACCGCTTTTATAAGAGAACAGAACATTTGCACTGTCTCGTTGAGCAAATGAACGTTCAAATGGCCAGCACAAAAGAAATCCCCAATCTCTAACCTCAGAATGCAATCGCCACCGACAAAACATCACGGGACGCCGAGCGTGCTAAAGTGGAAATGCACAAAGCAGCAGCAGCATCCCCGCGCGCCTGCAGAGCTTCCTGGGGACCGCGCTTTCTCTAACGTGCCCTGGACCGCGGTCAGCCCCAAGCACTGCTCTGCGCACGCTGGCGTCTTCAGAAATAAATGCATGCCAGGCCAGGGTGGGTGAGGCAGCGTCGTACCTGCCAAGGTTATCGTTTGACTTTCCTTAGAGGTACAGGTTTGCACTCTCGTGTGAGAGGACAGGGTCGTTGGTTTAGCTCCCAAACAAGACAGTCCTAGAAATGAGCGGCACCCTCCTCAGCCGGGCCCTTGCCTCTGTGCAGGTGGACGATCCCATTTTTTCTCCGATGGACGCTGAGGGCTACGGCGGACCCTGTTCAGCCAGCCCGGGGCCGCCTGGCGCCCTGGCCGCGAGGCCCGACACGTTCCTGTCCAACGTGCAGCCTGCGCCTGCATCGTTTTTTAATCAGCTATCTGAGGAATATTTATCTAATCAACAAAGAGTGCTGTCAGTAGGAGACGAGAGGCGACATTAATAAGCCCGTGGCTTCGTGCTGCCGTGATGGAGGAAGCGTTCAGGATAAAACCCTGCTTGTTTGAGCGTGCCAGCAGACTAAAGGATATTTTTCTCCCACTCATGAGCAGCTAGTCAGGAGAGCCTCACGTTGAAAATCTGCCTTCTGAGATTAGTTTCCCGCATTGGCAGGCTGCGGTAAAATAAAATGAAAATTTGCTTAGAGAAACAAAATAACAGAACTTTTGCCTTAAATTTTGAGCCCTCCCCCCTACTGCCCCCCGATTACATGCACACATCTGAAAAGCTGTAGCTTATAAAAATGAGATGTAAAATAATTGGGAGTCGTTACCTTTAAATGATTTCCAGCTATTGTAACTTAGTGGCAGGCCATTATTTGCACACACACACCCCCCCTTTGAAAAAATTGAGCCTGTCTGTTAGTAATTACCAGGAGTTGAGTGTATTGTGCCTTCCCTCATTTTGTCATCCAGACACAGAACTTGTCGGTAAATCCCGGACACCTTAAAGAAAGGTTCCTGAGAAGTAAGGTTTAAAGCCTTTCTTGCTTTAAATGTCTGGCTCAGGGTGTTCCGAGCCTGGACAAGCGGGGGGCCCTGCTCCCCACCTGCCCATCTGGTGAGCCCCTGCCGTAGGCCTGGCCAGGCCTGCATCCAGGAAGGACGGATGTCCCCCTGGAATACGCTAATACACGTGCCTGCAGTACTATTTTGGTATCAGAAAATCACCTCTCTTTTCCTCTCTGTAATTTCAGGAGTGCCTTAGGAAGTTTGCTAGTGATGCCTTGAGTTTTCATATGCAGGGAGGGCCCTTTATTCATTTTACACCTCTTTTTTTTTTTTTTTCCCCAAATTAAAGAAAGAGAAATTAATGAAACTGTCATTACTCTTACCTGGCAGGGCAGTTTTTGCCTTCGTACAGTTTGACAGGGCCGGGGCTCAAGTCTGGCCTGTCTGACCTGTCTGTACTAAAGAACTGTGCTTTTCCAAGTTTTGATCCTTTTAATCCTTGGGAGGTACATCCCCACCGGTGTAAAGATGAGTCTTACACCTCTTAATTCTGGGCCGCCGGGCGCGTCTGCCCTGTGCGTCCTCTGGCTGTGACCCTCAGGTAGCCGTCTCGGCTGGACCACACTCTCGTTCTGGCGCCGTCACGGTGCTGGTGCCTCCTGTCCCGAGCTCACGGGCTCTGCTGGCGGCCCAGGCTGCCCTTCAGAGAGCGCCACCGAATTTGGCGCTGCAGCCAGAGCCACTCCAGCCGCCGTCTGCGTTCCAGGGCACGGTGTGCGCCGGATCTGAAATGATGTGTGGTGGGCACGCACGCCCGCTGGACGCACGCTTTTGTCTTCCGACCTGGAGACAATGCCGGGACAGGGTGCCACGTGCGTCGCGCTGAAAGGCACGGTGACAGCCGGTTGACGCGAGAGACGGCTGCCTGTGCCGTGGGCGGGGCAGCTCCGTGGGCGCTCTGGAGGGGTGCGCCCGTGCTGCTGCCCTATCGTCCACTAACAGGTGAGATTCTGGCGTCAAGGTCGTGACGTAAACTGAAAAATCAGTTCAAGTCGGCCTTGTGTTGTGAAGGAAGAAATGAGATTTCTGAAAGTCAAAAAAGCTAAAAAAGATTTTTATTAAAATAAAGATTATCCAGAAAAGTGACTCTTCCCAATTAGTCCTCATGAGAGCCTCAAGAGTGTCCGCTTAGGGGCGGGGGCGCGAGAAGGGTGCCCACCTGCTCCAGAGGTGTGGGATCCAGACTGGGTGAGGGGCCCCTCCCAGCCTGAGGCCCAGGGCCGCAATGGGCGCATGGCACGATGCGCTCGGCACCCCCGCCGGAGCCAGCAGCACCCGGAGGAAGTCGTCCTGGTCCCACTGTGTGCAGTGGCTCCGGCTCCCCCAGCAGAGAATCCGGGCAGCAGCACCGGATTTTATTGATGATAATATGATTGCGTTTGCCTGCTGAGGAGCTTCTAAACAAGTGGACTTAGAGCAATCAATGCCCCGGAGACAAATGCTTGGATCAGGGCCTTGGAATCAGCCAGAAAACGTCCATTTGTTTAAAAGGAAGAAAAAGGCATGACATCTTATACATTAAAATTGATTATTTCATCAATAGGTTAATAGAAAACCAGGCTGCAAAGTTCACTTCCTGCTTCTACATCCCTACAGTAATGGGAGACCCGAGTATGAAAAATGCAAAGCATAAAGCAGGCCAGGGAAGAGGTTTCTGCACTGGAGCGTCCCTGCCTTCCACAGGGGTGCCCGAGCCTGGATTCTGCCTATTTATATGTAAATGCTTTAGAAAGAGGTAAGTTTGAAAGCTGAGGAATGTCACCTCTTTGTGGCTATTACTTCCTGGAACTTGTGAAATATTGGTCAAGATGCCAGACTTCGGTGTGTTGAGATAATTAAGCACACGCTTGCCCTATGGATGCATCCATTACACCTGAGGAACCTGGCAAATACTCGCTGGGCATTTCGCATGTAAACACTTAAAAGCCGGGATTCATCTGGTTTCCTTTGTCTCTGATGTCTGACGTTCACATTGGCGGGTACCTGAAGATCCCTTGCCCAGGTGTGGGGTTTTCGGTGGGACCTCATAGGTAGTTAAGGCACCTGGAGGATGTCGAGATAAGGGAAACTTTCCCAACCGTGCAAAATGAAATTTAGAACCATGAGCTGTAGAAGAAGGGCCTTGGACCCCAACTTTAGATGCCCCTTGGTTTGGAGATTATACTTCTTAATCCTCTGTGGGTTTTCAGACTATAAAAATAAGTCGGAAGCATCTTATTATAACTTTTTATTACTTTTCATCAAGAATTAACCAAATTGCAGCCAGTTTTACCCTCATTGTTAATAGAAAGTTTGTGTCCTAAATAGTTCCTCATTTCAGAATTATCTTTGCCTCCTTAAACTTTCCTGTTTCTCACCACTTATTTTGTATTCTCACTGCAAAGCAAAGAAATCCAGTATACATAGAAGTACTTGAGATTCACACCAGCAGCAAAACTTATCGCTGGCGGCCTGGTCGCCCCCAGGTCAGATAAACTGAGGGTCCAGGACATTTTCTGGCCCCACAGCTTGGCGCATGTTTGGGCTCTAAGGACGCCACAGCAGGATCGCCTGGGGTTAGGGAGCTGGCTTGCAGCTCCTTCCTGCCTGGACGCCTGCTGGGAGGCTCAGCCCCACCTGTGTACCAGGTGAGCGCCCCTCACCTGCAGTAAACAAATGGCTCTCCAGCCTGAATCTCCCTTCCCGGCTGTGGAAGTCAAGAGAGGTGATTGGTCTGGTGACGCCCATTGTCCAGGACCACGAGTGGCTGTCACCCCCACTGAGCACGCCCCGTGCCTGCCCGTGTGGCCCCCCACGCGGCCTGGAGGCTTGCTCCACAGGAGCCCCCTTCTCAGCGCTTGGGTTTTTATAAGTGCCTCCTCTGAGGTCGGCCTCTCCTTTGCCACAGCTGTCAGCATCACAGAGATGGTGGTGGGGAGGGGGCCGGGGGTCCTGGCTCTCCCCAGCCTTTGGCAGATCCCTGCCGTACTTGGTGAGGGCGGTTGCCCATTGGTTCTGCATTTCTCTTGGCCCCTGTCTCGCCCTCGGGGCCGCTTTCTGGGATGTGTTTGGCCTTTGGGTTCCTGGGAGCTCTGCCAGAGCCTCCAGCATCCCTGGCTTGAGGAGGAATGGGCCTCACCCTTCAGCCATGGCAGCTTTTGGAGGTGTGGGTTCCTGCCGGGACCCAACCCTGTCTCGGGGGAAAAGCTCCCTGTTTTAACAGCTCTGGTCAAAAAGGCCTTTTACAGCAACTTACAGGTGTGACTGCCCGTACCCGGGGTCTCTTGACTTGACATGCTCCCCGCATTTTGCCAAATCAAAAGGCCGATGGCTCCTGGCATCCAGGCTCCCTCGGAGCCTACAGGCAGAGGGCTGCGTGGACCTCCTTGCCTGGGCATTTGTTTGATTTTGTGCCTCCCCCTGCTAAGTTCCCTTGGGTTAACCCTGGGCGGTGAAGAGGGGCCCACGGGGCTGGGGGCCGCCTCACCTGCACCCCCTGCTTCGCGGGAACCTCCGGCCACCTCCAAGGTGACTTTGACATTCCTTTTTCTCCCCTTTTCATTTGTTTTCTTTTCCTTTCTGTTTTCTCTCTCCTTCCCCCTCTCCCCCCTCTGCTGTCGGGATGCAGCCAAACGCAAAGCATGGAAGCTAAACCGTGTTGGTAGCTTGCGAAATATTTACAGCAGTCCCTCCAACACCGAAGGTAACGCCGCGGCCGCGTGCAGACCTGCAGACGCGCCGCCCTCGCCGCATGCCTCCCCGTTGTGTTTGCAGAGTCATTCTTGTGGTCTGCCCATCTTTTTGTTTGTGTGTTTTATTTTGCCATTCATGTTCCTTTCCAGCTTACTTAAATTCTGACCTTTCCCTTCCCTCGTAGAGTAGCGATGTTTAAATTACTTCAGAAACCTATTTTCTCCTCTTTTTTCTTTCCCTTTATACATGTGGGCACTCAACGTAATATTTCCCAAGTTATTACAGTTTTTAAAAGTGTTGGTATCAGGTGTAATGATCTGTAGCCAAATACAATGGTGTGCCGTGACATTTAAGTAACAGTCTTAATTTGTTTTGTGGAAGCGTACTCCATAATGCTCTCTGCAGCTCGAACCCAAAGGCAGGCAGGCCCGGGTCATTTGCATGGGCTGCTATCGCTTGTAAATTCTGTATATTGTTGTGTTTCTAAAGGTCGCCTGGTGCCAAAGTTCACAAATTGACTAGCGTCGCTTTCTTCACCGAAGACAGCCGTCATCGCTTTTGTATAATAGCAGATTGAATTTTTCCCCCGCCTTCATTTGAACAACACAATTATAAATTGCCTTTTTTTTTATGATTACAAATGTCAAGGGTCAGGATTATTTTGATGCCAGGCAAAGAAAATCCACCGCCATCAGCCGCAGCACATGTAAGGGAGGCTGGTGTGCGAAACGTGCGATGCAAAATAGGTCGCAATCCAGCGATCTCCCGTGTAATGGGGGGAAATTTTCTTTCACTTAAGTGCAAGCCAAATGGGTCAAGTAATCGCAAGCTCGTGCCCTAACACTAATTGACTTATTTGGGGATGATTATAACTGTAATATTTTTCTTAATGTCACTGTTTTCTGGGCTGTTGATTTTAGCGATTGCCAAGCGGTGGCATTAAATCTCTTGTAAATTTTAAATTGCATGCTATTTCTGTAAACAGGTCCCTCTCTTCACATCCCCATCATTAACCTTTGCTGATTTATATATCACCGCCTTTTTTTTTCTTCCTTTCACAATTACTCCTGACTCGCTGCTGAAAGCTCTGCTCACAGCCAGGGAAAAAAATGAATCTGGAAAACAAAACTCCATTTTCACCGGGGCTTGTTAAAGAGCCATTTTTTTAATCAGATTTTTTTTTCATTCCTCAAGGGAAAATTGTCGCCTGTTAAGGTACCAATGAAGCTTGGCCCCATTGGTATCTTCTTTTTAAAGTGTTCAAGAAAGACAAAACGAGAGAGAAAGAGAAAAGAAAAAGAGTAGGATTCCAGAAACGGCCGCGTTAAATATCATTTTTGTTGCACTTTAAAGGATTTCATGTACCCACTGGCCATTTCTTAAAATGTTAGTTTTTCAACCCAGAGTACATATCGTTTCTCTGCCCTGTGTCCTTACCAAATACGTCTTTCTTTTGTACATGTGTGCATTTGTCACAACAAATTTGCTTTTTCACGTCTGGCCTTGGAACTGAATGGGGGCGGGGGGGGGGTGAATGGTTTTAAACGTGGCTGAAACACGAAGTTGGGGGACAGTGAGGAGGTACCCGTTTGGGCTCCTTGACCTTGAGGACAGACAGCTGCTGGCCACCCTGGACGCCCTGGTGGGCTGAAGCCTGTGAAGTCACAGATCTGGATAGCTCTGAGGGACACAATTTGCACAAGTGCGAGCTTCTCGGCCTTAACCAATCAGGTAACAGCAACATCTGCGCCGCCCAGCGCCCTTTGACAGGAGGGACCCCCAGAGGGGCCACTGGTGCCAGGGGCTCCCTGAAATCTGTAAATCCCGGATACCGCACGCTCAGGGCCCTCGGCCACTTGTCCATCACTGCTCAAGGCAGTCCTGGGGATGCTGGAGTGAGGGCCGCACGGCAGATCCCCCCTCACTTCTCCTTTCTTTTTCTCAGTCGTCGTAGGTTTCTGTTCAGTTTTCAGTTACATTAGTAGTTTTTTAAATTAAGTGACATGATCATTCTTCGTTTACTTTGGGTTTCTTTTAAAAATGAGTATCTGTACACAAATAATCTCATTTCATTATTGAATTAATATAATTATATAAAATTATCAAAACGTCTTTTGCTGTGTAATGTCATCACATATTCACTGTCTACAAAATGATCCTTTATGAAAATTTATATCATAAATTTGAACGTTCTAACTTGTGTATTAACCTGGGGTCTTGAGCGTTAGAGTAAATATTCCATTCCCCAAATGGGGTGTTTTTAAAGTAGTCTGCTTGAGTAATTTATGCAGATACCAAAAGAAAAAACAAAAACACCAAAATTCATTGGAGCCCAAAGGCTCCTTCTGGGGAGAGTGAGAACTTGAGCTTCCCCTGGACCTCAGGAGCAGTTCAGTCCTCTACGCAGCTCTCGGCACAGCCCCGTCCAGCTTTGGGGCATGCAGCTCAGAGGTTTGGGGACCCGCCCAGAGACTGCCTTTCACGGGAGTCAGGCGAGACCAAGACTGGAGCCCAGGGCTCCCTCCAAAGCCCTTTTCCTTCTATTCCCTCTGTCCTGGCCCCAGATTCAGTGACCTCGTTTCATCTTTGCCGTCACCCTGCCAGGTAGGTTACAGTCCAGAAAACTGGAGTTTAGTCAAGTCAAGAAATTTCCAGAAAGACAAACAGCGAGCACATTCCAGGGGCAGGACATGTGTCCTGATCGCCCCAAGTCTGGGACCCCCTCAGGAGCTATGTGGGGATGGTCCAGGGATGTACATCAGGAGGGATAAAAACAAATTCCAGAGCGGATGTGGCTCAAGCGGTTGAGTGCCCGCCTCCCACATGGGAGGTCCCGGGTTTGGTTCCTTGTGCCTCCCCAAAAAAAGAACAAAACCAACAAGCAAAACAAAGGAAAAAAACCAACTCAGGGAAGCCAATGTGGCTCAGTGGTTGAGCGCCAGCTTCCCACATACAAAGTCCCAGGTTCAATCCCCAGTACCTCAAAAAAAAAAAAAAGAGAAAGAAAAAATTCAACAAGACTTATTTGGGAAAAATGTACACAAATATAAAAGAAGCAAACATGTTTTCTATTTCCTATCATCCTCTACCTCTCTTCTGTCCACTAGGCCTAAGTATCTCTGAATACAAGGAGGATGCTTGCTTTGCATATATTATATTGCACTATCTTTTAAAATCTCTGTTACTTCGTAAAAAAATTCTTTCTCAAGATTGGTAAAATTTCCTTTAACAAGAATGCACCTTCAACTTTTCCATCTCTGAAGCCTGTGAAGTGTGCTGGAAGGTATGTGAATAGTGCAGTTTTCCAAATAGTAGCTGCCTTCCACTCCCTTGCCCCAACCCAAGGGGGAAAAACAATCAAAGATCAGGTGGCTAAGGATAGGTTTGGGAATGGTCAGCTCTTTAGTAAATGAGTGGAAGGGCAGGCATGGTGCAGAAGACGCCACAAAAGGGAAGTGCTCTGAGTTGACGTGGATCTGACAGTACACACAGGACTGGTCTAGCAGGCAGGCATTGGCTACAGCATCAGAGGCCAGAGGGCCAAAGGCAGGGCGGCGGCAGGTCCACGCTTTCCCCCCAGGTCTGCAGTGTTGTGGTGCCAGCTCACGCCCACCCTCGGGGCTCCTTGGCTCGCAGCTCTGCCTCCCGCCGCGTGGCCAGCTCTGTCTTCTTGTGTCTGATTTTGCAGTCTCCTCTTACTTCCGGCTCCTTCCGGTGGCTTCCCCTGCTTGCCAAGGCCTCCGGCGACACAGACCGTGTCCCCCTAACGCGTCGGGGCCATGCTTTTAATCATCTTCAGGGGTCCCATTTACAAAGGGGTGCTCACCAAGAGAGCGCAGACAGGCCAGGAGCCAGTGTTTGTCGGGGTGCGTGGATTGTTTGAGGGCAGAGGCCCCTGGACAGAATTACACGACCTCTGTAGAGTTGACTTCAGGCCTCGCCTTCCTCTGCACAGCTAGAAACAGGTGGAGTTACCATTTGCTGTGAGTTGAGTGAGTAGATGGGCTCATTCAGGGATGTTTAAGCTCTGTTTTTACAGAAGAAAACGTTTTCAGAACAGGTGATAAAGGACCGATAGGTAACGGAGAGAGGAGTTGGGACGAGGGAGTCTATTGGGGTGCCAGGCAACCCCTCCTAGACAACACAGTGGGTGCTTTGAACAGGCCACTTCCCATTATAGCGGACACTTGTACCTCGGCATTAGCCACGTTCAACGCTCCCTGAAGTTCCAACTCAGGCCGGCCGTCCTGCGCTGTCTGGAAAGGTCCATCTGGGTGGATGTAGAACTTACCCCGAGAATGGGCCTGTGAAGCCTCCGGTTTGCATCCAAGCATCTTTGCACCGCGATGGGCCTGACCCATAGAATCAGAGGCCGCCTGACGCTGCATCCAGGCAGACGCAGCGCAGAGAAGCAGCTCGCCTCCTTCTGGAGAATGTGACTCCTCCTCTGCTGCACACCTGCTCCCTCCGCTGAACTGAGCAGCCCACTCGTGCAGTTTCCTTCTCTGAGCACATGGGTGCAGGTCTTTGAATTGGTGGGCCTCACCTGCTGACCACCCAGTATTCCAAGTCAGGTTTCTGAGACTTCTGACGCATTCTGAGTCAAGGAAAATACCCCGAGCGGCTGCCCATGCCTTCTCACTCGCCGCAGCAGGTCTCTGGTGCCTGCTGTGTGGCTCCTGCCCGGGCGATGGAGAGAGGAAGAGAGCACAGGCGCGCGGGATGGGGAGACAAGCCTTCATTTGTGAGATACGCTGAATTGGATGCTGTCCCCCCAAATTCATGTCCACTGGGACCTCAGAATATGAGCATCTTTGGAAGTGGGGCTTTTGCAGAGGTAATTAGTTAAGTGAGGCCGTGCTGGACAGCGGTGGCCCTCAAGCCAGTGACTCGTGTTCTTACAAGAAGAGACCCAGAGGCCCACACAGGAGAGGGGCAAGTGACGGCCAAGGCGGAGACGGGGTGGTGCGTCTACGAGCCCCAGGCGGCAAACACCAGAAGCCACAGGAGGCAAGGAGCATTCTCCCCTAGAGCCTGTGAAGGGAGCATGTCCCTGCCAGCACCTTGGTTTTGGACCTGGGGCCTCCAGAACTGTGAGCCAATAAACTCCTGTTGTTTGAAGCCACCGAGGTGGTGGTCTCCGTTACTGCAGCCCCAGGAGACGAATGCACAGATGAGGAAAGGTAAGTCCTGGAAGCAGCCTTGGATGCCTGGGGTTAGTGGAGAGCCAAGCAGCGTTCAACTTGGGGCTTCGGGAAAGGCTGCACAGCACACAGGACCGGCAGCATCTCCACGTGCCGGTCCCTCTACCCAGTGCTTTCTGCCTTTGAGGGAGGTTGTATCCTCCATGTTGTACAAGAGAGGAAACCGAGGCTCGGAGGACAGCGACCCTGAGCCCCAGGAAAGGGCATTGCCACACGGAGACCAGGCCAGCATTCTGGGTCGGGGCAGCACCCAAAACCCTAGATATGAGCAGAGCAAGCTCGGGAACGAAGGGTAGCTCAGTGAGGCTGGATGGGGGCGGCACGGACGTCCCCGTTGGAGCCGGTGGGTTCCGTGAGCTCACAGACTGCCACCACGGCCCGTGGAGGAGAAGGAGGCTGTCTCTGCTGGCGAAGATCGCACCCCACGCCGAGGAAGTCTCTTCCAGAAGCGTGGGGCCCACCCTCAGGGCCACCTTCCAGAAGCTGAGTTTACTCAGTGACTGATTTTCAGACTCAGACAAGCTTCTGTGTCACTTTCAAATGTTTCATATATTTTCAGTCAATTTTTTTTTATTTTCCATAGAAAATTTTGCAGACCCCGTGTTTGCGAGAGGCGGGGTTAGTGGCTCTGAGCCCAGACTCGAGCCAGGAGGTCTGGGTTAAATTCCAGCACCGCCTCTTCCTGGCTGTAAGCGTGGCTTGTCGGTGCACCCGCTCTGTACCTCAGTTTCCCCATTTGTAAACTGGGGTAAGGAACCGTGCGGGGTGGTGGTGTGGAGTCAGAGGCCCACAACATGGTGCCCATGGGAAGCTCCCACCGTGTGCTGACGCGGACGGCTCTCGCTGGCTGCCGGGGCACTGCTGCCCGCGTGCCCAGACGGCTTTCAGAGGAAATGCAAATGCCTGAGCCAAGTTTCCACAGTCGAGAGCAGAGATTCAACGAGAAAAGTGGCCCCTGAACATGTAAGGGGGAGATTTAAAAAGCAGACGTGTTCTTTTCTCCCCAGCCTTCACGATTCTATTTACTCCCATCATCAAAACATCATCTGTCGTTTAGTTGGCTAAAGGCAGGAGCTTTGGGGTCAGACAGGCCTGCACCCAGCCCCCACCCTGCCACTCAGCAGCCGTGGAAATTGGTACGACTCCCTGCACCTCTCTCTAAAAGGGAGAATAAAACTGACCTCGCAGTGTACTGAGAAGAAACTCTGTGAAGCTTGCCCACCATGCTGGGGGGCAGGTGGCAGCTATTAAAGTGTTACGAGGACTGACCCAGTAGAAAAGGAGCTCAGAGGACTCAGCCCTGGACGCACTTGTTAAGCATGTTTCCTGGATCGACATGGGATGGAATCTGCTGGAGTGAGCCTCATAACTGACAAACTGCACGGATTAGGCACTAAGGCAGACAGATTCAGATTGGGGACTCTCCTTCACGGGAAGTAACTGCAGAATAGACTTTTGGGGGAGAGAAGCAAGCCTGTTGGTTTAACTGGCCATTGGCTTTTGGAAGCATGAGGCACTTGGTGGAGGAAACACCTGCGTGGGCAGCCCAGGGTGAAGCAGCCAGGGTCCTGGGGGGTTGGGGCCAGTCACTGGATTTCCAGACTACGCTTGGAGCAGAGACAGAAGCCCTGGCCCGGCCTGATGTGGCCCCTCAAATATTCCTACAATTGGGAGAGCAAAGGGACGTCTGAAAAGTTATGAATATGCCTTAGACTAAGTAACAAACGGTAAATGCACAGAGGACTGCTTAGCAACTCGATAAATCACAGCAGGTGCCTCCAGCTTTTCTCTCTCTTTCTAAAGCAGAAGGTTGATCCTTGAGCTTGCACAGAGTGATGGAGACTCAGCAAGTGCAGGAACGACATCGCACATACGCCTTCTGCATCCTGAAATGTTTCCGATTTTGGATCCCATAATTTATTTCCTCAAGACCTTTGGGTCACTTTCCTTAACTTAAGGACTCTGTGGTTCTCTGCTGTTCTGGAAGCCAAAGCCAATAGAAAGGTTTCTTTACGCCTGTCCTCAGACAGCCACCCAGCTCTTCATAATGTGTTTGGAAAATAAAAAACTTTTGAGGGGGCGGATGTGGCTCAAATGGTTGGGCATCCGTCTCCCCAATGGAGGGACCTAGGTTCGATCCCTCTGACGTCCCGGTAAAATTAAGAGAAATATAGAAGGTGCACGAGTGTGCCATCAGGCCCCGCCTAACCACACAGCAAGATGATGACCTAACAGGAGAGTGACACAAGGGACAGCCAAGACGAGACGCACCAGAAAACCAGGAACTGAGATGGTGCAGGTGGTAGGATGCCTCTCTCCCTCATTGGATGTTCCCAGGATCAAATCCTGGTGAAGACAGGAGAAGGACGAGAAGAGCAGGCAGGAAGCGGACACAGAGAATTGCCCAGCGAATGGACACAAAAACAGCAAAAAAAAAAAAAAAAAATGGGGAGGGGGAGGTTAAAAATGGATTTTAAAAAAGTAAAATAATTAATTAAAGAAAAAAAACCCTTTGAATTCATGAGAATCTTCCTGTGATCATATTTAGCAGTAAACAGTCCTAACTTTGTGATCTCTGTCTCTGGGTATTTGCTTTTTCATAGACTTCATTATGCTCTTGTCACAAAATTTGGCACAGTACATCTCGTCCTTGTGCTTTATTGGCTAAACAAAGATATTTGCCAGATTCAGAGTTTCCAAATATATTTACCTGCAAACCATGAACTGCATATGTTCACAATGGCCACAAATAATCTTTTCTCCTTGCTTAAAACGAATAACTTCCCAAGTTGGGAGAGGGATGTTCTATATATTTATTATGTTTTCACCCAGCTCTTGGCTCCACACAGTCCTAGACTGTGTTCTACAGACTTCCCTTCACATTTGTCTTTTCCTACCGAAAGATGGGAGAAAATTGTGAACAAATTTAAAATCTGGCTTTTCATTATAATGCGCTTTGGCGAAAATCTTAAATAAGGGTGTGTGGTTTTTCATCATAATTGGGTAAAATATCTAAACCACATGGCTAGAAATATTGAAATATTTTACAAAATATATGACTTCAAAGGACTTTGCATAAAAGCTTGGGGCTGAGTGGGGCAAAGCTGTACATGATCTCCTGTGGCAGAGACTGTGGGCGACCTAGGGAGATGGCAAAATAACTGATGAAATTCATCTCGGTTTCCAGCCTTGATTACTTGTCCAAGGACGCCTGGAGCACTGTGTTAAGAATAGTTCTGAGGATTCAGGCCCTGCAGGCTCAGTTATGAATGTCCTTCCTACGCAAAGGAAGGGAGGCACAGCATGCCTTTATCGGCCCTGGTCCAGCCCAGCTTCTCCCTTACGGATCAGAAAGCGGAAGTCAGGTTAAATGGCTTGCTCCTGGGCTCACAGTTAGTAGATGGCAGAGCAGGAGGACAGGATAGGAAAGACCACTCCAGGAGAGAACCCCAAAAGTGGGAGCCCAAAACCTGAAGGGTGCGAATGGAAGAGTACGGGCATGCAACAGACAACTGGAAGAGACTCGCCACTCATAATCACTTTTTCGTGAAATGAGACTTGGCCAGAGATTCAGCTTTGGTGTTACAGCGTCCTAAACAAAAGTCCTCATTTTGTTACAACAGAGGTCGAGAGTGGAAAGGACAGTTTTGCTCCCTGCAGACTGTGGATATTCCATCATTTGATCCATGTTACGTGTTGAGTCTGTCGGCCTCATGCCAGCCCCCGTGCAGCCGCAAGTCCGTCTTCCATGCTGAGCATTGCCAGTTCTGCCAGGTAGCTCGTTTTCATTGTGTGTCTGACATTAAATCTGTTGGAAAGGATGATAGCTTTGTGGACAGAACACTCTCTGGGCATCAAGGGTCTGGACGCCGGCTTTGTAGGCCCCAGGCTTGGGCAGCTGTGTGGGCGGGGGCTGAGACCCAGGAGAATTGCCTCCTCTCTCCAGGCCTCCAGTTCCTCATCAGGCAAGTGAAGAACTGGGATAAGTGACTTCTAGATACGCAGTGAGCACTTCCAAATTCGAAAGAGCAACCTGCCTCCCCAGCACCATCCTCCTTGTTCCACCTGCATCTCACAGGCCCTTTTGAGCCATTTTGCATCACAATTGGGCACAGGATCCCCCGGGCCTTTGCCCAAGCACAGGACAGTGTGCCTCCTTCCTTGGGGCAGGCTTTGCATCTGTTATCTTCTTTCCCCTTTCCCCACTCCCCCAGAATGCATTCTTGTCAGATGGCTTTTGTTGGAAACAACTTCCAAATGTGAAACAGTTGCAGCTGCCTTTTAGCATTTTAACCCTTTGTCTGCTAGGATTCCACAGAAAAAAATGATGACTGATTGGCCCATTAACCTTTAAAAGAAAAAAAAAGTTTGACAGCCTGGACTTGTGTAATGAGGAGGGATTCCTTGTGAAATCAGTTTGATGGCTGAGTTGCTTGCCCCTGAGGAGGTAAAATTAGCCCCACGGGGCCTCGTCTGCATAGAAACTGGACACAATTAGTGTAATATCCGGTGTTATTAATGTAGTTTGGAATAATTGGGCAGGTTGATTTCGACAGGTTCATGGTGCTAAAATACTATTATAGTGGACTCTTCCATGAATAACCGTTAAACATGGAAAACTGTTTAAATCCCTATGAGCCCAATCACAAAACTTTATTAAACAGCTAAGCTCTGTAATTTTGCCCTGTTAAACAACACCCCGGTTTTTATTTTGATCTTTGGGGTACGGTGGTGTATTGAATTTTATTTTTCTTTGGGGGGATTATTGAATTTTGCTGTTCGTGCTTATATCTGAAGTTAAACATATTTATGATATAGATATTGGCAGGGATTTCTGTAATATGAATTCTGTCTTTACAGAATGAATTAAATATAAGCCACTGTAATTGTCATTGATAGTACATTTGTGTTAGTGAATGAAACCACTTGAAATGAGGCACACAACCGGAGGTGCTCCCCGTCCAAACATCCGTTCTCCACGTTTTCAAAGAGGGTGGCAGGGATGAGGATGCTCAGCTCTGTCGCTTGGACTGACTGGCCTCACTTGCCCTTTATTATTTTTATCGTTTCATCCTTTTAGAATCTAGTTGACCATTCAGATAGCAAGGCGGCGTCCCTCCACGTCACAGTGGAACCCTGCCGGCACACTGGTGCTTGAATGAGGCCATGCCACCTTATGAAAATGCTGCTCTGAACCTAAAGAGAAAAATTTTAAATTTCTGACCACAGAGAAAAAGGGGAAATATTTGGGTCCAGAAGTCTGGAAACTGTCCCCTTGAATGAGTGAGAACGGTCGTCTTCACTGCGCACAAGCTGAAGCGAGGATTCCCATCCAGAGACTTTACTCGGCGTTGGCGTTAAGAAGGCCTCGCCATCGCTAGGTCTTTTCTCCTTTGTATTAGGACTGGTTATTAGTGGCAGGAAGCCCAGAGACAGGACTGGGCGGGGAGGTGCTCTTGGCTCATGGAACCAGTCGTAGGTCAAGCGGGGGCAGCAGGCTGCAGGGCCGCCCACACGGCCCGTCCCTGAGCTCTCATGCTCAGCACCCTCTCACCTGCCTCCAGGCAGCCGCCTCACGTGCACAGGGTTTCCTTCCCACCAAGGGGGCAACGCCGCCTGCAGCAGTGGGCCATGTCCTCACAGGTCCCAAATAAGGAGGGGGAGGGGCTCTGTGGCCCCAACTCTGACATGGGAGCCCAGAGATGGAAGCTTCACTTGGACTGTGCACCTCTTTTAGGAGCAGACCAGGTGACCAGGAGCATACATGCTCTGGCCCAGTGTAGATTAGACCCTCCTGCCCCCGCTGACCAGTCCCTGGCCAGAGTGACGCCCACACCCACATCCAGGGGACTCATGGATGCCCCAGGGCGAATGTTCCCCAGTGCCTACATTCCCTAAGGAAATGCTCAGTAGTGACAAGGCCCAACAGCCTTGTGCCCCTGGTTGTTTTAAGGACAGTATGCATATCGTGGGAATATACAGAAAAGCTCCCTCTCAGCCCCTTGGCTGTCAGAGCTCCTTTCTTGGGTTGGTTTGTGTATTAGTCAGCCAAAGGGGTATTGATACAAAATACCAGAAATCGGTTGGTTTTCATATTTGGGGTAGAAGCTTACAGTTACCGGGCCATAAAGCACAAGTTACCTCCCTCACAAAGTTCATTGCCACAAGTTGGAGCAAGATGGCTGCCAAAGTCCGTAAGGGTTCAGGCATCCTGGGTTCCTCTCTTCTCGGGGTTTGCCTCTCCCCGGGCTCAGGCTTCCTTCTCTCCACAAGGCCAGCTGTAGATGATCAGGCAGAAGGCTCATCTCTTTTCCTGGGGCCTTCTCTCCTTCCTCACGACCAAACTCTTCTCTGTGCTTACTTCCCCCGGGCTCCAGCATTAAAACTCCAGCACCAGAACTTCAACTCTGTCCTTTGCCATATCTTTTATCTGTGAGTCCCCACCCCGCAAGGGGCGTGGGGACTCAATGCCCTACTGATGTGGCCCAATCAAAGCCATAATCATAATTTAATCACGCTCAGAGGGAAAAAAAAAACCGTTTACAAGCATAATCCAATATCTATTTTTTGGAATTCATAAATAATGCCAAACTGCTAAAGTTTGTTTTTAAGAAATGGCAGCAGCAAAAGAGCACTGCTTTCCGCTGTACAGTAAGAGAATTGTTCCGTTAAACGAGATAATGCCTGTAAACTCCTAGCATTCTTCCTGATTGCAGGACTCAAGCCCAAGGGTATTGTCAGTATTATTATTCCACACAGCAGATTCATCACAAAGAAACAAATTATTCCTTTTTGGAAGTCACATGAAACATTAAATATGCAATTGCTCTACAATCTCATTCTTATTTTTTTAATCTTGGGAGGCACACAAAATTATACAGCAGACCTAATCCAGTTCAGAAATTCTAACTATATCTCTAAGCGTTTACATATTACCCTCCCTCAAAAAAAAGAAAAAAACAGCCACATAAAAGCTGGATCCTGGAAAAAGTGAGGCTCTAGCATCAGCTGGATTCCATTTTACAATGTTGGCACAGTGATCCAGAGTGACTTAACTAGGCTCCGTGGCCAGATGACAGTCGCTTACTTGGGAAGCAGAGGCAGCCCAGCTGCCTCGCTTCTTATCAAGAAAAAACACCGGCTTGGAAAGGCTAGCCCGGTGAACAAGCCGAGCAGACACAGCTCAGTTCATGCCCCATTTAAGAAGCAACTGCTCGCACGCCTGGAGCTCAACTCATCTGAGTTATTTTCTTTGACGGGGGAGTGCTGTGAGATGACTGTACCCATATAAAGACACAATAGAAATAGTGAAGAAGCAGGCTAGCCTTTCCAAGCCTGTGTTTTTTCTTGTAACCTAGTGTCCGCCAAGCTTGGGTCATAGGATGCCCTGTCCTGTGTCCATTTATCTTTCCTCCATTTACCTTTATTGGAGTTCCATTATAATAACAGACTCAGCCAAGATGAAACCTATCAGACTGCCTTTCCGAATACTAAGTTCAGCCATCACCTTGCCATGTACTGTGGGATCTTCTGTTTACTGCTTGTTTTGAGTAGCCTCTGCTGCTGAGTGGTCCTTTATGATGTTATTTTCTGGAAACCATTTGGCTTATTCACAGTTCTTTTATCTATCCTTCCCTTCTATATTGCCATTTACTAACTACTATTATTGTTTATAATAATTTGTAGGTGATTTTGGGTTTTCATGTAACCTGTGAATGAGTTTTATGTTATCTTCCTTCTCAGTCCTTAGAGCTTTTGTTTGTTTTTTATTTTGTCTTACTGCACTGAATATCAGTGTTAAGTAAAAGCCATTATCGTCAGTGTCCTTTCCTTGTTCCTAATGTTAAAAGTTAAAAGGAATGCTACTGGCACTTCCAGTAGACCAGGAGGGTGGCATAAGAACTCCAGGATACCAGTTCCCTACAGAATCTTTGAATAACTAGCAAAAACTGATAGAGCCATCTTCCTCAAAACTCCAGAAAACATTTAAAGGGTTGCAGTAACTGGGCAAGGGCTGAATCAAGATAGCACAGCTTTAAAAACAGTAGGAAAAGCTTGTGGCACCCTTGCTAGCCCATCCCCCACCTACTTCCCCCTGTGGCGTGGAGCCAGTCTGCACACCCAGGGTGGATCCCTGGCCCTGTTCTGGAGGGTAGCCCACGATATGCATACTGGAGTCCCTGTTTGTCAGTGACAGTCTGTTGGGTGGCAGCCAAAAGACAGAACCAAGATACTCTTCTCTGGTTCACCATCCCAGGACTTGCCCTGCAGGCAGAAGCAGCTTGCATACAGCTAAAGCAGTTAAGAAACAATTAAGTTAACATGGCCTTAAAAGAAGGATTTTAGACATAAAATAGAGTACCAGTGGAGTGGGGGAGGTGGGGTCATTTCACAGGGAGTAGAGAAGACATTTTGATTCCTGTAAATGGGAGAATTCCTAAGGCCAGGAGCCCAGGACAAGACTTAAGCTCAGAAAAGAAAAAGAGGCTCCTACACTTAACCCTGTCCTCAAACTGATCTTCCTGTTAAGAGGGATAAATTCTGAAGGAGAGCCCTAGATAACAGAAGCTAATTTGCAAAGACCGTGAAAGATATTTTTCGCATTGGTTTCTTTCTTTTGTTAGTTCCTGCCACTCAAGGAAATTTCTGTCATATTACTAGTGGGACACAAAGTTAAGGAACAGACAGCTCAGGAACTAAATACCACAGTTAACACATTAAAAGGCACAGTATACAACAAAAGATTATGAGACAAACAGGAAATGATCACCCATGAAAAGGAACAGGATGAAAATTCAGAAGCCATCAATGAAGAAGAACAGACTTTGGACATACCAGACTTTGAAAAAATTATTCTCAGTGTGCTCAAAGAGATAAAGTAAAACATGATGAAAGAACTAAAGGATATCAGGGAAACAATGAATGAACAATATGACTTATCAATAAAGAAATGGAAACTTTAAAAAGAAACAAACAAATAAAGATACTGCAGTTGAAGACCGCAATAACTGAAATGAAAAATTCCCTAGAGGCTTTCAACAGCAAATTGGAGCTGACAGAAGAAAGAAACAGGAGGGAACACTTTCTAACTCATTCTATGAGGCCAAAATCACCAGAATACCAAAGCCAGGTAAAGATACCAAAAGAAAAGAAAGTTACAGACCAATATCTCTTATGAATATAGATGTAGAAATCCTTAACAAAATGCTAGCACACCAAATCCACCAGCACATTAAAAGAATTTTATACCATGATCACATGGAATTCATCCCCAGTGTGCAAGTGTGTTTTTTTTGTTTTTTTGGGTTTTTTTTAAAGATTTTATTTATTTATTCATTTATCCCCCCCTTGCTGCTTGTGCTCGCTGGGTCAGCTAACCATGCCCCGTGCGGGCAGGCTTGCCTTCACCAGGAGGCCCCGGGAACCGAACCCGGGGCCTCCCATATGGTAAACGGGAGCCCTACTGATTGAGCCACAGCCGCTTCCCTGCAAGTGTGGTTTAACATAGGAAAATCAATTAATGCAATAAACCATATTAATAGAACAAAGGAGGGGGGAAAAAAGATCATCTCAATTAATGCAGAAAAGGCATTTGACAAAATCCAGCACCCTCTTGATAAAAACATTCAGAAAACTAGAAATAAGAGGAAACTTCCTCAACATGATAAAGGGCATATATGAAAACCCACAGTTAACATTCTACTTAATGATGACAGACTGAAAGCTTTCCTTCTAAGATCAGGAACAAGAAAGGATCCCCCACTCCTATTCAACACTGTCGTGGAAGTTTTAGCCAGGGAAATTAGTCAAGAAAAAGCAGTAAAAAGCACCCAATTTGGAAAGGAAGAGGTAAAATTTCCCTATTTGCAGATGATATGCTCCTCTATATAGAAACTCCTGAATATCCACAACAAAGTTACTAGACCTAATAAACAAAATCAGCAAAGTGGCAGTGTGCAAGATCAACATGCAAAATTCAATAGTGTTTTTGCACATTAGCAATGGACAATCCGAAACGATATCAAGAAAAAAATTCCATTTACAATAGCAATGAAAAGAATCAAATATCTAGGAGTAAATCTAACCAAGGATGTAAAGGACTTGTATTTGGAAAACTACAAACCATTTCTAAAAGAAATCTTTTAAATGACCTAAATAAATGGGAGGACCTTCCGTATTCATTGATTGGAACCCTAAGTATTGTGAAAATGTCAATTCTACCCAGAGTGATTTACAAATTCAACACAATCCCAACCAGAATTCCAACAGTCTTTTTTTTTGCAGAAATGGAAGAGCCATTCATCAGATTTATATGGAAGGATAAAGGGTCCTGAATAGCTAAAACCATCCAGAAAAAGAATGAAGTTGGCGGGGAGCGGGTGCAGCTCAGAGGTTGAGTACCTTCTTCCCATGTACAAGGTCCTAGGTTTGATCCCTGGTACCTCCTTAAAACAAATGGAAAAACCAACTCTCACTGGGGAGCAGGTATAGCTCAGAGGTTGAGTGCCTGCTTCCCCCCACCCCCACCCCAAAAATAGATTGAAGTTGGAGAACTCACATTTCCCAACTTTAAAACATTACAGGAGCCACACCCTGATCAAGAGGGAGAAGTGCGGCACTTCCGTGCTCTGTCTCCCCATATAAGCTTTGGACAACCATCAAGAACTGGCAGAAACGTCTTTCTAAAAGCTCCAGAAAATAATAAGGATTTCAGTAATAGGGTGAGTGCTAAATCATGAAAAAGGCCATTTAAAAATCGATTTTGTGACACCCTGGCTGGTTCCTCCCCCACCGCTCACCAGCTCAGCATGGAGCCAGCCCTCTCTCCCAGTGCAGATCCCTGATCCTGGTTCCAGAGGGAGCAGAGTAACTCTTGAGCACACACTGGGAGCATGTATATCTGGCCATTCTGCCCAGTGATGGTCTGAGGCACTTGCTGTCCCAGAACTTGCCCTGCATGTAGACAGTGGCTCACCCAGCTCTCCTGCAGAACACTATGGGGACACCAGTCAAGTCATGCTACCTGGGGCAAGGAACAGCTGGCTGTGGGACACACAGTCCAATGCCTGGGACCATGAGGAAATGCTTTCCTAGGGAAAGGGCGACATTCATATCCATGTAAACAGGAATTCCTAGGGCCACACACATACACCAAAGACAAGATGCATGTGCAGAAAGGCTCAGCCACTCACTTTGGCCTGGAGCTATTCTGCAGAGGCATTGTATGGATAAGCTCTGAAAGAGAGTGTTCCCACAGATTAATCTTCAGTGATGTGGCATTTTCTTTTTTACTTTAATTTTTGCTAGCTCCTGGCATTCAAGGAAAGCTCTGTCATAACACTACCTGGATATAAGCATAAGGAAGATGCCTCAGAATCTGAATTCCAGCAATAACACAATAAAATATCAAAATGTCCAGATTTTGACAAAATATTACAAAACATATGAAGAAACAGAAGTAATGCCTCAGGCAAAGGAGAAGATAAAAGTTTTAAAAATGACCAATGAGAAAGACCAGATCTCGGACATCCAGACAAAGACTTTTCAAAAATGTTCCTAAATAGGCTCAAAGATCCTTACCTGGCAGGAGAAATGCCATGATCACGAAGGTGGTTTTCCCAGGGCGAGGCTTATCCATTGCACTCTGGATGTGCTGACCCCTGCGATTTCCCCAAATGTGGGAAACTCGACTGCATAATTTGTGGTAGTGGGGGACTGCGTCCGCGCTCAGCCCTGTAAAAAAAAAAAAAAAAAAATTGCTCAAAGAGCTAAAGGAAAACATGGACAAAGAATTAAAAGAAATTGGGAAAATGATAGATGAGAACAAAGAGAATATTAATAGAGAGATGGAAATTATGAAAAGGAAACGGAGCTGAAGACCACAGTAACAGAAATTTAAAATTCCATAGAGAGGTTCAGCAGGAGTTTAGAGCTGGCAGGGAAAGAATCAATGGACTTGACAGTAAGACAACTGAAATTACCCATTCTGAGGAACACAGAGAGGAGAGAGTGAAAAAACATGAACAGGGCCCGAGGAACCTGTGGACATCATCAAGTACACCAATGTGTGCGTTAAGGGATCCCAGAAGAAGAAAGAGAATTTTCAAAGAAATAATGGCTGGAAACATCCCACATTTGATGGGAGACATGAATACAAACTTCCCAGATATGCAACAAAACTCTAACCAGGGTGAACCCAAATGGGCCCACGTCATACAATGTTATAATCCGGCTGTCGAATGCCAAAGATAGAGAATTTTGATAGCCGCAAGAGGGAATCAACGTGTCACACGCAAGGAATCCTTGATAAGATAAGTGCCGATTTCTGTTTTGGAAACCATGGAGGCAAGAAGGCAGTGGGAAGACATTTAAAGTTCTGAAAGTAAAAAATTGCCGACTGAGTATTCAATATCTGGCAAAACTGTCTTTCAGAAATGAGGGAGGAATTAAGACATTCCCCTATAAACAATAGCTGAGAGACTTCGTCACCACTAGACTGGCCCTAAAAAAAAAAAATGCTAAAGAGAGTTCTGCTATAGGGGACACTAGACAATTGATCAAAGCCACATGAAAAAATAAGGATCTCTGGCAAAGCTAAGGGCATGGGTAAATATAAATACCAGTACTATTGTATTTTTTTATTTGTAACTATACTTTTTACTTCCAAAGGTATCTAAAAGGTAAATGCATAAAATGTAATAATAAATCAATGGTTTTAGTCCCGTAATGTATAAATATATAACTTGTGACTCGCATTACATAAAAGTGGGACAGAGAAGTACAGGAACATAGTTAATGTGTGCTATTGAAGTTGTTAAATTGGTATCAAAGCATATGAGATAGTTATAGATTTAGGAGGTTATATTTAAGCCCCTGGTAACCACAAAGAAAATATCAGAAAGCATGCAAACTCAGAGACAGAAAGTGGAATACAGGTTACCAGGGATGGGGGGCCAGGGACAATGATTTGATGCAAAGTGAGCATGGGGCTTCTTCTTGGAGTGAAGGGAAAGTTCTGGTAATAGATGGTGGTGAGGGTCCTGCCACATGGTGAATGTGATTAATCCCACTAAATGGTACACTTGGGAGCAGTTGGGGTGGGAAAATTTACATGGTATATGGTGTATATGTTTCCACAATTTAAAAAAAAATGAAAACTTACTACAAAGCTACAGTAATCAAAAATTCACGGTACTGGCACAAGGACAGACATATAGACCAATGGAATAGAATTGAAACTTCAAGAATAAATTGAAACTTCAGAAATAAACCCGATGGCCAATTGATTTTTAGTAAGTGTGCCAGGTCTACTCAATGGGGAAAGAGTAGTCTCTCCAACAAATGGTGCTGGAAAACTGGATACCAGCTTGCAAAGGAGTGAAAGAGGATCCCTAATTCACACCATAATAAAAAATTCATTCAAAATGGATCAAAGGCCTAAATATAAGTATAAAAACCATAAAACTTCTAGAAGGAAACATAAGGAAACGTCTTCAGGACCTAGGCAGTAGCTTCTTAGACTTTGCAACAAAAGGAAAAATTGATAGGGGACTTCATCAAAATTAAAAGCTCTGGCATCAAAGGACATTATCATGAGAGTAAAGACAACCTACAAAAATGGAGAAAATATTTGGAAACCACATATCCAATAAGGCTATCCCAGAATATATAAAGAAATCTACAACTCTGCAACAAAAGAAGAGAAAGAACTCAATTTTTTTAAAAATGCAAAAACCTCAATTCAGCATTTCTCCAAAGAAGATAAGCAAATGAAAAGATGTTCAACATCATTAGCCATTAGGGAAATGCAAATCAAAATCACAGGCACTGTTTCATGCCCACTCAAATGACTACTAGTAGAAAAAAAAAAAAGCAGAAAATAGTAAGTGTTGGAGAGGATGTGGAAAAATACAAACATTCATTATTGGTGGGAATGTAAAATGGTGCCACTGCTGTGGAAAAGTTTGACCATTCCTCAGAAAGTTAAGTATAGAATGACCAAATGACTCAGCAATCCCGCTTCTTTCAAAGGAATTGAAAGCAGGGACTCGAACAGATGTATTTTCAGGCTGGTGTTCAAGGCATCATTGTTTGCAATGGCCAGGAGATAGAAGCACCCCAAGTGTCCAGCAGCCAAAGAATGGATAAACAAAGTGTGCTGTGTACACACAGTGGGGTATTGTCAGCCCTAGAACGGAATGATGCCCTGATGCACGCAACAGCGAGGATGAGCCTTGAAGGCATCATGTTGAATGAAATAAGCCAGACACAGAAGAACAAATATTGTATGATTGCCTTGATTTCCCATATTCTAATTCATGATTAAAATAAGGAAAATCATAAGGAGTCAGAAACCAGAATTCAGATTGCCGAGGCCCAGAGTAGAAGTAGGACATGGGGAGTAAATCCTTACTTGGTGTAGATTTTTCGTTTGGGGTGATGGAAAAGTTTTAGTAATGCACAGTAGTGACAGTAGCATGGGATTGACACCACTGAATTGTATATTTGAATGTGGTTAGAAGGGGAAATTTTAGGTTGTCTGTGTTACTAGGATAAAAAAATTTTAAACCCAAAGGGACTGTACAACACAAACAGCGAACCCTAATGTAAATTATGGGCTATAATTTAACTTAAAAGTATAATTATATAGTTTAATGGTATAATTATTAAGCTTATAGTATAATTATATTAATATTGTTTCAAACAATAATTTAATAATTTAAGTTAATAGTATAATTATTAAGGTAATAGTGTAATTATATTAATATTGTTTTCATCAATTATAACAAAGGTACCGTACTAATGTGTTAATAATAGGGAAAACTGCCTATGTAAGGGGGTAGGATATGAGGGAACTGTACTTTCCGCATGATTTTCCTGTTAATCTACAACTTCTCTAATAAAAAAAAAATTCAAGAATGCTTCCAAACATTTTCCTATTAAGAATATTATTATTATGGTGTTTTTTATTTTATTGAAGTGTGTCATTCATACATGAACATACGTAAACAGTAAGTGTATATTACTTGTTATGAATGTACACAACAAACATGCACATCATCATACAGGGCCCCCACACACGTGCCCACCACCAGCACCTGGCATTGTTGTGAAACATTTGTTAGAAACTATGAAAGCACATAGCGAAAATATCACTAACCATAGCTTATATCTTATATTTGGTATATTTTTCCCCCAACCCACTCGATTATGCACACCCTGCCAGAATTACACATTTGTTATAGGTCATGGGAGAAGGTTCTCATATTTGTTCTCTTACCCATAGTGGGATTTTGTTTTGTTAGATGCCCTCTGTTCCCTTTTCCTAGTTTGATACTAGTTTTTAATCATGTTTATTTTCCTTATTAAATATTCTCCCTCTTGCTTGGGAAGCTACACACTCTACTTCTTTTCTTCTAGCAGTAAACTGTTATTTTATCACATGTACCCCATTTGCCACAGTCTAAAATTAATTCTTTTTTTTTTTTTTTTTTTTGAGGTACTGGGGGCCCGGGACTTTTATGTGTGAAGCCAGAGCCACATCAGCTTCCCTGAGTTGGGTTTTTTTTGTTTTGTTTTGTTTTGTTTTTCATTTGTTTTGCTTGTTGTTTGCTTCTCTTTTTTTCAGGAGGCACCGGGCACCAAACCTGGGACTTCCCATGTGGGAGGCGGGTGCTCAACCACTTGAGCCACATCCGCTCCCTGAAGGTAATTCTTAGCTCCCATATGAAACAATACAAGGTCCGTCAAACATTTCAGCTCCAGTGTCCTCACTGCCACTATTTATTTCTTCCCCAAATGAGACACTTTTGTTAGAAATAATATTTAATACAACTTTTGCTTAATTCATTTACATATTTATCTTTCCATTTGGTCACCAACCCTTTAATCCCAAGCCCTCCTTCCAGAATCTTCCTGAGGTATATCTTTTAGTAATCCCTTTAGTGGAGGTCAATGGGGAATAAGGTTTTCCAGGGTTTTTTTTGCAGGAAAATATCTTTTTCTTGAAAGAGAGTTCTCCTGGATTCCCATTGCTAAACTGACATTATTTTCTCTTAGGACTTGGAAGATATCATTCCTCTATCTTGCAGCTTCGATTTAAGAGCCATCCCTCTGTTCTTTCTGGCTGTACTTAAGATCATCTCTTTATCTTTGATTTTTCCACAGTTTCATATACCTTTGGTGTGGTTTCCTTTGGTGTAATGCTTCTTGGTAAATATTGTGCTTCCTGTATCTTTGACTACTTTTTTTTTTAACAGTCCTGCAAAATTCTAGCTGTTCTGCCTGGCAGTTAGATGTATGTTGTACCTCTCTCAATTTTCTCCACATCTCTCTGTCTCTCTCAACGTCTCCCTTCCTTGTTCTTCTATTCTGTGTGCCAGCCAATTTCTCCAGATCTATCTTCCAGGTCACCAATTCTCTCCTCAGCTCTATAACTCATCCATTGAGATTTTTATTTGGTTTTGCTCATTAACAATTATAATTTATGCTTCCAAAGGATCTACCTTCTTTTTCCCAATCTGCCTGGTCACTTTTGATGATTTCCTATTGTTTCAATATTTAGGGGAATTGCATCTTTTATTTCTTCAGATATTTCATACATCATTATTTTAAATTCCGGATCTCTACTACTTTGGTTCTAAACCTTTTGTCTTGTTTCCTTTGTGTTTGATGGCCTTTGGTTTTGTTTTGAGTTCATGTATGATTGATCTTTGTCCATGGGATTCTTTCCTTCAGAGAAGATGCCGAAAGCAAGTGAGTTCTGCAGGCTGGGGCCCTCAGCCCCTTTCCTTCCAGGATGCTGGATGCGGGCCTCTTAGATTCACCCCTCTACCTTATCATGACCTTATCTGTGCTGCCACTAGCCACGTTTGCCCCTTAGGGTAGTCCTCATTTTTCCAGGTGTTTAGCACTTAGTGCTCACAGTTCTGGTTTCAATACATAGATTTGGATTTATTATTATTATTATTATTATTATTATTATTATTAATTATTATTATTATTTTGGCGGAGGGACGAGGGGAACCTTGAAGATGATGCCTTGCTGAAATCCCACCAGTGTGGTAGAGTATGTTTTATGCAGGAGCCAGCCGTTTTGTAGGGAAGGCCCTTCCACATATCTTGTCTCCTATACTCCCGAGAGCGGGAGGGTCTGAATATGCTTAATCACAGAAACGAAGAATCCACATATGCTGCTACCCCCTACTTACTAGAACTAATGTTTTTTAGAACAAACACCGCCGTCACTCTTTTTCATAATTGGTATGTTTCTTTGAGTAGTAATGTGTACTTACAGTTTTACAATCTCAGATTATTCTAGTTTATTATAATTGTTTGTTTTTTCATGTTCAAATCATGACACTCTGCCAAGTTGGAGTCCATGTGAACTGGCTGCTTCATCTTCTCTGTCCTGCCCCGTACTTATTTGAAACTTTCCTTGCTTTGTAGCAACAATAAATGGCCCAGACCCATTTTGCTGCTCTCGTGGCCAGAGCACGGGGAGGGCATGCCTGTTCCTCAGAATCACAGGCTGCTCCCTGCAGACCCCTCAGAGACCCTGGGCTGGGGTCCCCACCCGGAGGCCAAGAAGCAAAACGGGCTAGGAGTGGATAGCATGGTCCACGCACGCCTCAGCCCCTAGACTGGGGCATGCAGTGCACGGAGGGTGAGCAGGCAGCAGGCTGGAGGCGAGGCTGGGCCAGCCCACGTGTGGTGGGCCGATGCAGAGTGTGGTGATGGGGGCTCTAGTACTGTGGTGTTAGCAAACCCCAGGGCATGTTTTAGGGCTGACCCAGAGCCAGGGAGACCGTCAGGCAAGTTCGGGAAGTGGAAGTGGAGAGAAGGCACACATCTGGAGGAACCTTAATCAGATGGCCATGGGGAGAGGGAGAGAGTGGGATGCGGGTGAGTTCAAGGTTTTAGCACTAGAGATGGGATGTCACCCTAACTGAAATGGAGACACCCCAAAAGAGGAGCATTTGAAAGTCATAGTGATCTGCTTTATGCATGGTAAACTTGCAGCAAGGACACAATTTTCAAGGAATCTCTTATGCATTTAGAGATCCAAAAACGATGAGATTTTTGGATTGGAGATACAGATTTGAGATTTGTCCATATATGTTGGAAGTGACTACACTTTGGAAATAAATGAAGTCCTAGGAAGGGGGTGAGGGTGTGGGAAGGACCATGAACCAAGCTTAAATGTGCCCGCAGTGGAGGCCATGTGGAGAGGAGGCAAAAGGAGAGAGAGAAGGGTGACTAGAGAGCTAGAAAGAAAACTCTAGTGGGGTTGGAAAGCAGAGAGCCATCTGCACCCCTCCTGGCACTGGGCCAGGCATTGCTAATCCATCTCCAAGAGCCCAGAATCAGCCTTGGAATCCTTCACTTGGATGCCAGGCACTGCTGCAGTCTATCAGAGGTGACAAAGGCCAGTCTTCCATCACCGCCATGGACTCAGCTGACAGGGCCTGGACAGGCGTCTTTGAGAGGTTGAGATCCCTCTAGTCTCCCTCTGAAAGGACAACACAACTAGGGTGTGACACCCTCAAGAAAGAGGAACCCCTAAATGCTTTTCCATCTGTAGATAGTTCTGTAGGAGAATCTTCTCCCTGTGGAGCCCCTGTCTGTCTTTCTGTCCAGGGCTTTCTCAGGAGACCTGGCACAGGTGCAGCCCTTTGCCATCGACCAGAACTTCTAAGCAGGTTCAGTTCTTCTTATCCTTTAGTTCACGATTCTGGCTCAACACTTGAGCAGGGAAGCTTGGTAGCAGACCATTTGTGCAGAAATGTAACTGGGAGACTAATGGTTGTCATTTTTTTCACTAGAAGATCCAATAAATCCTAACCAGAGGGACCTGTGTAGGTGCACGTGAATTTCACAGACTCTCAAAAGCATGAGCCTGTTGAGTAGAACTCCTAATGAACAATGTCCCATTCCACCCTTGAACTGCCAAGTTTCCCTCGGGGTCTACTTATGAATTATATACTTCTTTCCTGCCTTATCTAATACTTCGCTAGGACAGTCTTGCATAAAATACCTGCGTTGGTACACTGTCTTGCAAGAACTGGCCTGGGTTTAGAGTATAAAAGCCCTGGGAAGCGGCTGTGGCTCAATCAGTGGGGCTTCCGTTTACCATATGGGAGGCCCCGGGTTCGGTTCCCGGGGCCTCCTGGTGAAGGCAGGCCCGCCCGCACGGCGTGGTTAGCTGACCCAGCGAGCACAAGCAGCAAGGGGGGGATAAATGAATAAATAAATAAAATCTAAAAAAAAAAAAAAAAAAAAAGCCCGTGGGTCCAAAACCTGGACCTTTATATCCCACAGCTGTCGTGTCTCAGTGGCAAGGTGTGAGTGCAGGTCAGCCATGGAGGAACCTACCGGAAAGTCACAGCTCATTTTTAAAATGAAAAGCCTAATGTCAGGTGGACTTGCTGTTCCCACATCAGTACAAGTGTCATTTGTTCTCTAAAGTCAGGAGCCCAGTGGGTTGGAGTAAAACTGCTGATAAATCCCTCACTTTCTGAGCTCTCATCCCAGAATCCAGGCCCCCAGAGGCTGAGAGCGTGAGGATGCCGCAACCCTGCTGGGGAGGGGCGACCTCTGGCATGTAGAGCGCTGGCTTGGAGCCAGCTGCCCCTTTCCTCACAGCTCATCCCTGTCCAGCCCCTTCCAGAGCTTTCCTGGGCCAGCGCTGAGCGAAGCTGGGCTCAACACCTTTCACCACGGGCTGGGGGTAGCCAGCCAGCGCCCAGGCCCTCAGAGCCCGCGACTGACCTTCCTGCAGCACCCGCGTTGCCCCCAGCCCCAGAAGGAACCCCGGCTGCAGAAGCACGGAACCCCAGAAGGCGTCATGGACCTCGGGGGGGGGGGCTGACAGAAGCCTCAGGCCTCCTGTCAGAGAAGCGTCATTCTCACTTGTAGAGAGGAGAGGCCCTTCGCCAAGTGTTGCATTCAAAACAAGTTCTGCAGATTAGGGTCCAGCACATCAGGAGGTTAAGTTCTGCAAGAGGAACGGTGCTTATTTTACATAGACGATGACACCAGCATCGGGATCCGTAAAGGTTTCCGGGGACGTGGCCTCGACGTTTCCGGCATCCTCCGTGGCTGCTGTTTGGTGAAGCAGCTCCCCAAACCTGGCCTTGGTCGGGTGACGCCAGCACCCTGCACCCCCCCCCTGCGGTGGGCTCTGGCAGCCTGGGGGCCGTCAGCTGGAAGGGTCTCAGCCACAGAGGGGCGCTGTGTGAGGAAGGGGTGGCTTCAGTGAGGAGGAGGGTGGTGATGAAGAATAGCCGTCAACTGGCCGTGACACGGCTGGAATCTGCTCCTCAAAGATGGGTGGGGTCTGAAAATGCAGGTCCAGACTTAACGGCCACGCGGACGGGTCGCATGCCTCACCTGGGCTGCCTCCTCTCCTCTGCGTTTCTGCGGCAGAGGCTGGGGGGGCTGGCGCGTCACCTGTGGGCCGGGCCCTGAGCCAGCCCAGGTCAGTGCCTTTCGTTTAACTGCTGGGAAACCGTGAGGAGGGGCCTTTTCCCCACTTCGTGGGTGAGGAAGTGAGCCTCAGAGATGGCGAGGAGCTCGCCCAAAGGCTCACACGTAGTGACGGGCGTGGCTGGACGTGAACTCGAGGGCTGCTGTCTCCGCTGCAGACCTGTCTCCTCGCCTGGACTCCCACATGGTCTCCCCGGGTGAAGATGATGGGATCTAAAGCGCCTTCCCACTCGAGCAGGACCTCTGCCGTAACAGAACAGAAACCTTCACCTGCTGCTCTCACCGTGGCGTATCTGTGGATCCACACGCAGACGCTCGTAAAGAAATTAAAGCCACACCCCAAAATTAGCGCCACTAATTTTCTTTTCACCCCACAGGTATCAGTGGTTAGCAATCCGTTTGTTTTTGTTTTTTTTTTTAGCTAAGTCACTCCGTCTGTGCCTGGCACCGAGATGCTGACAACTCGCGCTGATTTTCATTTTTCCTTTTCCCCTGAGCATTGACTGGAATCTGGCTAAGCCATGCTGGCTGCAGGAGCCCAGTCGGAGTGCTTGGAGGTGTGGGTTCAGATCCGCCGCCCGAGTTGTCCGGCCTCGAGTGTGGCTGGCACCGCCGACAGCATTGAGCCCCAGATGCCTTGGTGCCAGGGGACTGGCGGAGGGGCCGCGGCCTTGTTATTGCTAAGTGCTTCATCCCACCTCTCTGTTTCAGAGCAAGAAGAAAACTTTGAGTTTATCATCGTGTCCCTCACCGGCCAGACATGGCACTTCGAAGCCACCACGTATGAAGAGAGGGACGCATGGGTCCAAGCCATCGAGAGCCAGATCCTGGCCAGCTTACAGTCATGCGAGAGCAGTAAAAACAAGGTAAGACCCTCTGCAGGCTGTCCACGATACAAAGGGCCGCCGCCCTAGAGGGAAGTGAAGACCCCAGGGATGCCCGCGGGAGGGGAAGCATCAGACAACACACACGATTGCCAAGACCAGTTGTTCTTTCTGAACCGAAAGCAAAATAATTGAGATTAAAAAAACACTTTGTGTCTAAGTGCATGGCGTGTCTTCCGTGAGTGTCCTGGCTTGACAGTGTTTGTATTGTAGACTATCCGAGGTTAAATCTTTACCCTCTGAACGAATCCCAGGTATAGGACATTGACCTTCAATTGTTAGTGATGGAAGCCTTTGCACTCCCGTGGCGTAGAATTCTGTCTGTATTTTTGTTTTAGGCAGAATACACTCAGGAAAAGAGACACCCTTAGAAGCTGCACTGTTCTGTTTTAGAAAACCAAACCTTGTTAGGAACTTAAATGAAAGTGGATACATAGGGAAGCGGCTGTGGCTCAATCAGTGGGGCTCCCGTTTACCATATGGGAGGCCCCGGGTTCGGTTCCTGGGGCCTCCTGGTGAAGGCAAGCCCGCCCGCACGGCGTGGTTACCTGACCCAGTGAGCACAAGCAGCAAGGGGGGGATAAATGAATAAATAAATAAAATCTTTAAAAAAAAAGAAAGTGGATACATGTATCAGAGTGTGGTGGGGCTGGGGTGAGGAAGATAAAACTTCTGTTTTCTAAATTCTGCTGATAGCGCCTCATATGCTTTTAATTCAGTAATTAAGAATCATTCTTTTGCAATTGTTTAGCCAGAAGAAAAGACTTTAACCTGCATTTTCTAGGCTGCTGCCCAGTGATAGCCTTTAATTAAATAACATTTTTTCCCCTCATTTGAAGAATCAAGGATTCCTTCAATTTCATTGTTTCTAATGCTTGGATGTTTTTAGTTCCAGCCCCTTTGCTGGGATGTTTTAGACTCTCAGACAGCCTTTTTCTTTTTTAACTATTATGAACTAGAAAGTAAGAGAAAGGGCATTGTCCAGCAGCTCCATTCTCACTGGTAACTATTTAAAGAAACTTCCTCCAATGATTTATGTTCAGCTTTGTCATTGGAAGGGACTCTGTCTGTCAGAAAGATAGAGGGCCTTATTTTATTACCCTCTTTAGCCAGGGTAAGCCAGACCATGGTAATTATTATTATAATATAGTTTGCTCCTGTTTTTTAAAGATGTTTTATACTCAGGGTGGGGAGAGTCACTGTCTAGTTCCGAACCCTTGACTTTACTGAGTTACATCCTCACCACCTCTGCCAGCGTGGCTCTTGAAATAAGGGGTGCTTCCAGATCCCCCCATCAGGCAGAGGTCGTGTGTGAGCCCCAAAGTGCTGGAATTTAGTTTCCAAGCAGAAGTGCCAGACCTGTGTCCGTATCAGACAAATTTATGTTTTCAGAAAATCACTGCATCTCGAGTCCAACTCCAAATCCGTGTCATGTTAACCTGATTTGGGAAAATCCAGAACAGCCTCTGCCTTTCCCATTTCACATCCTTGACGGACTCTTCCCAGCTTTCTCCACTTTATGGAAAGTGGCAGCAACACCTGTTGGACTAATGCAAATTCAGCCTTAAAATGCCACCCTTTTCTCTCAACGTCAGCACTCAGGCAGGTGCCTTCCCTGGGGACACAGGAGCAGCTGGCAGGAGGCAGACTCTCACCTGTTCCCCTTGCTGAACACGGGCACAGCTGTAGAGCACAGAAATAACGTCAAGGAGTAGCTTGAGGGGAGAAATACAGACTTAACTGAGAATGAGTCATAAGGCATTCTAGCTGCTGTGGATAATGGGATAATTCAGAGTTAACAACAGGTCTAGACATCTGTATCATAGAAATTATACAGCTCTATGCAGGGAGACAGATCCCTGAATGTGTGTACACACACATGCATTCCAGGTGCCAAGATAAATTCTTAAATGTCCGTTAAATACTTAGGAAACTAACAAAAGGGATTTTTAAAAAAACAATAGTTCATTAGCTAATTGGGTCATAATAATTAACAAAGTTTAATTTATCATGTAGTAAGCAGTACATTATTTCACACAAAACAGTTTGACACAGGATGGTTCAATTTATGAAGAATTCTTAAACAAAAATAGTCTTATTGGAAGTGTCCTCTGAAATTCATTTTAACAGTTTATACTTTCGTGGTATTAAGTGCACTCATCCAAAGGCTTGGGCATGGCACAGTAACCTTTTACCTAGCACCTCTACTTCCATGAATTGGTCCTTAGTAAATAATCCTGAATGCAGGCAAAGATTTAGCAATAAGCATGTTCTTTTTTTTTTTTAAAGATTTTATTTATTTATTCATTTATCCGCCCCCTGCTGCCCGTGCTCGCTGGGTCAGCCAACCACGCCACGCGGGCAGGCCTGCCCTCACCAGGAGGCCCCGGGAACCAAACCCGGGGCCCCCCATACGGCAAACGGTAGCCCCACTGATTGAGCCACAGCCGCTTCCCAGTAAGCATGTTCTTTATAGCACTTTTTTGTTGTTGTTGAGAAAAATTGGAAGTAACGTAAATGTCCATCAAAAAGAAATCGATAAATAGGTTGTCATCAGTGGAATACAGTGCAGCCGTTTAAAATGATAACAGAAGAGAACGTGTGAGGGCATCGAGAAAAGATGATGCATGATTAGATTTAAAAAGCAGATTCCAAAACAGCATCTTTTAAAAGCGCATGTATGTGTATACGTGGGCTTAGGGAAAAAAAGCCTAGAAAAATACATATCAAAACGTTGATAACATTTAACTATGGATGGCCACGTTATAGTTTTAATTTTTTGTGTTCTTCTTCCCCCTCTGTATTTATAAATGTATTGCAATAAACATTTTAATCATTTTTAAAGAGGACAATAAAGTATAAGTTTTAAGACTAAGTTTCCCCCACTATACTCCCACTCCTGCCTGCCCCCAAGGCAGTTAGGAGAAACACTTGTTCCAGAGCTAGATCAGGAGTTGGTTGCCATAGCAACTGAGGCCCTCTAAAAAGGGAAGTGAGTTTCCAGGGGCTGGTGTGTGTGTGTGGCCCAGGCTTTCCCATCGGGAACCCTGAGATAGGCTTTACCACACTGATCAGTTCCTGACTCTGGGCTTGTAAGCAGGTTTCTTTCTCAGTCTTCAGTCTTCATACCAAGCAGATGCATGGCGGAAAAAGCCCATTAGCCAGTGCCAGACTCCAGGTGGCGGTGGGTGTCAGGTCTCATGTTCATTCACAAACAATCCAGAACTCGCCTCTCTCCTGGTTTCTGGTCGAGTCCATCTCAGCCGATAAATCTTAGCATGAGATGCTTTCCGTGGAGTGGCGATGAGTTCCCCATCCGCTAGCCTCTTCCTAAAGACATCACATGGGAGTAATTCTTTGAAAATCTCCCTAACCGTGGGTTTGCTCACGATTGGTTTGCTTTCCCCTGACATTGCGGGTAGATCCGTGAATCTCTCTCATCTCACCTCACATCTGTGTGTCTTCCCATGTGCCCAGTCCCGGCTGACGAGCCAGAGTGAAGCCATGGCCCTGCAGTCGATACGCAACATCAGAGGGAATTCGCACTGTGTGGACTGCGAGACCCAGAGTAAGTTGTGGCGGCAGGTGGGGCTGGACCCTGAACCGTGGGAGAGGGGCTGGTGGGACTGAGCCCGTAAGCAGCAAGCCCGAATCTCGTGTATTTGGCACAGACCATTTAATACATGATTTAACAGCTTTGAAGTTATTGTAATATTTTTGTTTGGATTTTATTTTCACACCACACACTAGAGCCTCACTGGCTGCAACACCCTATTTCTCCGATGCTCCTGAGCACACAGAATCACCTGCAAGCTGGAGGCCTGTGCCATGTCCAGGAAGTAGCCTTCTACTTAATTGTTGATCAGGGATTTGCTTTTTCCATAAAAATAGCGTGGAATGATTAATTCCTGCCCAGAGATTTCTGTTTGTTTTTTAATTTCAAAATCATATCTTTTGGGTATTGCCATCAAATAGTAGTATCTGGTTTTTGTTGTTGTTGTTTTGTTTTTTTTGCATTTTTTTGTAATCTTATGTTTATGCCACACTAAAGAATTTGAACTGATGGAATTGGTGGCTACTGCTCTGTGCCCTGAAATAACCAAGTTTGACTTTGTGCTTTCTGTAGTCTGATATGTAATATTGTTTTCCCTCTTAGAGAGTCTTTTTTGTTGTTCACGTCCCTGAGGACAGGTGCTTTACTTTTATATCTTTAAATCCCAGCCACGGGGTTTGTGCACATGATAAATTTTGAGTAAACTTTTTATTCATATATGTTTTTTTAATAAAGTCGGGTTTTTAAGAGAAGGAAATCCAGTTCAGACAACATGAATGGTGCTAGCACCGGGCCGGGCGCTGCCCAGGGCTGCAGGCACGAGCAGGGTATGGTTCTGGCTGCCCTGGAAGCTGAAGAGCGGTGGGTGAGCCACGGACCCGGTGACCGCGAACCAGGCGGCGAGCAGGCCTGGAGGAGGCTCCTGGCGTCAGGGCGTTGGCATGTTCACAAAGCTCTGGAACATGGGTGGGATTTGGGCAGAACGCGGGGACTGTGAAGGCATCTTTGTGGGCAGAGGGACCAGCCTGAGTGAATCGAGTTGCAGGACATGGAGATGGAAGGTTTGTCAGTTCTCTGGGTGCATTTGGGAAAACGGAAGCTGGTGGAAGACGGGGGGTGGTGTCAATTTTAAAGCCTTCTTTCTTCGTTTTTAAACAGAGGGAAATCATTAAATGTTTTATGGCAGAGAAAGATGGGATCTGAGCTGTACTTTGGGGCGATTGATCTGGTGGTTCTATTCCAAATAGGTGGGAACAGCGAGGCAGAGACTGGGCTGGATTTCAGCCACCTAAACGCAGGGAAACAAGGTCCTCTCCAAGGTGGCTTCAGGCAAGGGAAAGGCAGGAGCGAGCCATTTCTGAGAGACACGTGTGGGTGAGGACAGGGGAGAGGGAGGGTTGCCGAGTCCAGGACTGCCTTTTCTGAAGTCTTTCCTCCCAGGCGAGGGAAGTGGTTTCTTCTTCAAGTATCTTGAGAGACTTTACCTTAAAGGATTTTTTATTGTTATTTGAGTTTTTAAATTTTACTGTTAAAATGCATGATGAAATGGCATTGGAAGAGAAAAGTAGTAATTTGAAGTGTGTTTTGATTTAAAAAAAAAACAAAAAAAAAAACACCTTTTTAAAGTAAGCTGTTTTAAAAGCACAACAACGTCTGAGAACTATAGAACGTCCAAGACGGGAAACATCTGCAATTGTGTCCACAGGACATCTAAAGATTCCCTTAAAAGGGACAATGTGTGGCTTAAAGTTTCCCGGTTTTAAATTGTGCTGAGACCAGGGAACACAACGGTATTTTTTTTAAAAGAAGCTTTAGATTACATAAATGTTACATCATAAATATAGGGGATTTCCATATACCCCACCCCTCCCCTCCCACACTTTTCCCCATTAACAACATCTTTCATTAGTGTGGTACTTCTGTTACAATTGATGAACACATACTGAAGCATTGCTACTAACCATGGTCTGTAGTTTACATTGTGGTTTACACTTTGTACTGCACAATTTTATAGGTTTTGACAAAATGTATAATAGCCTGTGTTTGTCATTGCAGTGTCCTGCAGAACAATTCCAATGTTCCAAAAATGCCCCCATGTTACACCTATTCTTCACTCTCCTTCTCCTCAGAACCTCTGGTGGCCACTGCCTTTATGTCAATGTTACAAGTTCTTCCATTGCTAGAATAATAATGAGCCTACTTTAGTCCATAGTTGCATTCCCCCCTTATGTTTGTTCATTCCTCAATCTTGAGGATTTGGGGATGGTGATGCCCACTCTGCTTCTGACTGAGAGGAGGCTTTGATTCCATGGGGCAGATGGGTGGAACTGTCTTCCTTGCAGTTGTTCGTACTCTGTTTTTTGGGATGGGTGTTGTCCATCATCATCCTTTTGTTAGTTGTCCTGGGTGAGTCCAATGAACTGGAGAGTAGGTATTGGCTGGAACTCTGCTGAGATTCAGGGCTCAACCAGCATATGAACAGCCAGAAGACTTAAGTCTCTGGGACATACATTTAATGGGTATAGTGCTAATTATAGGTTCAAATAAAAGGGGCATAAGACTCTCTCTAAGCCAAACTAAGCATGTAAATGCACCAGCCTTCCCCCCAGCGTGGGACATGACTCCTAGGGATGAGCTTCCCTGGCACTAAGGGATTATTACCAAGCACCAACTAGCAATGCATCTGGAAAAAAACCTTGAACAAAGGGGGAAATGGTAAATACAGATGAGTTTTTATGGCTAAGAGGTTTCAAAGTGAGTCAGGAGGTCATTCCAGAGGTTATGCTTATGCACATCTCAGCAGGATCTCATTTACTGCCACCATAATCAGTGCCTCAAATAGCGAGGCTCCTGAGGGCTCTAGAGATATACAGAAACTCTAAGCAGGGCAGACAGCTCAGGAATTCAGCATGCTATCAGTGGGCCTTACTTTGGAAGTTATGCTCCCCAGTGTAACAGAGTTAGACTCATTTATAGTTTCCCTACACATGGCTCTTCTGCCCCTTTTATTTGAACCTATAATTAGCACTATACATATATTTACATAATGTATAAATGTATATATATATGTATTATATGTATAATGTATAAATGTACATAAGTTATAGGTTCAATAATTTAAGTCCGTCTAAATCTTTGGTCCGTCATGTGCCAGTTGGGCCCTGAATTTCAGCAGAGTTGCAATACCTCCTCTCCAGTCAATGAATTCACCTCGGACAACTAACAAGGAGAATATGATGGACAATGCCCATCCCAAGGAACAGAGAATGTCTACAACTGCAAGCAAGATAGTTTCATCCTTCTGCCCCATGGGATCTAAGCCCCTCTCAGTTAGAAGCAGAGTGTACCTCACCATCCTAAAATCCTCAAGATTGGGGAATGAACACTAAAATAGACTTATTATTATTCTGTTATGGACTTATTATTCTAGCAATGGAAGTACTCTTATCATTGATGTAAAGGCAGTGGCCACCAGAGGTTCTGAGGGATGGGAAAGGGAAGGATAGGTGTAATATGGAGACATTTTTGGGACATTGAATTTGTCCTGCATGACATTGCAGTGACAGATACAGGCCATTGTATATTTTGTCATAACTTACAAAACTGTGCGGGACAGAGTGTAAACAATAATATAAACTGTAGTCCATGGTTAGTAGCAGTGCTTCAATATGGGTTCATCAATTGTAACAAATGAAGGATGTTGTTAATGTGGGAAAGTGTGGGAGGAGGAGGGAGTAGGGCATATGGGAATCCCTTATATTTTTTATGTAACATTTATGTAATCTAAAGCTTCTTTAAAAATAAAAAATAAAAATGTTATAAAATAAAAAATAAATAAATAAATTGGATGCCTGAAAAAAGGGGCAGGGGGAGGCATAAGAGCCATGTGTAGGAAAATTATAAATAAGTCCTAACTGATACATTGGAAAGACAGGTTATCATATATTCCAAGGTAAGGCCCACTGACGGGGTGCTGAATTCTTGGGGTTGTCTGCCCTGCCTGTAGTGTCTAGATGTCTCTAAAGCCCTCAGGAGCCCCCCTGTTTGAGACACTGTTTACTGTGGCAGTCATTGAGATCCTCCTGAGACATGCATAAGCATAACCTCTGAAATGACCTCCTGACTCACTTTGATATCTCTTAGCCATAAAAACTCATTTGTATTTCATATATCCCCCTTTGGGTCAAGGTCTTTTTCCAGATGCATTGCTAGTTGGTGCTAGGTAATAGTCCCTTCATGCCAGGGAGGCTCGTTCCCGGGAGTCATGTCCCATGCCGGGGAGCAGGGTGGGGAAGGTAGTGAGTTTATATGCCGAGTTTGGCTTAGAGAGATGGAACTCTTAGGCAATATATAATACTAGGCTATGTTTCAGTTTCACAAGAATAAGGTTCATAAGTACAAGCATCAATATCAAGGGCCTGTCACAACGGTCTGTCCTCCTTCCCTGGGCATCGCCCCTGTCCTCTAGGGATTCTTGCCACTCTATTAGAGAATGTAGCAGGACTCCCCAGGGTGGGAAGTCAATATTCTTTTGATTATTTTGTGGACCTCCACCCACCAAGACAATACCCCATGACCACATAAACACATTCATATTCCACAGAGGCATGCCCCAGGTGCACCCCTCCCCACACATCCCCCTACCTCCAACACCTCACACCAGTGATCCTCCCCTGCCACAGTTGCAACCCTTCTGCAATCTAAGATGTCCCCAAAAACAAAGCCAAAAAATAAAATAAAAAATAAAATTAATTATTTTGTATTGTGCCTTTCATCACAGTAAGATCTTATTATCTTTTAAGTACAGTAACAGTTTCTTCTGTATGTTACTCCAGTGTCTTTTTTTTTTTTTTCACTTTATTTTCAAAGACTCGCTAGGTTTCAGAAAAGTCACATAGAAAATATAGAGGATTCCTGTATATACCACCCCTCTCCTCACATTTTTCCCCTATCAGTAACATCTTACGTGAGTATGGTACATTTGTTACAATTGATGAACAAATAATGAAGCATTGCTAGTAACCATGGACAATGGTTTACATTATGGTTTACATTTTACACCATATATTTTTTTAGGTTTTGATAAAATGTATAATGGCCTGCATATGTCATTGCAAGTTCATGCAGAACAATTCCATGGCCCTAAAAATACCCTATGTTCCATCTTTTCTTCCCTCCCTCTCCACTCGGAACCTATAGTAACCACTAAGTTTCAGTTTTTGAAGAATAAGGTTCATAGTTACATGCATTAATATTGAGGGCTTGAGATAGTTGTCTGTTTTCTTTTATTAGGCATGCTTATGTTCTCGAGATTCTTGCCCCTCTATTTGAGAACATAGCAGGGCTCCCCAGGATGGGAGTTACATATTTTTTTGTTTATTGTGTGGGTCTCCACCCACTGAGATAACACGTTATGACAAGATGAACATTTTCATACTTCACAGAAGCAAGCCACAGGTGCATCCTTTCCCACATAGCCCCGACCCCCGGCGCCCTGCACCAGTGCCCCTTCCCTGCAGCCAAAAGAACATTCCCGCCATTGTAGTTTCAACCACAGACCTACAAATCCCAAGAGTTCATCTGTTCCTTCCTCCAGTCCTACCCCTAGTTCCATGGATAATCCATCCCAACCCCCCCACCCAGCTCACCCTCACATTCCAGCACCATTGACCCCACTCACATCCCTGCACCACTATCACCCCTATCCACTGCCCGACCCCCACTTCCACCTTATCATGGGCTTTGCCCTTATTGAGTATCAGCTCACCACACTCTGCTCCCTCTCTGTCTCCTGATAGCCCGTCTTCCAGGCTCCAGCTCTTTGAGTTTGCTCAGTATGCTTAGGTCATATCAGTGAGGTCGTGCAATACTTGTCCTTCAGTGACTGGCTTACTCCACTCAGCATAAGGTCTTCAGGATTCATCCATGTTGTCACATGTGCCAATACTTCATTCCTTCTTATAGCTGAGTCATATTCCGCTGTATAAATATACCACAATTTGCTTATCCATTCACCTGTTGATGGATACTTGGGTTGCTTCCAACTTTTGGCAATAGTGAATAATGCCACTTTGAACATTGGTGTGCATATATCTGTTTGTGTCCCTGCTTTCAGTTCTTCTGGGCAGATACCTTCCTATTATGAACATCTTATGATATTAACGTGTATTTGTTCTGATTCATGGAAGAACATTCTTACATTTGTACTATTGACCACACGCATCATCTGTAAGACGGTCCACTCTGCTGAACAGTCCTATGTTTCATCCTTAGCATTCCTTCTAGAAACAGAGCCCTAAACTCGCCCTTTCAGCCACCATCGCACCCCCATATTGACACTGCTGATTCATTCCTTCGGTGCTGTCACTTCTGTCTGATTCCAAACATTTACAATCTTTATTGCCTTTTTTAATTCTTACAGCTCTAATGGTGGGTATTACCACCAGAACAAACAGGATTCACTCCACGGGTGAGGAAGTAAAGAGGTTCACAGGTCCAGGATTTTGTCTGAGGTCACAGGAATAGCAAGGCGTGGGGTGGGATTCAAGCGACGCTCTTCTCCAGCCCGCTGTGTTTCCTCAGAGAACAAAGGCCTCGAGAGATCAAGGCTCGAGAAGGTCACACATTGGCAAAGAATTTTAAAAGTAAAAATGCACACACTGATGATGAAACGCACATACCTTCTCAGGGTAATTTGCCAAGTACATAGAAGGCTTTTAAAGAGTAGACACCCCTCCCTCCAGCTTTATTCCTCCAGGAGCTAAACCAATGGGAATGTACCAGGGAGGACACAGAGCTAGCCTCAAAGATGGCCATCACAGCACTGTTTACAGAGAAAAGGTGCAAACAGCGCAAATGGGTAAAATCCGAGGACCGGCAGCGTATTTCTCTTCGTAGTGAAAAGTATCCAGCCTTCAATACTTATGTGAAAAATGTTTTGATTGAGATGGAGAACCTTCATAATGCATTGTTAAATGAGAAAGGTCTAGGGCAGTAAATCAAGGAGAAACCTACGGAGTCTGTAGGTATTTGGGGGAAAACCTCTGTCAGGAAGCGTTCAGAATGTAAACTCCGGTTATCTTTGAGCGGTGGACTCCTCAGTGACTTTAATGCTCTAATCTCTCTATAGGGACTGTGTGCATCTTAGGAATGGGATATTGGGTGGCCTGTGGTTTTGCCCTGTTTATGAACAGAGATGGGGCTAAATGTGAGTATAAGAAAAGGTGCTTGTTCCTGGGAGTTAGGGGAAAAAATAAAGCAGTCGGGAAGAGGTTGAGAAAGCGCAATGCTTGGCCCAGGAAAGGCCCAGATTTCTTGTCTGGGCACTTGGTCCTGGGATCTGGAGCCAGTGGTGTCTCCCCTGTCCCCTACCCCCCAGGCTCTGTTGGTGGCAGTTTCTTCCCGGTGGCATGTGCTAGACCCCTGCATCCCTCTCAAGCGTTGTGGCCACCCCTCATGCCTCAGGGGGCTCTGGAAGGAGGGGGCAGGCCTGAGCCAAACGGCAGGCCAGAGGGACGGGCGACCGTGTCCTTGGGCACGAGCAGGATTCTGGGCCTCCATACCCAAGTCTGCTGAGGTTGTGCTTGGGAAACTGCACTCCAAGATCTTCACTGGAAGCAAACCCAGGACCTCCCGCTGGCATATAGCCTCAGAGGTTTGTTGTTGTTATTTTTAATTGTAGGGTTTCGTTTTGGTTTGTTTTGTTTCTGTTCTTTTTCTGAGGCACCGAGAAACTGACAAGAAGAAATAGGAACCTTTTAAGGTCCTGAGCAGCGTTGTCTGTGTTCCCCTCGTGGCCTTGCCAAGCTGTGGCCATAGGCAACTTTTGCTTCCCAGGAGGCTCTGAGCAAACCCCACGGGAAACGCTGAGGTCCAGGTTTGCCCACGTGCAGACCCTCAGGGTGGTCTCTGCCATTGGCCGTGGCTGGCTGGGCCACATGCAAGGGGCCTTCCCAGGAGCCACTCAGAGCAGACCATGGGGGTTCCTTGGGCCCCAGAGCCCCTCTGCACAGCTCACCCCTCTGCACCCCACGTCACCCACAGTCTCAGAGAGCTAGGAAGAAGGATTTCAGCTGAGACCAGAAAGGGGAGGGGCAGCTGACCCGGCAGAGGGACTCTGCACAGGTAGGGTCAGGGGACTGAAGGGTGCATGCGTGAGACAGGTGGAAAAAGGGGGCTCGGTCTGCTCGTGCTGCCAGGGGCTTTAGACTCGATCTGAATGGCCAACAGCAGCCCTGGATGGATGTTGGCACAACGTGGCATGGCACAAGCCGTTTGCCGTGTTTGACAGGTGTCTGGCCACCGCCGCGTGGGGAGTGGGCTGGCGCGAGATGGAAGGTGAGGCCTGCAGCAGGAGCTGTGGTGCCCCCAGCACGATGCTGGCATGGACAGGGCAGAAGCAGGGACACACAAAGAAGAGGTTGGATTTGAGGAAGATGAGGCTGCAGTGTTGGCTATGGAAATGAGGGAAGCCTCAGGTTGAATCCCGGGGTCCTGAGTTGAGTTACAGGAATGGGGGGTGGGGGTGGGGAGCTGTTGCTGCTTGCTGAGAGCGAGAGAGCACAGGCAGAAGGATGCACCAGCTGGGCGGTGTTGGCTCGGAGGTGCCTGCCAGACTCCAAAGGAAGTGTATCACGGGGACCACACAGTCCAGGGGAAGGAGCGGCGGACAGCGTCCATCCAGGTGTTAGCATTGGGCAGGGGATTGCACGGGCCGGGGTGAGTCTGCCTGCAAGAGAAGCAGAAGAGGCAAGCCTGCAGGGCCCCACAGGGAAGGGGTGGGTTCAGGGGTAAAGGCAGAAAGGAGATCAAGACAGAAAAAACAGAGAAAAATCCAGAGACAGTGTGGACCAAGAAGATATCGGGAGGCAGTTTTGAGGAGTGAGTTGGGGCAGTTGATTGCCAGCGAGAGATGAATTCACTGATGACAAGGAAGCATCCTTTGGATTTAGCCAGCGGGAGTGGAGACCCCCACGGAGCACACGGCAGAGAGGTGTAGAGATGAGGCATGGTCTAGGCGTCTCTTTCAGGAAGGTGAGCTGCGAAGGCGAGTGGAGACACAGGGTAAGAGCTGGAGGTGCACGAGGGCAAGTTGGGTGTCCTTGAGCTGTTCACCCCATCATTATCTTCCCTTCGCCCCCGAGGTCCAGGCCAGCCTGTCCTCCGGACAGCCCCTCCTGTCCACTGCCAACCTGTTCCTTTTTTCACCTGTTCTCAGCACTTAGTCTATGCATTTCCTTGGACTGTTCTCTCTGTTTGGGGGTTTAGTCTCCTCCCAACCCAGAACCTCTCCGAGGTCATGGACCTATTCTCTTATATCCTCCGGTGCCCATCACCACCTTCTGAGAACATATTAAATGTTAAATAAATGGCTGGCTGCCTCCCTGGTTAATTAGCATAGGGCCATCCTGGTCATTTTTCACTCATAGGATAAAGGATGTGTCCTCAGTGGCTCCAAATAAATATGACATCAGCTACTTGGATTTTTGTTGACTCTTCAAGTATACCTGGAGTAAATATTGATTATTCCTGGATGATTTAAGCCTTCTTTGCTTCTGTCAGGGGTAAAAGCCACTGAATTCAGGGTCAGCCCCATCACAGATCAGCTGTCGATACCAGCCTGACGCCCGCCCTGGGCCCACGTTCTGTCTTCTGATGATGTCAGCCAGTTTCACGCAGTGAATGATCCCACTCAGGAGCCCCGGAGCTGTTCTCTGAACTCGTCCTTTGTCCAGGACAATCCTGTCCTTGTCCAGTATCACAGCCTAAAGCCGTATGACCCTTCTTTCCACAAGTTAGGCTTGAGCCAAGCTGGTTGGTGACCTGAGTAGAGGAACCTGCCCGCCATATTGCCAGCAGCTGTGGGTGGCTTGGGTAGTCACCATCATGTATGCTCACCGGAGACCATATTGTTTCATCTTGCCGGGTCTCACTTTAGTGTCTGAAATTTGCAAACATGCCCCTTGTGTGACTGATGAAAACTTTGAGGTGCCAGTGGTTGCAGAGATGTTTCTGAGGGACATCAAGGCTTTGAAAGCCCGGGTATCAGCCAGCTCCCAGTGACACCCTTTCCCTTTCCTTCTATCAGCAGCTGTCCACAGTGAATGCTGAGTCATGCATGACTTTCTCCATGTATGTCTGCCCTCTCGAGTTGAATGCTGCTGGTGAAGAATTGGCAAGAGCACTTGGCAATTGCTTATTGTGTGGGAGAGGGGAAAGAATTCCCATTAGTCTAAGGTGTAGGCTCTGACTTAAGCCAGAGTTTTAAAGCTTGCCACTAACATGTTAGCTCTTCTGAGGCATTTCAAGTCATGTGATCCTAGGGAGGGACCACTGGGTGTTCGTGTCCCGATGAGCGGTTTGTTTCTCAGATTCCCAGGGCCGTCGGGATCAGTGGTGAAGCTTTGATTGCATTTGGCTCCCTGTTCCTCTTTCCCTAGATCCTAACTGGGCCAGTTTGAACTTGGGAGCCCTCATGTGCATCGAGTGCTCAGGGATCCACCGGAATCTTGGCACCCACCTTTCCCGAGTCCGATCTCTGGACCTTGACGACTGGCCGATTGAGCTTATCAAAGTGATGTCGTCCATTGGGAACGAGCTGGCCAACAGCGTCTGGGAAGAGAGCAGCCAGGGGCGGACGAAACCCTCGTTAGACTCCACAAGGTAGGAACGTCGGCAGGTGTGTGGCTGCCGATACCTTCTGCCAGCACTTAGACAAATGGAAATGAATGGGCTCAATGACAGCCACGATCGGAATGGGCCTGAAACCTGTCGGGATGCTGATTAGCACAGCATGGAAATGTCTATATTTAAAACTAGTCTTAAGCAGACGTGGCTAATTCAGACTCCTTAAATTTTTATGTTTGTTTTTAGGCCTTGGGGATTCCTCTTAGAAATGTATTACGTTTCCAACCTTATGAATCTGTTACTTTAATTAATACATTTCTAATAGGCATAAGCTGTGCCGTTAACACTATGAATTTTTTATTCTTTAATTTTATTATTCCTTTATGTTTAGTAAGCATCTGTTCAGTTAGTTCTACCCCCCTTCACATAAGTGAGTTTATGGTCACAAAATATGTTTTTATTTTCCAAAATGTTTCTCTAACACATTTAATCAACCAAGTATGATATAATGTATGGTAACCGCTCATTAATGCTAATTATTATCCAGTGGAAAAATTGCATTTATTTTGCGGCCATTTAGTTTCTCATTTTTCATTTACAGCTATTATAAACCATTTTTTGAGTATACATACATATTTAATGTTACTAAGAGGTGATAAAATTGCATGTCTTCTGAGAAGTCCTGTTTCAAAGAGGCAGCTTCCGGTACATTCCGTAATGGACCGTTTCATCTCTGTAAGGTTATCTTAAGGAAATGGCATCCAGTGGTGCTAGACAAAGTGTGTCACATCACCCAAACAGGAAGTAGCGTTTGGACTTTACTTCCAGGAATCGTGTGAAGAGAAGGGAGAGAAGATGTCTCCCATCGTTAGCCCTTTCAAAATTCCTCTACAGGGAGCAGGTGTCGCTCAGTAGTTTGAGCACCTGCTTCCCATGTATGAGGTCCCTGGGTTCAATCCCCGGTACCTCCTAAAAATAACTAAATAAAATAAAATTTCGCCGATTTGTTTTGCTGATGATCAGATAAAAGGAAACTCCAAGTGAAACTCTGTGGCTGCGCCCCAGGTGAAGGATAAGGAGTTGCTGCCGCTGCTAAGCGGTAGTAATGTGAGAGGAGTTGGAGGGCTTGATTTCGTTGACACTGAAAAATGAATTTGTGGTGCCACCTTTGGTTCATCTTGGAGAATGAAGCCGGCGTTTTCAATCCTGCTACCCACATTGGGTATTCCGTGGGGTGGGGCCGGTGCATAAAATATACTTGTTTGAAATTGCAACAGTTTAATATGGGAGTGCCTTGTAAATGAGCGATACCAGGTGATATAAAGGTGGGTAGCTTTCTCACAAACCAAGGAAGTGATTCACTTAAACAGATCATGAAACACTGCCGTAGAGAAATCAGACAGGCCGTCGACCGTGAGAGTTCCTGAAAAAGGAATTCGTGTTCTCGTATGTTTTTATTTAGACATAGTATCCTTGAAGGCTACTTCAGGTCTGAAAATAAAAAATGATTGGAAATTATATTGAGCTTAATGTAAGAATGCAGAAAATATTGAAATAACTTGGAATAATTTAACTCTGTACGTCTTACTGTTTATGAGATGAGCATATGTGCTTTTTTATATCATGAATTGGAAAAGTTCGTTTTTCCATTTGTCATCCTTAGAAACCATTTAGAATGATTAGGAGCAAATATGTGGGTTGATTTTTTTTTTTAACTGATAAATATTTTGTTAATTTCATCTTCATTCATAAGTGAAGACAAGTATCTTATTCTAATTTGTATATTTGAATTAGTCTTGAGTGTGCAACTTTTTCTTCTGTCTGGTATTATGTACATCCTGTCTTTATATTATAGAGACGTATTTCAAAGTCTTCCTTTTTCACAAATGCAGTGACTGCACTTAAGTCCTGGCTTTCCTTTGGTCACATTTGCTTTCCTCTAGAGCCATGCTGAGTGGTCACGTCTCTCCAAGGCTGCGGTGATGGTGATGTTGTTACCTGGTATTTCCAAAAGGAATTTTTGAATTCCTGTGATCTCTAAGAAAATAAATAGGTATGAGGAATCAATGTTTCCTTGGGCCTTTAATAATTCTCTCAGGGCGGTTGTTTTTAATTAAATTCAGCACTTTCACTCATTGGGCACTTTCTCAGGAAGAGAAGGAGTAGATAATAACCCTAACTCTGCAGTGATCGGTGGAGCATGTTCTCAGGCCCAGCTGAAGGTGTCAGGGCTCAGCGGAGTTCAGACAGCACAGCGCTTCACAGGGGCTGGGCTCTGTGAGTTTTCGTGGAGAAACAGCATCCAAGTAGGCCTCTAAAATGATTGGACAGAAGTATGTGGCCAGAGGGCGGGAAGGAACAAGGCAGAGAGGCAGGCCTAAGGGCAGGCTCCGGGCCAGCCTGGGAAACAGAAAGTGGTCCCTGCAGGGATGGGCAAGGTCCAAACCAGAGCAGAAGCCTTCGAGCAGCCTGCAGCCTAATCACGGCTCTGGGGTGGCCCGAGCAGGAGGAGTGTGGTCTGCTTGTTTGTTCAGTGTCTTCCACCTTGTTCCCCAAAAAAGTAAAGGCAGCCAGTAGGGTCTTTGGAAGGGACAGAGACAAGAGGCTGAGAGGCTGGATGGAAGGTTGTTGCCCATGTGAAGCCAGATACACTGTTGAAAATAAAAAACTCGGCATAATAGTAGAACAGTAATTCAAACGGCCACCACCGCCTTCACCACCTCCTGCAGGTACTTCCACTAAAAATGAAAAGCAAAGCTTGGTCTAGAGTTTCTGCATGGAATCCGGTGATGACGTGAGGACAGATCTCTAGTCGAGACCCTGCCTCTCCAAGACAAGAAAGCAAAACAAACTTTCTCGTCTCGGTAGGAGAAGCAGCTAGAGGGTGGTCTTAATGTTGCCCTAAAGTAATGCTGAAAAGAAACACTTGAATAATTTTTTTTATCTCTGTCCAAGGAGAGGCCAAGTGCAGTATATTCAGCCTAATTCTTTGAAAAAGGTCCCAGATGTTTCCCCAAGAAACTGCAGGCCATCCCGTCTCATCCAGAAGATTCCTTCTGACAGTGGACTAGAATTAGAAATGTGCTGTTCCTCCCCGGAAACACACACACATATGGAATCAGGGAAGATCGAGCAAGGCAGCTCCCTCTCCCAAGAAACCACAGCTCCCCCGAAACAGCAGCCCGCTGGAGTGTGGGCGCCGAGGGCCAGTGAGGAGAGTGGGCGCCTCTGCTCGCTGCCCGGCGCCCTGATTACAGCAGCTTCAGACGCTGTAATTGGTTCCAGCGATTCTCAGCCGCCCTGAGAACTGCCGTTCAAACTTCAGCAGCCTCGGGATCAATCGAAGCTGACGGCTGCTGAAGCAGTATTGACTTCCCATTCCTAAACAGGGGAATCATTAGTCAAGAAAAGCATCTTTTAATTACTCCCAGGAAGAAAAAAAAAAAAATCTTCTTGCCTGGATTCTGCAACAACTGCCATTTTTTCCCAGTGCACTCGATATTAAATTTATTGTCACAGGAGGGAGTGAAGATGCCCTTAGCCACCCCTCCTCCATAATGGAGGTTTAATTTGGAGTGAGAAGTCATGTTAGGGCAGATCAATGCCACAACAATTAACTACATCTGGGGTGGAATCAGAATTTCCCCTCTCTAATTGCTATTGATACCATTTAAGCACACACTTAAAATATTGATTTTAAATGGGGATGCTGAAGTGGTGCAGAATTAACTAGAGTTTAGGGGGTTGCGGAGGGGCAGTTTGCTCTCTGTAAGCCCAGGACTCCATGCTACCTTGCGTGTCCGTTTGTCTGTGTGGAGCCCAGAGCCTCAAGGCAGGGAATCTCAGTTCCAGTGTTGGGACCAAAAGGAGAAGTCACCGAGCTCCTGGGTGACCCTTGCAAATGAAATTACAATAAGCTCAGGGGTAATGATGTTAAACGTCAAGTGAGTATTTCTTGAGCGAATGAACGAACAAGTGAATGAGTAAAAAGAGCGAAATGGTTGGAGCAAAATACACAAATTGGGTGTTCTTGCCACATCCGTGCCCCGTCAGTTCCCCGTGCATTTGTGAGTAAAATTGGGGTGCTGACGTTCCCGGCACACAGCGAAGCCGCCTCCGAACCCACCAGCACGCCCTCTGCCAGGCACCGTGGCAGGTTGTTTGACTGCACTGTCATCCCTGTTTCACTTGGACGCTTTTTGGGTTGACCACAGTGAAAATAATTTCCAAACAGGCGCCGCATTCCTCTTGGCTGAAGGCCCAGCCCTGCTTGGCTCTGTGGTCTTTCTGTCTTCGTCCACCATCTCTGTATCTCAGCAACGTGAGGCTTTCTTTGCTACTTAGATTTCAGGGCAAGGAGCCTATTTACATGGTGGTTTGGGAGCTGGCTGATTTGGTCCAGGAAATCAAAGGCAACCTGAAGTGGAGAGCTGTGTTTCAAATTCCATGAAAGAGCTCTTGAGAGAAGCCCGAGGCGCAATTGAAATCACCATTACCCCTTTGATTCCACTTAGAAGGGAACCGAGTTTGCTGATTCAGTACCTGTCCTTTTCCCTTTTTTTTTTTAGCCTGCTTCTTGTCTGGGTCATTATTTTTAAGTTCACCTTCGTGCCTAAACTCCCTTCTTGTCTTTAACCTATAAAAAGATGTCGCCTTCGATAGGAAAATTTGGGGCCCGACATCAGAAATCTGCGTGGGAGACACTGGCAGCCCAGTCCCAAGATGGACAAGTCCGCCCCACTGATGTGAGTTGCGTTTCCTTTTGATTCCGGAACGCGGCTTTCATCTTATTTATGCACATGGAGATATCGATAAAGGGGAAATGTATCCAAACTGAAAATAATTGGATCCCCACAGCTAACTCTGAAGATATTAAAAGCAGTGCCACTTGGCCGCGTCTTTGTCTTGTCGGGTTTGATCAGAAGATCACAATCTCGTAATCTCGGGCTCAAATTTCTGGCATAAAGATGCACTGTTACAAATGGGGCCTCGGGGAGCACGGCTCCCTACCCAGCCCCTGGATCGCCTCCCCTTATTATTTTTCAGCAGTTCTTGGCCTGCTGAGGTCAGGGTTTTGTCTCTTTTGAGTGCTTCTCTAGGCTTGACACCTTTTCCTATTTTCCTTTCTTTAAAAAAAAATAAAAATAAAAATGGAGAGGGGGAGAATTGGGAGGGAAGGAAAAAAAAAAGGACTTTACTGCGGATGACCAGAGCCCATCTGCACTTGGGTGGCATCTGCTCCCCACATGTCACTTCCCTCATTAACAAGCAATTGAATTAATTAAATGCTACTCAGAACACGCATAACAAGCTACCGGCAGTGTCCAAATTAGCACTGATAATCAAGGATGATTTCCTTTATTATCCTGCTAAGTGGTGTGCAGACTCTGAGCTCCCTGTCTGCCCTCATCTATTTACATACCCCCAGCTTCTGCCTCTGCAAGCGGAGGTTATCTTACCTAGTTAATTTGCCACGATCACCGAGCATGGCGCAGCCGTGCCCTGCCCCCGCCGCTGCCGCGCAGCCCCCTCCCCAGCTGCCCTCCCCCAGCCCCAGCCTTTGTATCTCCAGCTCACTGATAAATTAAAGGCCACCCCTGTGGTCTCTCAAGTGAGTAATAGAGGCAGAAATTTCATTTTGCAACTGGCTGATTTAATGATCCAAAGGGTAATTAATGGCCTGATTATCTTAATGTTAAATATGTCCGGCAGCAATTACTGTGACCTCCCGCTTGTCAAGGTCCGGGCTGTGCTCTTCTTTCAATTAAGTTCTCTGGGGCTTAATGGTATGAATAAACTCCTCTGATTCCATCATCTCGGACGCCGAGGGTTCAGGGAGCTGGGGGCTCGTTTGCAGTTTTAATCAGCCTGTCTTCTACTCCAGCGATCAGAGTTAACAATTATAACAAGGACAGTGGAACGGTCTTCTTTGCCGTGCATCCTCCTCCCCACCCCCCCCACCCCTTATTTTTGTTTTATTTTATTTATTTTCATGCATTTATTCCAGTGCACTAAGGGAGAATTCTGTTTGTCGAGGCAGCCGCTGCTCCGTGAGGCTTGTCTCTTCCAATATAAATTATCGTGTGAACGCTGTGGTTTTTCTGTTTGACAGGCTTAATTAATTGGCAGGAGCCCCCGAAAAGGACAGTGCCACTAATTGCAACTCAAAGTGAATTTCCGTCATGGCGGCGCGCCTGTCGGCCGGCGTGCCCCCCGCCCCGGCCGGCAGAGCGGGCCGACCCCCTCGGTCACCCATCCAGGAGGCAACGAGGCCCTCTGCCATGGCAGGGTCAGCCTCCGAGGACGAGCCGTCTGCGCGCCCAAGTGGCATTTACGCCAGCAAGGTTTGTGCCTCGCGCCTTGCAAAACCCAGCGGCTGCCAGGGGACTTCGGATTTTGCTTAAGATATTTTGGCAACTTGTCTTCGCAGGGAGACTTTGGATTCGACTGTGGGTGCCATAGCTCACTTAGCGGCTGCTCGTGGCCCTGTTAGCACATTGCTAAAGCGGCTTGCGTTTGCTCGAGCTCTGTGCCTGCATCAGAAATCCTCCACTCTAAATATTAAGCCAATTAGGAAAATGTACAAACGAGAAGTACATTAACACTGCCTTAAAAATAATACCTATAGCTTACAGTTGACAACAGATAACAGCAATTCACCTAGGAAAGCACGGCCGGGGAGCTTGCTGGGAGTGCAGTTTCGGCAGCTGTACTTTCCTATTAAGCTCTTGTTACAGTCCAGTTCTAATTATCTTAAAGGCGATTGTAAGATTCTCCATAAGATTAAATTTGAAAAATGGAATCTGCTTTTTAAGGGATAGCTGTACCTTACATTTTGCTTTTGAACCAGACGGTCAGCATAGTGCTTATTTGATCCTGTGTGTTGGGAACCAGCTTTGCTGCCAACAAGCTGTCTGGGGTTGAAAATCCTTACCATTTTCTTTCTGAAATGTAGCAGTGGAAACAATTAAGGAGATTTTGATTTTTAAGAATTTTCAGCATCACTGGTAGATAAAACTGCAAGTCATCAGCAAGTGTCCAGCTGTCTTCTCAGTGCCCAGAACATGTTTGAGCCTGTATAGATTGTGAGAGTATATAAAGAAATATAATATGAAGATTAACCTTTTTAGCGTGGAATTGCCTACCCTGGAAGACATTCTAAACATGGGCCTGAGTTGCTCTCTAAAGCCGCTGCCTCTGAGTCCTTCAACACTAGAGCATTTTCCCTAAGGTCGTTTTTTCAGTGGTGTTTTGCACCAGAAACTTCCTCCCTTTCAAGGAACCTTTCTGCTTCTACCTTCTGAGTAACGAAGGGAAAGAAGAAACAAACGTGTCCAGAGTGCTTGAGCCAGCTCAGGGTGCAGAATTAGCCCCATTTTCCATTGAGGACAATGAGGCGCTGAGGTCCTGAAGTCAGAATGTGGGACCAAACCTTGAACCCAGGATCTGACCCTGAACCCATCCTTTTTGCTGCTCCTGACCTTTTTCTGCTCAGCATCTCCTGACCAAATCCAATGGCATGAGTTTGGCTGCAGTTCCTGCCTCTCCCCCCACCTCCTTGGTATCACTCAAACTCTGCTTCTATTGTGTTGGCGATTGTATGTCTCTGTGTATATATATCTATATCTATATATAAGTTGTGTAATATTTTAATGTGTATAATAATAACACTACAATATCTTTCCATTTAATAAATCTAGTAACCTCACTCCTGGTAACTTAAATAAAAATAAGAAGGCATAATTCAGTTTAGTTTGCATTCATAATGCAAACCCCATTTTTTCAATCATGCCGTCATGATGCTAAAATCCTAATCTTTTGCAGTCAGTGCTAATCCTAAAATCTTCTCTGGAAAACAGGGCTGTGAACTCTAAATATCAGGATCAGCCAGCACAGGGGTGGGGTTTGAACCCCGGCTTTCCATCTATCCCTACTCCGTCCCGCCCGAGCCTCCCTCTACCCATGCCGCTGACCCAACACTGCCAGTTGAAAATGTTGAGCTTGTGTTCAGAGGCCTCACAGTCATGTTATTGTCGACGCAATGACCGACGGTGCCAGGCCAGGGGACTCCAGTTCTGTTATGTAGCCAGCCTCTTCTGCAATTGTGATAAACACAGGGTATTTTTTTAAATTTGTGATGAAACTAGTCATTATTGCCACCCACTTAATCATGTAGATTGAATGCTAAGAAAATAACACATGTGACGTTTCCTGGGCTCCTTTTTATCTGGAAAGCTCAGTCAGCTTTGCGTGCTGGCCCTGCATGTTGGCGGTGAGAGGCACAAGTGGCCCATGCCCTCCCAGGTGCTGAAGGATGTGCTCAGGGATTATTTTGCTTTTTATCTGTGCAGTAGTTTATTCCACCTGGGAACATGCTAGAAACGTCACTTCTCCCAGCCCAGGCCTGCTCTCTCTGTGTTTTAACTATCCAGGGGATTCTCACACACACTAAAATTTGAGAAGCCCTGGTCCACACCAACCAGTATAAAGAAATGTCCACTACCTGTCTGGAGCCCTCCTTCCTATCTGAGTCGAGATGGGGAGACCTCATTCCTCACCTCCTGAGGCCAAGGAATCTGTCTCTCTCTTCACCAGGCTCCAGTCTAGTCTGGCATATCCAGAATGGCAGCCAGGGGGCACTGCATCCAGGGAGCGCCTGTGTCTGCCCCGTAGAAGAGGATTTACACCATGGCCAAGAGGGATATATCCCAGGAGCGCAAGTTGGTCCAACATATGAAAATCAACCAGTGTAAAATGCCACATTGAGAGAATAAAGGACAAAAGTAAATGGTCATCTTAATAGATGCAGAAAAAGCATTTGACAAAAGCCAACACACTTGCATGATAAAAACACTCAACACTTGATAAAGGGCCTCTACTGAAAACCCACAGCTAACCTAGACTGAAAGATTTTCCCACAAGATCAAGAACAAGGTAAGAATATCCATTCTTGCCATTTCTATTCAACATTATATTGAAGGCACTGGCCAGGGCAATTAGACAAGAAAAAGAAACAGCATTCAACTTTGAAAGGGAAAAGTAGAACTAGCTTTACTTGCAGTTTATATGCTCCTGTTTATAGAAAATCCTAAGGAACCCACAAAAAATCTATTAGAGCTAATAAACAAGTTCAGCAAGATTGCAGGATACAAATCAATGTACAAATCTCATTTATTCATATTTCTATGCAATATCAGTGAACAAGCCTAAAATGAAATTAAGAAAACTATTCAATTTACTGTAGCATCAAAAATAATAAAATACGTAGGGATAAATTTAACCAAGGATGTGTAATACTTGTATGCCGGAACTAAAAAACATTGTCGAAAGAAATTTAAAAAGACCTAAATAAATGGAGCGACATCCCATTTGCATCAAGTGGAAGACTTAATATGGTTAAGATGGCATTACTCTCCAAATTGATCTAGAGATTCAGTACCATCCTTATCAAAACCCTAGCTGCCTTTTTGCAGAAATTGACAAGCTGATCCTAAAATCCATGTGGAAATGCCAGAGACACAGAATAGCCAAAACAGTCTTGAAAGATAAGAACAAAGTAGGGGAACTCAGCCTTCCCAGTTTCAAAACTTGCTATGAGGTAGTAATCAAGACTGTGACACTTGCACACCTGGATCGCCATACCTTGGAGGGTTTGCAGTTCAGTTCTAGACATCACAATAAAGCAAATATCGCAATAAAGTGAGTCACACAAACTTTTTGGTTTCTCAGTGCATGTGAAAGTTTTATTCACACTATTCTGTAATCTGTTAAGTGTGCAACAGAATTATGTCTAAAAAATCAATATACATATCTTAATTTAAAAAGACGTTTGCTAAAAAATGCTAACCATCCTCTGAGCCTTCAGTGAGTAAGAATCTTTTTGCTGGTGGAGGGTCTTGCCTCAATGTTGATGGCGTGTAACTGATCAGGGTGGGGTGGCTGTGGCAACTTCTTAAAATAAGACAATGAAGTTTGCTGCATTGATTGACTCTTCCTTTCATGAAAGAGTTCTCTGTAGCATGTGATGCTGTTTGATAGCATTTTACCCAAAGTAAAACATCTTTAAAAATTGGAGTCAAGCCTCTCAAACTCTGCCACTGCTTTATCAACTAAGTTTATGTAGTATTTCTATCTTTTGTTGCCATTTCAACAATGTTTACAGCATCTTCACCAGGAGCAGATTCCATCTCAAGAAACCACTTTCTTTGCTCACCCGTAAGAAGCAACTCTTCATCCATTCGAGTTTTATCATAAAATTGCAGCAATTCAGCCACATCTTCAGGTTCCACTTCTAATCCTAGTTCTCTCCCTATTTCCACCACTGAAGTCTTGAACCCCTCAATGACATTCCTAAGGGTTAGAATCAGCTTCTTCCAAACTCCTGTTAAGGTTGATATTTTGACCTCTTGCCATGAATCACAGATGTTCTTAGTGGCACCTAGAATGGTAAATCCTTTCCAGAAGGTTTTCCAATTGACTTTGCCCAGCTCTTGCATCAGAGGAATCACTATCATTGGCAGCTATGACCTTATGAAATGCATTTCTTAAATAATAAGCCTTGAAAGACAAAATGACTCCTTAATCCATGGACTGTAGAATGGGCGTTGTGTTAGCAGACATAAAAACAACATTCATCGCATTGTACATCTCCATCAGAGCTCTTGGGTGGCCAGGAGCACTGTCAATGAGCAGCACCATTTTGAAAGGAATCTTCTTTTCTGAGCAGGCTGAAACTATTCAGAAAACCATGTTGTGGACAGATGTGCCGTCATCCAGACTTTGTTCCATTTATAGAGCACAGGTCAAGTAGATTTAGCATCTTTCTTAAGGGCCCTAGGATTTTCGGAATGGTAAATAAGCATTGGCTTCCACTTAAGGTCACCAGTTGCATTAGCCCCTAACGAGAGACTCAGCCTGTCCTTTGAAGCTGTGAAGCCAGGCATAGACTTCCCCTCTCTAGCTAGGCAAGTCCTAGATGGCATCTTCTTCCAGTAGAAGGCTGTTCCATCTCCATTGAAAATCTGTTGTTTAGCGTAGCCATCGTCATCAGTGATCTTAGCTAGATCTTCTGGATCACTTGCTGCAGGTTCTACATCAGCACTTGCTGCTTCACCTTGTACTTTGATGTTACGAGGAAGACACTTCTTTCCTTAAACCGCATGAGCCAACCTCTCCTGGCTTTAAACCTTTCTTCTGCAGCTTCCTCACCTCTCTCAGCCTTCACAGAATTGAAGACTTAGAGCCTTGCTCTGGATTAGGCTTTGGCTTAAGGGAATGTTGTGGCTGGTTTGATCTTCTGTCCATTCCACTAAACTTTCTCCATTTCAACAATAAGGCTGTTTTGCTTTCTCATCATTTGTGAGTTCACTGGAGTAGCGTTTTTAATTTCCTTCAAGAACTTTTCCTTTCATTCACAACGTGGCTAACTATGCAAGAGGCCCAGTTTTCGGCCTATCTCAGCTTTTGGCACGCCTTCCTCACTAAACTTAATCATTTTTAGCTTTTGATTTAAAGTGATAGGCAGGCAACTCTTCCTTTCACTTGAACACTTAGAGACCATTGTAGCATCACTAACTGGCCTTATTCCAACACTGTTGTGTCTGAGGAATGGGGGGCCCAAGATGAGGGCGCGCAATGGGGGGAACGGCCAGTCGGTGGAGCAGTGAGAGTTCACACAGCATCTATCAGTTAAGTTCTCTGTGTTGTATCGGCGCAGTTTGTGAGGCCCCAAAACAATTAAAATAGCAACACCAGAGATCACTGATCATAGATCATCATAACAAATGTAATAATGAAAAAGTTTGGAATATTGAGAATTACCAAAATGTGACCCAGAGACAAGAAGTGAGCACATGCAGTTGGAAAAATGGCGCCGATAGACTTGCTTACTACAGAGTTGCCACAGACCTTCAATTTGTAAAAAAAAAAAATGCAATATCTGCAAAACACAAAGTGAAGCACAATAAAACATATGTCTGTAGGTCACTGGAATATAATTGGGAGTCCAGAAAAAAGTCTCACATTTTGGCCAACTGATTTTCAATAAGGGTACCAAGACAATTCAATGGAGAAAGGATAATCTTTCCAACAAGTGGTGCTGGGACAACTGGACATCCAATGGCAAAAAAAAAAAATGGATTTAGACCCCTCCCTCCCACCATATATAAAAATCAACTCGAAATGTATCAAAGGCTAAGTAAAACTAATATAAAACTCTTAGAAGAAAATATAGGTGTAAATCCTTATGACCCTGAATTAACCAGTGGTTTCTCAGATATGACACCTAGAGCACAAGCCACAAAAGAAACAATAAATGCAATTTCATCACAATTAAAAACGTTCATGCTTCAAAGGACACTCTCAAGAGAGTGAAGAGACAACCCACCGATGGGGCAAAAATATTTACAAATCATATATCCGGTAAGCATCTATATCCAGAATATAAAGAGCTCTTACAACTCAACAATAAAAGGGCAAATCACCCAATTTAAAAATGGGAAGATAATCTGGACAGACATTTCCAGAGAAGACGTACAGATGGCCTATAATCACATGAAAAGATGCCCAACATCATTGGTCACCTGGGAAGTTCAAATGCAAACCACAATTAGATACCAATCCGCACCCATTTAGGTTGCTGTTAAGCAAAAAGGCGGGCAGGGGCCTGTAAGGATGTGGAGAAATTGGAACCCTCATATATTGCTGGTGGCAATGTGGAAACAGAGCAGCCACTTTGGAAAAGCAGTTTGGTGGTTCCTCGGAAAGTTAGACATAGAGTTACCATATGACCCAGCAACTCCTCTTCTAGGTTAGGGTTAGGATTATACCCAAGAGAAATGAAAACACATCCACACAAAATGTATCCATGTTTGTTCAAGGAAGCATTATTCATAATAGTGGAAATAACCCAAATATCTGTCAGCTAATGAATGGATGAATAAAATGTGGTCTCTCCATACAGTGGATTATTCATTCGTAAAAAGGAATCAAGTTCTGATACATGTTCCATGGGTGAACTTTGAAAACATTGAGGGAACGAAGCCAGACTCAAAAGGCTACCCATTGCATGATTCCATTTATATGAAACGTCCAGAAGAGGCAGATTTATAGAGACAGAGAGTAGAGAAATGGTTGCCAAGAGCTGGGGAGGGGATGGACGGGGGTGATGGTTCATAGGTATGAGGTTTCTTTTGGAGATGATGAAAATGTTCTGGATAGAGATAGTGGGGATGGTTGCTTGTGAATATACAAAAAAAAACCTGTATTTTATACTTTTAAAGGGTACATTTTATGGTATGTGATTTATGTGTCCATAAAAAATTTTTTTTTAAAAAAGGCAAGGAGGCCTTTTCAAAGGAGAACAGGTGGGACAGGGCAGAATAGCCCAGGCAAAGGCGCAGACGCACACGAGAGCATGCCGGACGCGGGGGGGGGACAAGAGGTGGGCGTGGCACCCCGCTTCGCTGTGGGGCGCCGTGGAGGGGCTTGCCCTCTCAGGGTTCCTAGCCCAATCCTCCTGCACTGTGGCAGGGCAGACAAAAGGAGGGGAGGCTGGAGGCCGGCAGCCTTGGCAGGCAGTAGCTCATGTCCAGCGAGTGCGTCCAAATTGGTTAATGCCCCGAGACACCGGCATCCTCGCCGGCGAGGCGAGGGCTGGCACCTGCCAGGCATTCCTCATGCGGCGCCCACGCCATGCTCCCCAACACTGGGCACTGGCCTGCGTCCCTAAGCCTGCAGTGGAGGGGCCAGGGTCCCAGGCAGGCTCTGCGGACTCCAGAAACCTCCCTGGGAAACCATGGCCAAAGGGGAGGAAGGCGGAGGCGGTCTACAGGGATTCTAGAGGAATCCCGGGGCCATTGCATCATCAGGACACCTGACCAAACCGAATGTGGGGTACAGGGGAAAGATCAGCATCCATGATGGTTTTTAGTTTTTTTTCTTGGGCCATTGGGTGGGTTGCAAGACCTGTAAATGGCAGTCAGAGGAACAAATGAAAGGTAAGTTCGGTCATAAAATCCGGACCCCAGTTAGATTGTGGCTCGGTGCAGTTTTGATAAGGTGGGGGCGCAGCCTGCCAAGCTCAGCCAAGGACTGGCCTCCTATCCAGGCTGGGACTTTGTAGCGGGGTCTCAGGCCGCCTGGGCTGACCACCCAGGACCCCTGGGACCCAGCAGGCCTCCCCCCGCTGCAGAGTCCTGGTTGCTCAGAGAAATCGCTTGAGGCCTTAGAGAGAGGGACCAGCCGTGGCAACGTGGTTAAAGCTTCAAATCATTAAATGTCATTTGAAACGGATACAAAATTTCATCAGCCCGGGATCCAGAAGACGAACATTACCCAGAGTGCACATCAGTCAGTCGTGAGGGTCCGCTCCGGTAAAAAGCATTTCTAATGTGTGTGATGGAGCACAAATGGCACTGCAGGACAGGTGCGTAATCACCGCAGCTCCTCAAGGACCTTCAAGGGCTTCCCCGTTTGTTTTCACGCCGATCCACACCACCTTCATGGAATCGGGAAAGCTGTTTTCAAATCAGAGAAGATGAGACCCAGCCCAGGAGAATGGCTTACCTGCCACTGAGCCCCATGACCTGGGCCAGGCCCGAGGCCCGCTCCTGTAGCCAGCGGGCTCCTGAGTCACGTGGTTTGTGAGCTGGGAGCTACGTGGCCCTTTGGCTGTGCCTTCTCACTCCTCCAGTTGTTCCCAGCCCCAGACGGCATTTGGAAATAGCCACGGTGCAGGGGCACGGCTGGTATTTGGTGTTTGGGGTGCACCTGGGAGGCTAAAGCCTGGGGTAGTCCTACACAGCAAAGAATTGCTCTGCCCAGGATTCCAGTAGCACCCTCGCCAAGAAGCAGGGAAGAGGTCTGCCAAAAGCTAAGCCCAGGGAAGCGGCTGTGGCTCAATCAGTGGGGCTCCCGTTTGCCATATGGGAAGCCCCGGGTTCGGTTCCCGGGGCCTCCTGGTGAAGGCAAGCCAGCCCGCACGGCGTGGTTAGCTGACCCAGCGAGCACAAGCAGCAAGGGGGGGATAAATGAATAAATAAATAAAATCTTTAAAAAAAAAAAAAGCTAAGCCCACACGGCTGCAGAGCAGTCCGGAATCCACCCACTCCAGGAGATGGTTGCATCCTTTAAATAACTAGTGCAAAAGCCTATAAGAGTCTAGTAACTTTCCCAGGAGATTTCTTTTGGGAGGGTGGGGGGAATGGATGAATTGAGAAAGATAAATAATGCTTCATTCTAGATTGCCAAACCGCACCTTCCTAAATGCATTAAATGAAAGTAAGAATAATCACATATTCCATAAAAATTTTAGAGGAGCCATAGTAGATGCTCAATAAATATTTGAGCGATTGTGTTCATTTTTTTAAACGGGAGTTGGGACCATCCCACGTGATTGATACAGAGAAAATGGAAGTAAGTAGCCAGCCAGAGGCATGGTGGAGACTCAGCTCAGTGGAGCACTGGATACAAACAGTGGACATCAGTACTGAGAGATTGTGACATACCATAACAAGAAAAAGGCTTATTACAATGATGAAACCCAAGCTTATTTAAAACATCAGAGGCCGGTGTGGAGAACTTAAGAGCCATTGTGTATAAAACAGTGTTCTGGGACAACAGGAGATGAAAATAGGATTCACATTCTATCAGGGGGGCTCTGATCTAGTGGGAAAGGTAAAGCCCACATGGTAAAAATCATGCAGAACCGATAGAGGCAAAATATGGACAAAACACTGGAGATACTTAAATTCTTAACCAAAAGTAGACTTTGCATCAGAAAAAAATTAAGTGGAATATCAAGTAATTTTCTGTCTCAGGTAATCTTACTTATAACTGCAGGAAAAAAAAAGTTACTTTGATTTAAACTTCTCTTTCCTGATGCTACAGTCCTGTCTGCAGATGCTATGATTTGGTTTGGTTTTTAATGATTGGGTTTCAGCGGGAGGAAGAGTAAATCTGGTTCACAGCCAGGAGTGAGTGAGGTTTTTTAATCTCCTGGGATCCGCCCTGGTTTCCACAGAACAGCAGCACCCAAGGGCTGTGCCGGGCGGCAGAACGGCCGCGGGTGGCCCCCACGCACGAGCCCCCATCAAGCGAGGACGTGCTTTTCTAGACTTGAGCGTGAGCAGAGCAGGACGCCCCTTCCAGGTGAAGGGAGGGCAGCGTTAAGGGATTCAAGCCCAATCCTGCCTGTGTTTAGGAAGCCGAGAGCAAGAAGCAGGGAAGAGAAGCTTCCACCAGGCGGGAGAAGGGCAAAGCTCCGTGACGTCCTGCAGCCCACAGCCGAGCGCAGTGCTCCACACTCGCACGTACGGGAAGGCCACTGCTTCCTGGAGAGAGCCCTCCCCACCTGCAGATCCCTCTGTGGCCCTCAGACAAGGTGACCGCGAGGGAAGAGCTTGCCGCGCCGCTGCCCCCTCCACGATGTCCCAAAGCGCCGGGGCCCTCCATCAACTAAAAGCTCCATGGCTAAAAGCGAGGTGAACAGACTGCAGAAACACTTGACATATCGAGAGCTCCGCCGGTACGGATTAGTGTGAATGGACGTCATGGATCGAACCGTGTCCTCCACAAAGGCGCGTTCAAGTCCTAAGCCCCGTCCTGTGGGTGTGGACTCATCTGTGAATAGGATCTTTGAAGATCCTTCTAAGATGAGGCCATACCGAATCAGGGCGGGCTTTCGTTCAACAGGCCTAGAGTCCTTGTAGCAGGAGGAGTGGGTGGGGGGCTGCGGGCGGCAAGGTGAGCCACCCCAGGACGCCGCAGGCCCTGCCGACACTTGATTTTGGGCTTCGCCTCCACCCGTGAGGAGACACATCCCCATCGTCCAAGCCAGCCAGCGAGGAGTCTCGGCTCTGGCAGCCTGGCCCACAAGGCAATGGCCGAGCCACAGCAGTCCACGTGCAGCCCTGGAAATGACGTGACCCGGCGATGCCACCAGGCGGCCACGTCACCGGGCAGCCTCCGAGCACCCACGAAGGGCGGACACCGCGACGAGCACTTTGCACGGTCCTCGGCCTTCACCCCTCACAAGGACCCTTTTGGAGAAGGCACGGTTCTTATCCCCACACCATAGCTGAGGACAGAGGCTAGAGGCTTCCGCAGCTCACCGTCGGTCATGCAGCTGGTACGGGGTGACAGGGAGCTGTCCCCCCACGGGCTGTCTGCAGAGCCCACGCTCTCTGCGTCTGCTGGACTATCGTGGGGTCAGTGACGGAAGGTCATTGCGAGTGACCTCGGGCCACGGTGAGGCACTGCAGAGGCATTTGGGGTCAGCAGTTCACCGGGCGTTGAGAAGGCGGCAGCCTGTGCCTGCCTCCTGGGGCTCACCCGCATGCCGTGGGGGGCCCCACACCCCACCTGCCATGGCCCATGGTCATCTTTCAGGTGTTTGGTGGCCACGATGCCATCTGAGCAGTGTGGGGAACACATGGCCAAGTGCATTTCGGCCAGAATTTTCTTTGTCATCTTGGGCTTACCGAACTCCAGAAGGACAACTGATGGGTCTCACCCATTTCCATCCTGTGACGTTTGGTTCTTTCCCCCCTCGATTCCCTGGGTCGCACTCCCACCCCTCCGGGACAGCTTTCTCGTCTGGAGGCTGCCCACAGCTGGGACCCTCGTGTCTGTCTTAGGAGGACGGTCCTTTGAGTACTTTGTATGGGGAAAGAGCAGAAAAGGGGGCCATTTTATGATGGTGATTGGAATTACTGATTTCACTCGGGCACCGACACCAGGTGTGTGTGGTTTCCTTCCTGACAGCAGGTTCCTGATGTGAAAGAGTCTCCTGGTGAGCAGGTGAAGTTAAAGAGCAAACCCACCTGGGACAGGAGAGGAGCCCAGACTGGGGTGGGGTAACTCCACAGCAGGCTAGAGCCTGTCTCTGCAGAGAGAAGCATCTAGAAGGTGCTACAGAAACTCTGCGCCCCAGTCTCCTTACTATCACTGCAGTAACACTGTTTCCCATCCAGGGTAGTTGTTCTAGTGTAAGGAGCTTTAAGACCAGGAAAGTACCTTGTTTTGTGGTGCTCTCTGAATTTTATTTTAAAGGTAAAACAGAGGACAAGCAAAATGGTTTTCTTGCTCGGTCAAATCTGGAAGCTTTAAGAGGCACCTGGACTGGGAGGAGGACAAAGGCAGTAGCTTTGGAAACAGCAGCAGCTGGGCTCTGAGCCCCCTGTCCCCCACAGCAGGTTAGCGAGCCGAGCCCTGGCCTCCGCGTTTTCCCCCGTGACACAGGAGCGGTCACAGAAACTTCCGAGGTGCTGTGCTGTGTGTAAGAAGGTGCAAGCCGAGCAGGTGGAGCCACTCACCCACCTCGGATGCTGGGGGTCTCGAAACAGCCGCCCGACGCAGGGGGTCGGTCAGACGTGTGGATCTCAACCTGCCGCTTCTGCCCCGGCGCCGTGTCTGGGGACGCTTTGGGCCATCACAGCAGGGGGTGGGCGTGCTCCGGGGGTCTCGTGGATGCCACTCAGCCTCCTGCCATGCACAGGACGTCTACGGTGCCAAGGCTGATGCCCCCGGAGTAGGGAAGAGGGCAGGCGTGGGTGCGCTCCCAGCAGGCGGGTGGGTGGGTCTGCTGCCTGGCAGGCTCTTCGGGGGTAGGGGGTCGTTGTGCACACAGACGTTTCCCTTCCGGGGGCACGTGAGCTGGATCCAGACTGTCCCTGGGCTCAGGGCAGGAGGGGACCGAAGCCCAGACAAGGGCTCGGCCAGGCCGCCTTCAACACCATCGGCCCCGTGCACTTCGCACGCCTCACTCCGTCTTCTGCTTTAATAGATCCAAGGGTCCCCGGAACTGCCTACCTTCACGCAGAGATGTTTACATACCCACCTGGTTGCCCGCTGCACTCAGGCTCCCGAGATGCTGCGGGGGAAGGACGGTGCCTCCCCGTGGGTGCAGTTCCGAGACCCGGACCCATCACAAGGTCCGAGGGGAGTGGGCCGCCCCAGGTCAGGGCGCGTGGAGTGGAAGGGCCCTGTGCGGGGGCCAGCTGTCAGGGCCTGGAGAATCGAGGCCTCTGTCCGTCCACGGGGGCGAGGGGGTGGATGAACCTCTGCGCGCTTGGTGAGAGGCCAGGGGGGTCTGGAGGTCCGAGGGCCACGCTGGGGCTTCGTTGACTGCCCTGAGACCTGAGCGCCTCCTCCTTTCTGCTCTGAGTGCCCCAGGAGGCCACAAGACAAGCTTCCTACTGCCCCCAGCTCCCGGGCCTCCAGGAGGTGACGCTGGAACGGGGTGCGGGCTGCTGTGTGTGCGGTGGCTGCCGGGACGCGGACCGCGAGCAGGACACATGCGGCTGCTCTGTCCGCACGAGGGGATGCCTGGCCCCCGCCATTGTGGTGACCCCTGTCTTCCTGCGGGCTGGTTCCTAAGCCTCCCTACGAACACCGCCGCGCCTGGGGCCCGCCGCCAACACCGGCTCGGCTCGGCAGGCCACGGGAACGGGCCCCACGTAGCACGAGCGGGTCCTCGACGGCACGTTCCTCAGTGACCGGTGGAGGAGGCAGCGGGGGGCATGCGGGCAGAGGCGGCCCGAGGAAGGCGTCGGGGGCCCAGATCCTCCGCAGAGCCTGGAGGCGAAGAGGCGGGAAGAGGTTTCCAGGTTTTCTAGAGCCTGGAGGTGCGTGAACATGAGCCGGTTCTTCTCCGTAAAGGCTGGACAGGTACGAGCACGTCCCTCCTCGGCGATTTGAACCCTGAAGTTCTGACTTAACCGTGGGCTCCGTGAAAACTTTCTGGTTTCAACTCCCTATTGAAAAGGGCTCTACCTGATATTTCCACTTGTGGTTTGGAAATTGTCCAGCGGGAGAGATTGAATAACTTAGGCAAACGCCGGACGAACGTCCCGTTGGCTCTGAGTTAGGAGTGTCGCCGGGGTCTTCAGCCCACCGGGCCCCCAGGGCCGGTGCCTGCTCATGACTCTGCGATGAACTGGATGCATTTTATTCCTGAAATGTACTCACCCCGTGACTGGTTTTCATCTGGCTATGAAGCAGCTGTCAAAGAAAGCTCCCCTAAATGTTCTGTTCGCAGGCAGCCTGGAAACCTTGCCTGACATTGTTAGTCCGCCAGCCGCCTCCCTCCACCAGCAAGAGCCACGTTCGGCCAGCCGGTGGTCGGCTGGGTGCTTATGGAGAGGGAGGCTCGAGGGGCTGGAGAGCGCCGACCAAGGGACAGCACTCTCAGTGTGCATACTGGCGGCGGAAGTCCTGTTCCCGAGGCAAGGAGTGGGCTCCACCCGTGGCGGGCACTGCTCGTCGCCCGCCCTTTGAAAATCGGGAGCCTTTGACTGCCGGCTCATGTTGTGTTGAAGGACCCAGGGGTTCCCAGTTGGCCTGCGTGTCGGGTGAAAGACTTAGGACCACGTTCTAAACACTTGTTTTAGCGCAGCCTCCAAAGCACTTAACGCTGCCCAACAAACGCCACATCTGCTGGGAAACTCCTCTGCCCTGAAGCACCAGCATCCCGGGCAGGGCACCTCTCCCCCGCGGCCAGGGCGCCCCGGCGGCCAGCGAGCACCCAGTGCTGTGCGCACTCATTGCCTCCTAGGAAACGCTTCTCCCCAGTGCTGGCCTTGCCAGTCCCCGGACCATCTCCATGCTCCTCGTGGGGCCACCTTCCCCAAGCCCAGGAAGGGCCACGCACTCTGCAAATCCAAGTGCTCCGGCATGGACCACCAGGGGCTTTGGTGCACAGGATGAGGCGGACGTGCAAAGGCCATTTCCAGAAACGTGGAGCCCTCATTCTAAAGGTCTCCGTGTGAGTCCCAGATGCACACAGAAGCATCCCCCTGAGGCTGGGAGACATCATCAGCTCTTACAGTTACTGGCGTATCCAGGGGGAGGGGGATTCTTCAAAGATTTGGTTTTGTTTATATCAAGGTAGAGTTTTCCTGCAGTGCATTGCACATTTCTTGAGGGTACAGTTCAGTCAGTTTTGACAGCTGCATGCCCCCGTGTCGCCCACACCCTATCGGTAATATTCCATCACCCCAGAAAGCCCCCCACCCCTTCCTGATTAATCTCTGTCCACATACCACCACGAGTCTGGTTGCTACCACTGTAGATTAGCTTTGCCATGCTAGAAATGTGTGTCTGGCTTCTGTCCCTCGAAAAACATACTAGGAAGGATTGTGGCTCTGCCGACGTCAGATTCTCTGCACGATCTCTTACGAGGGAATATCTGAAACACATGGAGTCTCACCAGCCCATTTTTTCCTGTCTCTATCAGATCTAAGCGCTCACTGTATAGCCAGTGTACCCCCTGTGGGACTTGGTTATGAGTCGTGGTTCAGTACAGACTCAGGTCCCGCTGACCAGATCTTGGCTTTACCACTCACTTGCTGTGTGGCCCTGGGCTGGATGTTAGACCTCTCTGTGCCTCAGTTCCCCATGTGCAAAATGGGGCTTATTAGACCACCTGCCTCCTAGGGTGATTCTGGGAATTAAACGAATAATAGATGTAACCCAGTGCCAGGTACCCAGTATTCTAAATGAAAATCTGGATTCTAAATATCATCTAGTATATTTTGAGGGAAAAAATCACCAAGCTTTGAAAGGGGAAAGATTTCTAAGAGTCCAGCACTTTGGGGTCTCACATTCAGCCAACTCATTAAAAAAATTACAGTGCATACACATTGTATTTGCTGTAATGTCCGAAATCAACTAATCAGCACATTTAGTCCGTATCCACGGTAACACCCAATACGGAGCCAGCCCCCTTGGGACACACAAGAAGGATGTTCTGGATAGACGATTCAATAATTATCGGGTGGTATAGAAAATCATGTTACTGTGCACTAAACGAGGCGGTGAAGCCTGAAGAAGAGCGTGAGGGGCTCTTTCCTCTCGCACTTGGGGGAAGAAACCTCGTCTCTTAGTAGAGACATCCTGTGTCTCCTTTGTGTACCTATGAGGGGAGACTCAGCAGTAATGAGGGTTTCTCGTGCGTGACTCACGGACGCCAGAGAAGAACGGCCATCCGCAGGACGCTGGCCCCACCTTCCACATGACAGTATCCGCCACGGGGTCAGCCCGTGGCCGTGGCTGTGCTGACAAGGAGAAAGGCACCATGTACAGGTCCCGCAGGGTAGAGCAGCTCCTGTGAAATCAAACAATTAGCCAGAAATCTGCGCAAAACCTCTGATGGCTAAAAAAGATGGTTACGTGTCATAAGATAAGAACCCCTCATTGCTTGGCCAAGGTTTCATGGAAATGTGCCTGTGCATCCCGCCTGATGCTGCTGGGAAGAGTAAAATTTGAGAAGACCTTCCTGGAAGGAGTTGGGCACTATGTATCAACAGCCTAAAACGAACGACATGCTTTTTGACCCAGCAATTCCACTCTTACCGTTATTCTAAAAGTGAAGGATATGATAAAAGATTTAGTTGCAAAGGTATTCATTGCATTGTTGTTTATGATGGTTAAAATTTTAAAGAAAGGATCTAAAACAGGTGATTAAAAAAAAAGCTAATGTAAAAACCGTCAACTGTTAAAGTAAGTTAAACAAATAACTCTAAAAAATAGGTGATTAAACTGTCGGTTTTAGCATGTAAATAATGTATGTTGTAACAACATATAAAAATTGATATATGGTTATAGTTCACAGTGTATATAGTGAAATATCTTGAAGCCTTAAAAATTAAGCAGCTAGGGGGAAACGGATGTGGCTCAAGCGATTGGACTCCTGTCTACCATATAGAAGGTCCAGGGTTCGATTCCCAGGGCCTCTTGGTAAAAGGCAAGCTGGCCTGAGCTGCGAGCTGGCCCAAGTGGAGAGCTGACCCGTGCAGGAGTGCTGGCCCATGCAGAAAGCTGGCGCAGCAAGGATGTAACAAAAAGAGACACAGAGGAGAGACAATAAGAGACGCAGCAGACCAGGGAGCCGAGGTGGCACAAGAGATTGAGTACCTCTCTCCACTCTGGAAGGTCCCAGGATCGGTTCCCAGTGCCACCTAAAGAGAAGACAAGCAGACACAAGAGCACACAGAGAGCAGACAGCAAGCGCAAAACAACAAGGCGGGAATAAATAAGTAAAATAAAATCTTTTTTAAAAAAATTAAGCAGCTAGGGAGCAGATGTGGCTCAAGTGGTTGAACGCCTTCTTCCCACATGGAAGGTCCTGGGTTCGGTTCCTGGTGCCTCCTAAAAACGGTCACAAAAAATAAACAACAAGCAAACAAACAGAAGGAAGAATAATTAAGTGGCTAAAAATATATTAATATAGAGAGATGGTGACAGTATATTAAGTTACGAGCATCTTATAAATAGAATGGACTCCAAATTGTTGGTTGTGACTGTCTCTGAGGGGCAGAGTTCTGATATATTCTTTCGTTCTGTTTATTTTTATTTTCTAATTTTCTGCTACTCTAAGTTTTGGATAAGAGTTTCCTAACGGGTTTTTAGCAGACTGAAGCCTTGGAAGAGCCAGGAATGTGTTGTTTCTGTGACGGGCCATCCCTGCATTTCGTATGGTGTGAGACTGGCAGGTTGGCACCGTCTCCATGGCACCCACTGGCCGTGGCACCTCCTGCTGGCTGTGGCACCTGGAGCCGTGGCACCTGCTGACCATGGCACCTTGGAAAGAGCTCGAGCCCATCGTTTGCTGCTTAGAGCTGTGTGCCTTGAAACATGCCCCCACCGGTCCTCAGCTTCCTTCTTTGTAAGAGGCCCTGAAGCTCAGAGAGGCAGGGTCCAGGGACATCGAGCAGATCGCAGGGGCCAGGGCTGAAGGAAAGTGACCCAGGTGTAGGCTCAGCCCAGGGAACCTGGGGGAGACGCAGATGTGTGGATGTGGGGACGTCCTGGAAAGGACTGGATCCCTGAGTAAGGCAAAATGCCAGCTGTTCACGGGCCGAGCCGGAGCCCAACTTGTGTACAAGCGGCTTCCAGCTGAGCACGGCGCTGGCCTGGCTTCTGCAGGAAGGACTGTCCCCAGAACCAAGGACAGACAGAGGCTGCCTGAGAGCGTGCGAGGGCCCTGCTGTGGGGGAGGCAGGACCTGACCACAGGATGTGTGCATTCTGGAATGTTCGCTCCACCGTGAGTTCACATAACGGCACTGGAGCCATGCTATCCGCAGACCTCGGCGTGTCATGTTCGCTGACGGGACATAGGCAGGGGTGCAGTAGCCAGTTCAGCACACATTCGAGAATCTGCAGGGGCCTGGTGTGCCTCTGCGGATGTAGAGAAGAGGAGGTAGGAAGTGGCATCTCCTCTGCAGCTTCCCGACCTCCACCAGTTAAAGGCGAGCGTTCTAATAACAAATAAATGAATAAATGCCAAGGGGAGAAGTGTTCCCTGATGTTGCCGGGAGTTTCCCAGCCGTTCAGCCCCTTCCTGCGTCTCCCCAGAGCTCTCGGCAGGTGGCAACCTCTGTAAACAGAGCAGGTCGGGGTGCTAGGGCTGTGTACAACTGGAACAAGCTCTTCATTTCTCTCAGGTTTGAAAACCAAGTGAGAATTTGGAAAGATCTGCCATTGCTGAGAAATAATACGTGCCTGAAGACGCCAGGGCTGATGGCCTTGATAATTCTTCAAGCTGGAGTGCCTGGCCAGCTCCAAAAGAAAACTATAAATACCTGCTGAAGGGAAAAAAAACTCAACATTGCCATATGGTGTTCTCTTCCCAGGAAGAGTCTCTACTTACCTCTTCCCCTCATGTTTCTCACTCATCATCACCATTATCTAGACCAGTGCCCTCCAGTAGAACTAGACTGGGAGCCACCCAAGCCATTTGAGGCTCTCTAATAGCCACATCTAAAAAAGCAAAAAGAACCAGGTGAGAGTCATTTCAATATTATAAATATTTAACCCATTATATCTAAAGTGTCATTTCAATATGTAATGTGGTATTTTTCCTTTTTTTCACACTGAGTCTTTGAAAGCTGGTGTGTGCGCATCTCAGTTCAGAGTAGCCACAGTTCAGGGACCAGAGATTGGCCACTGGTGGTAGACCCTGGAGTCCTGCCAAGTCACGAGGCAAGATGGCGGATCTGTCGATCTCTCTTGCTTCCTCCTGGAGCTCAGCGGTGGGCAGTCAGGCATCTCTCACTGGGCCTCCTGTCCTTGAGCCTCTCAGGTTTCTCTTTCTGCAGCTGTAGGAGATTCTGGAGTCCTCTGTCTCACATGGCTGGGTCAAAATGACAGAGCTCCTAATCTGTGTCTCTTCCTTCTCTTTGTGTTTTCAGTTTATTTAAGACCCGGCAGGAGGGCAGAGACCCAACCTGGGTCATGCCTCACTGATGTAGTCTAACTGAAGGCCCTAAAGCGATCTAATCAAACCATCTAATCAAAGGGCCCTTAACTGAATCTAATCAAAAGGCCCCATCTACACTGCATTTACAGGCACAAGTGTGGGCTGGTTTAAAAACATAATCTTCTGGTGTCCACAAGGCAAACCAGACAATGCCACTTCAGAGTAGCATACAGCAAGGTAGTCTTCTGCATCTCCTGGGAAGACCTTAGAGTGGTGTTGGCATGTCACACGTTTCACTTATAAAATACCCTGGGAACAGCCTCCAGGTCACCTAGACTCTATCCCAGGTTCCAGCACAGCAGCTTCGAGCAGGGAAGTCACTGAACCATTTGGAACATCTCCTTCTGCGTTGGCAGGGCAGGTGCTCGTGCTTTCCACCGAGCCTCAAGTGGCTCCTCCTCACCTTCGCCTCCACACCTCCTCGGCCTCCAGCTCAGTGCTCCTCAGCCCTGGCCGCACGCTCAAGTCCCTCCCCCGGGCCCCTGAACCAGACTCTCTGGCAGTGGTGCCTGGGCCTAGCGTTAGAGCCCCCCAGGAGTCCCACTGTGCACCTGGGGTCCAGAACCCCTGCTCTGGACGCTGGGGCCTCTTGGGCCACCCCCCCAAAGGGGCATTTGGCAATCTCTGGTGACGTTTTGGGTTGTCACAACTGGGGGAGGGGGTTGCAGTGTTACTGTCTTGTGGGTGGAAGCCAGGGAGACCACCAGATACCCCCAGGTACAGGACAGCCCCCCCACAAGGGGTAATCAGGCCCTGAGTGTTGCTCGTGCCAAGGGTAAGAAACGCCCCCCTAGAGCGGTGGTTCTCAAGCTGGGGTGGGCATGAGAATCCTCTGGAGAGCGCGTTACAACGCAGAATGCTGGGCTGCACTCCAGAGCTTCCAGTTGAGGAGGGCTGGTGGAGGATCGCGAGCTTCCGTCTCTAGCCAGTTCCTACGTCGTCGTTGCTGGTCCAGGGACCAGTTTGAGAACTACTGCCCGGCGCTGCTCTGGGGAGCCCGGCCACTCTCTAGAATCCCCTGCGAGCTCTAAAATACACTGACGCTGGGCCCTGCTCCCCCTCACCCCCATGAGACAGGGGTGCAGGCTGGAGTCCTACACTGTGAAGCCCCTTCTGAAGTTCTCGGGTCTGTAAATGGTGCACATCCTCGTTGCCTCCCTGTGCCACATTCCACTGGATTTCTGCCTCCAGGCCTGTTCTGGTAAAGGCCTAGCACCCTGACCCCCTTTCCAAGGCCTGGGGCCCTACCTGACACCCACCATGGGCTGGAAGGGGGAAAAACTCACATGGAGGGGCGAGTTTTCCCCTCCTGGCCTCGTGAGTGTGGTGCACATGTCAGGCTGTCCTGAGACCCACGTCTAAACACTGCTGCCCGGACTCGCAGTCCCACGTGGCCACGGCTCTCCCGGGCCAGGCCGAGCCCTCCTTCCTCGGGCTTCCTACCCAGAGGCCCATCAAGCCCCAAAGAAGAGACGTGGTCAGGCAGCCCCAGTTCCGACGAATGCTGCAGGAAACTTCCAGATCCTGAATCCGCCATGGTGCCCTTTACACCACAGTGTGTGTGCTGATTCATTCTCAGAAAGAGCAGAGCCGCCAACCAAAGCTCCCTCCGGCTTCCGGATTCAGGGCTCCCCTAAGACCGCAGGTGAAACTGTGGAGGTTACTGGCTTCCCCAGGAACAGAGAACCATGATTTTTGCCTTCCAGACAGTCCTTTAGAGTAGACAGTCCTCCTCCTCATTGAAAAGCCGAGGATAGTTTTTGTTAATTTGTCCTAACGTTCTGGGTATTACGTCTTTTTCAAGCTAGCACTTTGCTATACTAACTGTCTGAGACAGAGAGTAGCTTGGCCTACTAGGGACCCCAATAAGAAAAAGTGGATTCTGGACCCATTTGAGCCACAAGTCAGTGTGTCCCTCCTGGCAAGGCCCTTCTGGAAACCTCAGTGTCCTCTGCAAAGTGAGAGTTTGAGCAGGATGGCCACGAGGAGACCCTTCCAGCTGGAAAAGTCTGTGGTTGCCTCTTCCCTCCCTCTTCCCTTCCAGATAGACGGACAGAGGGTCACCCATAAAAGGCTTGGACATTCCTTTGCTGTGAGTTTGGATTGAATCACCGGCCCCACAAGACATGTTCAAGTCCTGACCCACGGCCCTATGGGCGTGAACTCATTTGTAACTAGGGTCCTTGAAGATCCTACTAAGATGAGACCAAGCCTCAATCCAGTGTGACTGCAGTCCTTATAAGCACAGGAATTTTGGATACTGGAGGAGAAGCCACAGGAGGAGGCAAAAAAAAAAAACAGGTGGCCATGTGACGAGGCAGAGATTGGTGCCCACAAGCTACCACCAGAACACCACAGAGTCTGGACAAGGCCTGATCCTGCTGACACCTTGATTTTGAGAACAGTGAGCCAGAAATGCCTGTTGTTGAAACCCTCTGGTTTGTGGACTTCATTTCAGCAGGCCTGACAAACTAAGACAGTTAACCTGAGTGTAGGCCAAAGACACCGAAAAGAGAATCCTCAGATGCTCTATTTAATCATCCTAATGGTCTCTTTGGAATGGCATGACTTTATCATCAGGTTAATGTATAAAGATACCAAGGTGTTAATTCACATTATGCACTCTGGGAAGTTAATGAGCAGTTTTTATCTAGCACAGCATAGGTTCTTGATTTTCATAAATTTAAACTCAGCAACTTCAAGTTCATTTTAAACATCAGAAGAGTCCATCTGCTCTTACTAAAGAACAGTCTGCATAAAACCTAACAGCTAAATACAGTAGGTATTACTGAACCAAATTGAGCTAAAATAGATGAATAGAAACATTAATTGAGTTAGTTGAACAGTGGCCAAAAATTACTTAATGCAAAGCACTATCTCAGAATTGTTTTAATTTGCAGTTCTTGTTTTCATTTACTTGGCAGCTGTCTATAGATGAACATAAAGACTTATTTCTAAGTGCAGGAAACCAGGCTCAAAAAACCTGTATCTTAAATGATTCCATATATGCGAAATATCCAGAGAAGGCAAATCTTTAGAGACAGAGAACAGCCTGGGTGTGGGAGCAGATCGACTGCAGGCGGCATGAGGGATCTTATTGGGGTGAAAGATGCCTTCTGAAACCGGATTGTGATGGCAGTTGCGAGCTCTGTAAATTTACTAAAAATCATTGACTCAGACATTTAAATTTGAAGCAGGTGAATTTTATGGTATATAAATTATGCCTCAATAAAGCTGTTAAGAAAAAAAAGACTTTATATTGCCTCCTGCCACCCCAGGGGGCTCCCAGTTTGTTAAGAAAACTAAAGAAAACCCAAGACAACAAGAAACAACATAAACGGGGGCTGAAGCCACAAAAGGTCCCCTTGCTATTTTGTTTGGCGTCCCCATGATGAACAGCCTTCTGGGTTGGACCAGGACGGAGGAACCGGGCCCCAACTCTTTGCAAATTGTGGAAATAGCCCGAGGTCCCCCTGTGACCTCTCCCAGGACCCCGAGGAGGCCCGAACGCGCTCCCTCGACGGTGCGGCATGCCTGTCGCTTCGTCACCCGCCTCCCTAACCTCACAGACCTTCAAGGTAGCCCCTCCATCGCTGTCGGGTCCCAGGAGGAATCTCTGATGACAAGAGCAGAAAATGGGAATTCCCTGGTGGCCCAGAATCTGGAATTCCTCTGAGGAAGGAAAACATCCAAAGGAAACAGCTCATGTTTTGTCAGAACAAAGCTCCTCCCCAGGAGCCGTTACATAGAGGAAGCCCAGGTGGACGGAACTCAAGTTAATCAACATGGCGGCGGCATAACGTCCCACGTGGTAAGACGGGCTGGAGGATTTTTGAAAGGAACATGGCTCTTCATCAAGACCCATCCGTAAGATCTATAAAAAGTAAAGCAAGGTTGTTTTCACAATCAGGAGAACGCCATGCTTCTCCTCCATCTTGAAAATACCTCTTTCCCGAATGTTCTCAGTGTGGGCGTGGCCATCTTGACTTCTCAGCACAGGAGCCAAGAGGCCACGTCAAAGCCATGATTTCCAAAACATCCGCCTGTGGATTTTAATTCCATCAAATGATGATAGGTGTTTCTGGGGAAAGAGGCGTGTTTGAAAACTGAACTGAATGAAGTCAAAGAGGTTCTTTTGTGGTGTGTACAACTTCCCAGACCCAGCAGTGTGCTAAGCATCTGTATCAGAAACCTAAAAAGGTTTGAAACAATGCCTTACAGGCAATTTTAAAGTCTTTTCTTAGGCTAACGCTGTATCTCTCCATGTCATTATGTATTTCTTTCAAAAGCATGTTTTTGATGATGTCGCAGGGCTACATCAGATGGTTGAGCCAGCATTGACTCCTTTGCCTTTGAGCAAGGAGATTATTTGTGATGAGATCATGAAATGACACTGGAATGAGCCCACGTGCCTGTACAGTTTTGTATGTCTTATTTCTTCCTCAGGACGGGTTCCTAGGAGCCTGTCGGTCAACGGGCGTGGCCTTCTTAGGGGTTTCATCAGCATCCCTGCAGTGCTATCCAAAAAGACGCTGCCCCTCTGCCTTCCAGCTCTGCAGCTGGCACAGCTGTGCTTTCTCTCCATTCTCATGTCCCCTCTTCCCTTGAAGCTGCTCCATGTGTCACTTCCAGGCTCGGGAGTCTAAAGCACCACTTTGGGTCGTTCCTTTCCTCACAGACCTGCCGTGACTCCCCATTGCCCAGAGGATTGCACCCCAGCAGAAGGCACGGGCTGTCTGATGGCGTGGGGTGCTCCGTGGCCCTTTTGTTTTTTAAAGGGTCCTCTACTGGATAAGTGTTAAAGTGACATTCTGAGCAGCTTAGTAGTATTTGCTGACCCGCATGGGTTTTGCACATATCTGGTCCCTACCTGGCCGCTGTCACTTGGTACTTTGATGAACTGGACCCAGCCTACCTCCAACCCCCTTCTCCCCTACGAGAATCCCATAGCCAGCCAGACAGCTCCTTCTGCCAGTGCTCCCGGCCCTGCTGCGTCTCACTGCTCTTGCCGATACCCTTCTCCCAAGTGCTGAAATGAGTGGCCGCATCCACGACCTTTCCTTCCTCACCTCCTGTTCTGCCCTTAATCCAGCAAGAGGCCCAGCCACCCGTGACGACTGGCCTCTCCTGGAATTCTGCAGAACTTTCCAGTTGGCTCTTTCACCAGGTCTCCAGAGCCTCCTTACCCAGCCTGGGAGGGGGCCAGTGGGGAGGAAATAAGGAAGCCACTCTGCAGCCCTGTGGGGGCCTGTGGAGCTCCCAGCCAAGGCCACAGAGGTTTCAAGGAGAACATGTGCCTACAGGGGCAGGTGCCACAGGATGTCCTGTGCAGGAGGCCCTTTGCCTGCCATGCCCGAGCCACCAACCTGCCATCTCCCGTTCATCCAGCCCCGGTGTGACTTCCCAGCCCTCCTCTTCCAGCTGTGTGGGCATTCATTTCCCCTTGCTGCTGCAACAGATTTCCGCAGCCTTGCAGTGTAGAGGACCACGGAAGACCAGCTGCGGGCCTGGGGGTCGGGGCTGAGCCGGGCCTGCAGGGCTGGCTCCTTTGCAGGCTCTCGGGGAGAATGCTTTCCTTCCCTCTCCCGGCTTCCAAAGGCCACCTCCAGCCTCTCCTTCCGTCGTCACTTCACCTTCTCAGACTCTGACCCTCCTCCTGCCTCTTTGGAGCAACCTGGTGATGACACTGGGTCCACCTGGATCAGGCCAAGATCCTCACTGAATCCCACCTGCAGAGCCCCTTCTGCCACAGCAGGTGATGTGTCCCCAGGTCCTGAGGATCAGGGCATGCACCTTATTGGAAGCCTTTACCCAGCCCCTCTCCCTCCCAAAGGCTGCGCAAGAGCCCCTCCCCGAGCCCCTCCGGTCTCGGTCACCCACATCTCCCCAAGCCCCCACTTGGAGCACTGCCCTGCCTGCATCCTTCTTTGCAGCCAGCTCCGTGGTACTTGCAGGTACGTCTCAGTCTGGGATGCAGGTGGAGCCGCATTGAGTCAGGAAGTGGAGGGTCCTGGGCTACGGCGAGGATCCCAGTGGGGCAGGAGACACAGCCGGGTCAAGCTGCCATGCCACTTACCGCCCAGAGGCTCGAGTTTCTTATTTTTAAAAAATAGAGGATAACAATGCTTGCCCTCGTTGTGAGGCTCAGAGGAGAAAACGTGGGAATACATTTCTGAACTATAAGCACAACATTTAAAATTTCCTGACACTTCCTCTGTCCCATTTTTCTAGTTATAGTATCTTCCTCGTTTGGCCGAAAGCCTGTGTACCAAGTTTGGGTTGAAATGTTGACGATTTGCCAGGCAGATGCCACACCTCCCGGTCAAAAGCCGGCGAGTCATTACTTTTCAAAGCTTTTCCAGTAGATGCACGACTTCTTCCTTGAAATAACTTGCTGGTGAAAATATGTGGCTGGTAGAAAAATTAATGTTTCTATCTGCTTAGAGTTTTGCAGTGTATATTACGGGGCAATTATCTGTATAAAAATACTTTTTTTTTCTTTTAAGTGGAATCCAATGGCTAATGATACCATATTTTGAACATGGAATTGTTACAAAGAAGAAAAAATGTCATTATCCAGAAAAGCAGCAATAGCTCACTCATTTGATGGTCTAAATGGAACGTCCGCCTTCTAAGGGAGATAAAAAGCGGCCCCCTCCTATTAGCCTATGAAATTATTTTAGAATTGTGTTTAAATCTCTGATACTAGAAAGGAGAATGGAACCCTAACATAGGTTCCATGCATGGGAAGTCAAATCTGAAATTTAGAGACAGAACATACAGGCTAGCACGCCTAGTCACTAATCCAAAAGAAACGTGGAAAAAAAAAAGAGTCTGTTTTAAGGTTGCAACTAGGCAGCATGAAAGACAAGGCTTCCTTCCTGCGGCTTTCTCTTGTGCCCTTTTCCCCTGATCACATTTGCTAGATGTCCATTTCTGTAAGTTTTCCCTCTAGAACAAACCTATCATTTTTCACCACAGGATATTTACAGCTTCAATCAGTGCCAAATTCAATTGGCTTCTGATCTCATCGCTGGAAGTTATAGATGCAGATATTATTTGCACTGCGGTTAATTATGGAGCAATCAAACTTTGGCTTTTCCACTGTAATTTCCTCTGCCAGCTAATTTAATTAATCACCCCCAGCTCAGCTCTTCCAGCTGCGACCAGCAGGGCCATTAATTAGGCATGTGGCGGTCGCTCAGGACCGGGTCCTCTACCATGCTGCCGCCATTCGATCTCTAAGCAGGGGAGAGTGCTTCTTAAGCGTCCAGGCAGAAAGGACGATGAGCCCCAACGGGCCTCCGGGGGCCACACCACGTACCTGCATTGGCGACGGGTTCAGGAGACTCACCTAGGAAATGAGTGTGGCCCACCTTTCCCTCCACACTGGCTTGGGGAGCGTGCCCAAGAAGCCACGGTGGTCTCGGCTTTGGTCTTGGGTTCGTCGGGCAGCCTGTGGGTACCCAGGCGTGTTCTGTCAGTGTGAAGAGCTGAGATTGTCGTGTGCGTGGTGAGGTCCTTTCGGGCTCGTCGTGCTGATAATAGGACTTTGGAGACCAACCTTTTCCCCAGAGGAAAGGTCAGAGGATTGTTTTTGTTTTGCCATATGTTGGTGATGTTTGGGGTCTGAACATTCAGTGCCTGAATGCTGCAAGTGGCTCCCCAGTTCCTGTCCTTCGAAGGGCCTGTTTGCTTTCAGCCAGCTACCGGCTCACCTTCCCCGTATAGAGAAGTCCCATTGCTAAGAAAATATTCCTGGAGTTCCGTACCGTAAGAGTGTGTGTGTAACAGAGGGAGGGAGGGAGAAATAATCAGCCCAAATTTGGGTAGCTTTCTTAGCATTACTCTTAGACTTTCTCTTCTTAAAATTATGCTTTTTTAGAAAACTTACTGCATTACACGGGAAGATTTTTAAAAATACTTTAAAGAAACCAGATGCTAAGTCTAATTTTTCACAAAGGAATAAATTGATGAACAGGTGTTTTTAAGAGCTGCAGTAAATCATCCTAGAACAAGGAATTCCTCTTCTGAGATCCTATCCATTGCCTCACCTCAATTAAACAAATCAAAGAGATAAATGTGAATGTGCACACACTCACACACGCACAAAGGTTCTAGTTGAGGGGGAGCGAGGCTGTCCAGCTGAGTAATTAAAGGGCTAATAAGGATGCATTGTGTGCCAGGTGGGAGAACATGTGCGGGAGGCTCCTGGTGTCTGCAGGGGCGAGGCAGCTGGGCAGGCAGGAAGCGGCCATCATAAAATCTCTGTGCCTGGATTGGGGCGGCCCCGGCGGCCGAGACGCAGGTGCTTAGCTGGTCTCCACTGCCACCCCGGACGAGCTCCCTGACCTGCTGGCTCACTAAGATGTAACCGCACGCTATGTTCATTCCTTCTACGGTGTAAGGGTCCTTCGGGAATGAATTAGAAGGGGGCAGCTCCTCCTAACCTCGGCTGTTGGCATGTGGGGGATTCCTGAGCACAGCAGAGCAGCCAGAATGCAAAGGAAGGGCTTCTGCGTATTTCTGATCCTTAAAAAAAGAAAGATCCATTTTTCAGTCATTTTCTTGTAGAGAAACCTCTGTTTGGATTTCAGTAATCAAAACCCTTAAGTCTTTCTGTTTGTAATTCAAATATCAATTATAAGAATATTTATTTACCAGATTCCATCAGGGTCGGAATTAGCCTTTAAAATGGAGAATCTAGGGAAGCGGCTGTGGCTCAATCAGTAGGGCTCCCGTTTACCATATGGGAGGCCCCGGGTTCGGTTCCCGGGGCCTCCTGGTGAAGGCAAGCCCGCCCGCACGGCGTGGTTGGCTGACCCAGCGAGCACAAGCAGCAAGGGGGGCATAAATGAATAAATAAATAAAATCTTTAAAAATAATAATAATAATAAAATAAAATAAAATGGAGAATCTAATTAATTAAACAAAGGCCCCCTCGGTTCTGGAGGACTCGGTCACTTCGAGATACACAAGGCCACCCCGGGAAGTTCCTTTACTGCTGCAGGGTGGCAGGATGCAGCGGGAGAGCTGCAGCCTCCAAGGCTGCCGTCGTCCCGGCTGCAGAGGCTGCATCTTCGGCTCGAAGGCCAGCCTCATGTCCCCGGACCCTGTTTTCTTTCGTCCCCGGCTTTCCCCCACTCGTGAACAGCAGAGCCAGTCCCCGGCACAGCACAGGGTCAGATATCCCGGGGCCCCCGCAGGGCCGCCCTGCGGCCCCACCGCACTCAGAACTTCATTTTTTTTCCTCCTTTCTCCTCGCCTCTCCCCTTCCAGCCTTAAGGCTCAGTAATGAGAAGTGCAGCAGTCAAGAGAGCTGGGAAGCAGGAGGGGCGATCAGGGCAGTCTCCCGGACAGGGAGCTGGGGTGCTCTGAGGACGGCTGCCCTGGAGGAGGCCCAACCCTGAGGGGGCTCCTGGGGGCTCGTGGCCCGGACGGCAGGTGTCCTGGCTGTGGGCTTCTGGGGTCAGCAGGATGGTGGTCGCAGAAACACAACCCGTTCTCTCTCTGCCATCCTCGGTCCTGGCGCAGGAGAGCAGCTGGCTCCACTCGCCACATCCTTAGTCTTCTCCCCTGTTTTCCCCTCTTGCTTAAAAAGCTGCCCTGACAGTCCGAATACTGGCAATAATTGGATCCTAACTTCCAATTCATCTGTGAAGTAGTCAGTGATTAAGTTAGCCTAATAGATATTATCTCTTACATGGCTGCATAATTTTGCCCTGATTGGATCTCAGCGGCCTCACATGCCCCCCAGTTTACTATTGACTTGAGACTCTGGGAAGACGAGATGTAACTCTCTGCCTTCTTCGGCCTGTTTTCCCCAGTTAAAAGTTAAACTGATTTAATGCTTCAAGGATCTTACCACAATGGTTAAGAGCAGTGCATGGTGTCTATTACTCTTTAAGAAGAGCAGTAAAAGGAAAATATTATTTTATGAAATTTTAAATCCTCTTTTTTGATCCAGAAACCAAAAGACAAAGACCAACCTGTTCAAGTCTTTGGGCAGCAAGTTTATTGTGGGCTTCGTGGTTTCTTAAAATAGTTGGATAGTTTCATCAGGATATAGATCCTAAAGTATTGTAAATACAGTAATAAAAAAATTTATTCCAAGGTCAACTTTTAACTAGGACACCTCTTAACCATTTTTATAGAGCTGGTTAAATCCTTGAGGGCACAGGGTAGAAAAGGAAGCATCCAGAATGGGGGAAGGCACAGAACCCAGAGTTACACGTTCATTCGTAGCCTCATTTCTTTATTTCTGTGTGTGGATTTAATTTCTTCAAGTATGCGCCTCTCCCCTCCCCCACCCCCTGCCCTGCCTCCCTCCAAAAATCTGCAAATAAAATTCACCGTCCCTCCCTGGTTCAGTAGCTGGAAACAGCTGGTGGGTTTTGTGTAGTGACTGAACAGTGGGGGGAAAAAGTTTTGGCAACTGCTGGGGAAACCCAGGACAGAGGAGGTAGGTGACCTCAGGAAGCTGTTTTCATGAGTAAATGAAGGAAACAAAGGCCACACAGCAGGAACAGAGGGGACACACACTCCCTCTGAATTGCCCCCTAAAAGCAGAGCTGAAAAGGAAGAAGGCCCATTTGCTTCTGGGAATCCAATAAATTGTTTCAGGAAGTGGAAGTCTGTCCAGGCTAATGGAGCTGTGATTGACAGCACTTCTCATTATGGAGCCCATCAGGAGACAGGGCATTCCAGAGTCAGTGAGGGGGTGAGGTGGGAATGAGGGGAAGCCAGAGCCCGCGGCGGCGGGGGGGGGGGGGGTCTGTGTTCCCTGAAACAGCTCTGCGTCCCGTCACCCCCTCTAAGAAAAGACCACGGAGATGTACCAGCAGGAGGAAGCTCGTCTTCCAGGAGCTTTGAGCTCTGTGTTGTGACACTCTGTGCCGGCCATTTCTCAGGAAGCTCCCACACCGCCGTCCTGAGGGAGCGTGTCCCTGCCTCTCTGCACCTGTGGAAATAAATGGCGGTGCGGCTCAGGCCCGCCGCGCCCACTTCTCCAGGAGTGGCCATTTCTGCGGCTCACAGCCACGTGACTGTTCCGATGGCCTCTCGGCATTTCTAATGCCGCCAACAGCCAATGCCATTTACGGCGACATCATCCGTAAGATGACAAGCAAAGGCATGTCCATCTCTGTCCATGGGTGACCAAATAAGAGGAGACTGGCCGAAATTCACCTGAATCCATTATTTGTCATCCCAAGCCTCTGGAATTCTGGGCCTTGGTGGGATCCGGGTAGACCAGGGGTCTTTGAGGAGAGGGGATGTCAGGTCATCTGTGCTTGAGCCCTCCACCGCTTCGTGGAGACGCTGAGAACTTTTCAGCCCACTCCATGAAGGCACAGCAGGAAACGACAGGACGTGGTAAGTCAGTTGGACGTGGGATCGGAACAGGCCAGGGCAGGGAAGGCGTCTGAGACATGCGCGGCGTCCCCTGGCCTGAGGAGCAGCCAGGGCCGGTTGCCGGGGCTTATTGATGTGCTGCTGTCTCAAGATGCCCCTGCAGGGCAAGGACTGGTCGCCTCCAGGGAGGTGGGACCCCCACCCAGGCAGGACTCTCAAGGAACCCTCGTGATGCTGCCCCTCCTGGCACCCAGCCTTGCTGGGTCTCAGGTGCTTCCCACCACTAAGCAGGACATGGGGGAGTCATGTGGCGGCGGCGGCGTCTGTTAGCCTCACTGAGACTCCCTCAGTCCTTTCCCACTGAAATTGGCAAAAGACAGGTTTTCTCATGCCGCTTGATGGAGGGATTTCCATGCATACCGCAGAGGAAACTGTGTGGTTCCAGTGTTCTCCAGCCCTGGTGACGTTTGGAAAGCTCCGTTAAAGAAAAGATGGCCTGGGGTGGCCACCCGCTGGGACCATCGGTTTGAAAAGTCCGCCACTGGGGCGCGGACGTGGCTCAAACGGTTAGGCGTCCATCTCCCATGTGGAGGGACCTGGGCTCAATCCCCAGGTCCTCCCGGTAAAATAAAGAGAAATATAGGAGGTGCGCCACCAGGTGCCACCAGGCCCCACCGCACCACGCAGCAAGGTGCTGACATAACAGGAGAGTGACACAAGGGAGAGCCAAGACGAGACGTGCTGAAAAACCAGGAACTAAGGTGGTGCAGGCGGTAGGATTCCTCTCTCCCACATCAGAAGTTCCCAGGATCAAATCCCAGTGAAGACAGGAGGAGGAGGATGAAAAGAGAGGGCAGGGAAACAGACACAGAGAATTGTCCAGTGAATGGGCACAAAAACTGCAAAAAGAAAAGGGAAGATGGGGCGAGGTTAAAATGGATAAAAATAAATGAATAAATAAAAAATAAAAAAAAAAGTCAGCCACCTCGACACGCAGGGCTTCTGGTGCGCCTGGTACCTGCCTGGCATTTCCAAAAGACTTGCGTCTGCTATTATACCATGAGGTTGGGACTTCTGTGAACTGAAACACTTGACTCAGTAATTCACAAGGCGTTCTTAATTATAGATTGTGTGTTCTTAAGCTGGAAAAATAGTATTCATTTTTTAATGTGGGTTTAACTACACTTTGAGTTTTGTAAATGAAGGCCATGGGTTCTCCCTCTGAGTTGATGTGTATTGTCCCTGTGAAGGACGGAAGCCTATGTGACCACCGAATGTCTTTTCCTCTGCCAGTGTTTATATCTCCTTCTGCCGCTATTCACCTGTATACCAGATCCCAGTAAGTGTGGAGCCTGACTCCTAGCACGTGCTCAATTGGTATTTCTTGAAAGAACGGATGCTCAATTGGGCATTGGATGAGGATGGCAATCAGTATAACGACATGCAGGGCTGAAGTCAAATTCAAAGAACTCAGGGTAACTAGGAGAAAGAAAAAGGGAACAACTGATTTGGCTGCTCAAAGTACTGAATGCAGAAGGGACATCAATGCCCATAATTTGGAGGGATGGAAAAAGAAGGGATGGGCCACCGACACTCTGAGAGGCCAGGCAGAGCAGTCTGAGGCAGCCTGCTCTCAGAAGCAGCAGTAGCCAACTTACCTTGTACCTTCCACATTCGACTTTTTTCCAAAAGCAGGTACTTCTTTTGTTTAAAAAAAAAAAAAAATTTAGCTCAATCTGCTCCGTTTCTCTGACACAAAAAGCAAACTTACACATTATTTCCCTGGGCAAATGTGGTCATCTTCTCACTCTCCTGAAATGAGCATCCACTTGATTCTCATTATCCCCAATAGCCATGTTCTATGAAGTTGCCGTGAATCCTGAGCCATTGCTCCCACGGGAATTACAGGTTAGGTTCCCACAAGCCCCTGGGAACATTCTCATAAGCCAGTCCATATGTAACCTTGTTTTTATGTGTGTTTCTGTTTAATGAGACTTCATTTAATAGATATTGTTGATTCATCAACATTGAGCTCATCCCTCTGTAACTCAAGCCTGAACAAAGCTGAGCTAACCCCTGTATTTTCTCCGTAAGGCACATCACAGCCTTCTTGTGCTTAGGAACGCTAGACAGCACTTCAGCCCTACGTTTGGGGGCCATTTTAAACAGCAGAATCACCAACCAAAAGCACAAGCATGCGAAAAATGTGGCACTGAATATACTGCAGAGGACCCTTGTTTACAGTTTGAGAGCAGAACCAAGACGGCAGAGGATCGTCTCGTTAAACCCATCAGTGGGGAACATGCCCATTGGGCAACTCAGGATTTTTGCTGCTCTGAGCTCGTCTATGCGTGACCCTGAAAGTACTGCGACAACATTTTAGCAAGTAGGCGAATTACAAATATGCCAACTGCAAGCAACGAAGATGGATTGTATTTACTTCTGTGCCTCTTCATCTCCCTGTTGTCACGATGGCATCTCTCTATTCAATTCGTCATGCTTTGGGAGGGCTGCAAAGGGTTAGGGATAAGGTGCCCGGGAGGCCACCAGGTACCAGCAGAAGAGCGTGGGGGTTCTGACTACATGTAGCGATGCCCATGAATCAGCCTGTTCCCTGGTGGCGTATGCATGGCATGTGCAAGTCTGACGTGGTCTGCTCCAAGTCCTCGTTCATCTTGGAGGCCTTGTTTACCACTGGAGAACAAAGAGGACTTTGCACAGGAGAAGAGAGAGGCCTTCTGAAAATCTCAGATTCCTCTACTGTCAGCATTAATATGCTGCTTTGCAAAAATATAAATGGGGGATTGAATTGCAAGACCATAGGCAATAACGAGTGCGTTTATGGGATGAGAACCTGATTGGCGCCTCTGCCTTTTGAATGGCTGAAGGGGTCTAATTGGCATATAACGCACTATAAATTTATTAGCATGCCTCGCCTATCCTTGGTGGATCTTCTACTGTTAACCACCAAGAAATTACCAATTTCCAGGAGTTAGTCACTCAAGTCGCACTATAACTAGGTTTAAAAAAAAAAAAAAAAAAAAAAAATCCACCCCGCTTCTGTTATAAATCAGGCTTCTGCCTGGTACAGCAGCTATCCGGTTGCAAATGAGTCACTTGGGTCAAGAAGTTTGAGTTGCAGGGAAGAGCACGTGTTTACCAGGAAGCTTACCGCTTCTCCTCACCCCTGCCCCGCTGCCTTGCGCTCCTCCTCGCAGGCCGTCACCCCGGCCCCAGCTGCACAGGCCAGGGACGGGCAGGGGGACACGGCAGTTCGCTGGCAGTTCCCGTTGATGGCTCTGATGTTCTCACTGATGCAGTCAACGCTGGGGTGTACCATGCAAAGAGGACAGAGCCACCCTCTCATTTCAAGAGCTTAATAGAAGTTTTCAGGAGCAGACGTAATTATTCCAATTACTTCTCTCTGGTTTTTGAGACACACACTCAAGAGTCACAAATTAGAAAATAATATTCACATGTTTCTTCTAATTGGTAACAGATTAGAGGCATCTCAGCTCTCTAAATAATTTCCAAATGTGCCCGAAGAGACTGTGAAGGGGCGTGGAAAGGTGTGGAAAGCCAAACGCTGTTTTGCCGAGCAAGCGGGAAACCGCTGCGGTGGTGCCATGTGGGAGGGCCTCCTCACAGAACTTGTTTTCAGGTCCGATTTTTTTTATTCTTTTCGTCACTTTCTTTCTGTTGAAAGGGAGCAGGGATGGCGGCTTCACGTTTTCTTACCACCTTGTAAACATTATCCTTAATTGTAAACATATTTATGAGCACATTTCATAAATACGTCAGCCACATTTGTTTTTTATTTTACCCCTACACACACGCATGCACACACACACACTTGCATATATGTGCTCGCTTTTATGTCCCCTCTACTGCTGAAAACAGACTTGGAGGCATCTGTGGCTCGCTTTCTGTCCAGGAATTTTGAGGGGATAAAGCCAAAGGCCGCGGTTGGGCCAGGCTGCCCAGTATACCGTTTTCACTTCAACGCAGGAGATACACGATCCTCTAAATCATAAGGGCCCTTGCCTGTCTTTTCTCCTAGTGGAATTTGGTTTTGTCAGATATTGTTTTAGAAAACTGGTTGCTTCTCTAGAAAACCAATCAGTGGCTTAACTACCACATGACCCAGCAATTGCCCTCTTGGGCATTTGTCCCAGAGAAATGAAAACTTACGTTCAGAGCAAAAAACTGTGTACATTAACATTTTGGCAGATATATTCCTAACAGTCAAAAGCTGAAACCACCCAGCTATCTTCCAGCAGATGACTAGCTAAACTGTGGTGCGTCCCTGCCGTGGAATACTTCTCAGCAATCGCAGGGAACAAACTGAGCACACCTGACAGTATGGATGGCTCTCAAGGACGTTATGCTCAGCGAGAAAGTCCAATCCCCAAAAACTGTGACTCCACGTCTGTAATAACATTCTTGAAATGACAAGACGGGAGAGAGAGAGAATAGATTAGGCATTGCCCTGCAGGGGCTGGGAGGGGCAGGTGGAGGAGGGGGCAGGTTCTCATAGGGCAGCAGGAGGGAGCCTGGAAAAGGTGGTGGTGGACACACAAACCTGCATGGGTAAAACCACGTAGAACAGAGTGCGCGCACACAGACACAGATGAGTGTGTGCAAAGCTGGGGAATCTCAGGAAGGGGGGCAGGTTGTTAGTCTCAGTGTCCTGGTTGTGATGTTGGACTATCGCTTTGCAAGGTGTTACCACCACTGAGGGCAGTTGGGTAAAAGGCACATGGGATTTCTCTGTGTCATTTCTTACACCTTCATATGAATTTACAATTATCTCAAAATATAAAGTTGAAGCTTAAAAGAAAGACCAAAAAAGGAGAAAAGTGGCTTCAATTAAAAGAATCAGGAGAAATGGGTTGTTCCAGATCTGGGGCAGGAAAGTATGTGTTAAGTCTGGAACATCCTGCTGAGCCAGAAGGCAAGAAATTGTCAAGGGATGAGGGTGATAGGCAACAGAAGCTGGCTCGGTGGGGCGCCCACTGGCCAGACTTGAAACAATTAAAGCATCAGAAAGAATGCTGGTAACCAATGCTATGGGTCCACAGCGACAGTCAACAAAGAAGCCAGGGAGAAGCTCTCCTTTACAATAGAATGCCAACTGATAAATAGAGAAGGAATGAGAGCATTAGAAACTCCATTCTGCAGCCAAGAACATAATCACTGACTCAGGGATTGTCAACAGATGCTGTGGCTCTTGGGGAAAAGGATATATGCGAGTCTCAGGGTGTCACCCTACAGATCCCTCGTTAATTATAAAGGGACAGACCTGGCAGCCCCCACTTTAACCATGCACTCAGACTCAGCTTCAGCAATGGGACAGCCGGG
>JAKSZT010053929.1:1861562-1873814 GCA_026826555.1 Tolypeutes matacus | reverse complement strand
AAAAAAAAGTCAGCCACCTCGACACGCAGGGCTTCTGGTGCGCCTGGTACCTGCCTGGCATTTCCAAAAGGCATACCATGAGGTTGGGACTTCTGTGAACTGAAACACTTGACTCAGTAATTCACAAGGCGTTCTCCAATTATAGATTGTGTGTTCTTAAGCTGGAAAAATAGTATTCATTTTTTAATGTGGGTTTAACTACACTTTGAGTTTTGTAAATGAAGGCCATGGGTTCTCCCTCCGAGTTGATCTGTATTGTCCCTGTGAAGGACGGAAGCCTATGTGACCACCGAATGTCTTTTCCTCTGCCAGTGTTTATATCTCCTTCTGCCGCTATTCACCTGTATACCAGATCCCAGTAAGTGTGGAGCCTGACTCCTAGCACGTGCTCAATTGGTATTTCTTGAAAGAACAGATGCTCAATTGGGCATTGGATGAGGATGGCAATCAGTACAACGACATGCAGGGCTGAAGTCAAATTCAAAGAACTCAGGGTAACTAGGAGAAAGAAAAAGGGAACAACTGATTTGGCTGCTCAAAGTACTGAATGCAGAAGGGACATCAATGCCCATAATTTGGAGGGATGGAAAAAGAAGGGATGGGCCACCGACACTCTGAGAGGCCAGGCAGAGCAGTCTGAGGCAGCCTGCTCTCAGAAGCAGCAGTAGCCAACTTACCTTGTACCTTCCACATTCGACTTTTTTCCAAAAGCAGGTACTTCTTTTGTTTAAAAAAAAAAAAAAATTTAGCTCAATCTGCTCCGTTTCTCTGACACAAAAAGCAAACTTACACATTATTTCCCTGGGCAAATGTGGTCATCTTCTCACTCTCCTGAAATGAGCATCCACTTGATTCTCATTATCCCCAATAGCCATGTTCTATGAAGTTGCCGTGAATCCTGAGCCATTGCTCCCATGGGAATTACAGGTTAGGTTCCCACAAGCCCCTGGGAACATTCTCATAAGCCAGTCCATATGTAACCTTGTTTTTATGTGTGTTTCTGTTTAATGAGACTTCATTTAATAGATATTGTTGATTCATCAACATTGAGCTCATCCCTCTGTAACTCAAGCCTGAACAAAGCTGAGCTAACCCCTGTATTTTCTCCGTAAGGCACATCACAGCCTTCTTGTGCTTAGGAACGCTAGACAGCACTTCAGCACTACGTTTGGGGGCCATTTTAAACAGCAGAATCACCAACCAAAAGCACAAGCATGCGAAAAATGTGGCACTGAATATACTGCAGAGGACCCTTGTTTACAGTTTGAGAGCAGAACCAAGACGGCAGAGGATCGTCTCGTTAAACCCATCAGTGGGGAACATGCCCATTGGGCAACTCAGGATTTTTGCTGCTCTGAGCTCGTCTATGCGTGACCCTGAAAGTACTGCGACAACATTTTAGCAAGTAGGCGAATTACAAATATGCCAACTGCAAGCAACGAAGATGGATTGTATTTACTTCTGTGCCTCTTCATCTCCCTGTTGTCACGATGGCGTCTCTCTATTCAATTCGTCATGCTTTGGGAGGGCTGCAAAGGGTTAGGGATAAGGTGTCCGGGAGGCCACCAGGTACCAGCAGAAGAGCGTGGGGGTTCTGACTACATGTAGCGATGCCCATGAATCAGCCTGTTCCCTGGTGGCGTATGCATGGCATGTGCAAGTCTGACGTGGTCTGCTCCAAGTCCTCGTTCATCTTGGAGGCCTTGTTTACCACTGGAGAACAAAGAGGACTTTGCACAGGAGAAGAGAGAGGCCTTCTGAAAATCTCAGATTCCTCTACTGTCAGCATTAATATGCTGCTTTGCAAAAATATAAATGGGGGATTGAATTGCAAGACCATAGGCAATAATGAGTGCGTTTATGGGATGAGAACCTGATTGGCGCCTCTGCCTTTTGAATGGCTGAAGGGGTCTAATTGGCATATAACGCACTATAAATTTATTAGCGTGCCTCGCCTATCCTTGGTGGATCTTCTACTGTTAACCACCAAGAAATTACCAATTTCCAGGAGTTAGTCACTCAAGTCGCACTATAACTAGGTTTTAAAAAAAAAAAAAAAAAAAAATCCACCCCGCTTCTGTTATAAATCAGGCTTCTGCCTGGTACAGCAGCTGTCCAGTTGCAAATGAGTCACTTGGGTCAAGAAGTTTGAGTTGCAGGGAAGAGCACGTGTTTACCAGGAAGCTTACCGCTTCTCCTCACCCCTGCCCCGCTGCCTTGCGCTCCTCCTCGCAGGCCGTCACCCCGGCCCCAGCTGCACAGGCCAGGGACGGGCAGGGGGACACGGCAGTTCGCTGGCAGTTCCCGTTGATGGCTCTGATGTTCTCACTGATGCAGTCAACGCTGGGGTGTACCATGCAAAGAGGACAGAGCCACCCTCTCATTTCAAGAGCTTAATAGAAGTTTTCAGGAGCAGACGTAATTATTCCAATTACTTCTCTCTGGTTTTTGAGACACACACTCAAGAGTCACAAATTAGAAAATAATATTCACATGTTTCTTCTAATTGGTAACAGATTAGAGGCATCTCAGCTCTCTAAATAATTTCCAAATGTGCCCGAAGAGACTGTGAAGGGGCGTGGAAAGGTGTGGAAAGCCAAACGCTGTTTTGCCGAGCAAGCGGGAAACCGCTGCGGTGGTGCCATGTGGGAGGGCCTCCTCACAGAACTTGTTTTCAGGTCCGATTTTTTTTATTCTTTTCGTCACTTTCTTTCTGTTGAAAGGGAGCAGGGATGGCGGCTTCACGTTTTCTTACCACCTTGTAAACATTATCCTTAATTGTAAACATATTTATGAGCACATTTCATAAATACGTCAGCCACATTTGTTTTTTATTTTACCCCTACACACACGCATGCACACACACACACTTGCATATATGTGCTCGCTTTTATGTCCCCTCTACTGCTGAAAACAGACTTGGAGGCATCTGTGGCTCGCTTTCTGTCCAGGAATTTTGAGGGGATAAAGCCAAAGGCCGCGGTTGGGCCAGGCTGCCCAGTATACCGTTTTCACTTCAACGCAGGAGATACACGATCCTCTAAATCATAAGGGCCCTTGCCTGTCTTTTCTCCTAGTGGAATTTGGTTTTGTCAGATATTGTTTTAGAAAACTGGTTGCTTCTCTAGAAAACCAATCAGTGGCTTAACTACCACATGACCCAGCAATTGCCCTCTTGGGCATTTGTCCCAGAGAAATGAAAACTTACGTTCAGAGCAAAAAACTGTGTACATTAACATTTTGGCAGATATATTCCTAACAGTCAAAAGCTGAAACCACCCAGCTATCTTCCAGCAGATGACTAGCTAAACTGTGGTGCGTCCCTGCCGTGGAATACTTCTCAGCAATCGCAGGGAACAAACTGAGCACACCTGACAGTATGGATGGCTCTCAAGGACGTTATGCTCAGCGAGAAAGTCCAATCCCCAAAAACTGTGACTCCACGTCTGTAATAACATTCTTGAAATGACAAGACGGGAGAGAGAGAGAATAGATTAGGCATTGCCCGGCAGGGGCTGGGAGGGGCAGGTGGAGGAGGGGGCAGGTTCTCATAGGGCAGCAGGAGGGAGCCTGGAAAAGGTGGTGGTGGACACACAAACCTGCATGGGTAAAACCACGTAGAACAGAGTGCGCGCACACAGACACAGATGAGTGTGTGCAAAGCTGGGGAATCTCAGGAAGGGGGGCAGGTTGTTAGTCTCAGTGTCCTGGTTGTGATGTTGGACTATCGCTTTGCAAGGTGTTACCACCACTGAGGGCAGTTGGGTAAAAGGCACATGGGATTTCTCTGTGTCATTTCTTACACCTTCATATGAATTTACAATTATCTCAAAATATAAAGTTGAAGCTTAAAAGAAAGACCAAAAAAGGAGAAAAGTGGCTTCAATTAAAAGAATCAGGAGAAATGGGTTGTTCCAGATCTGGGGCAGGAAAGTATGTGTTAGGTCTGGAACATCCTGCTGAGCCAGAAGGCAAGAAATTGTCAAGGGATGAGGGTGATAGGCAACAGAAGCTGGCTCGGTGGGGCGCCCACTGGCCAGACTTGAAACAATTAAAGCATCAGAAAGAATGCTGGTAACCAATGCTATGGGTCCACAGCGACAGTCAACAAAGAAGCCAGGGAGAAGCTCTCCTTTACAATAGAATGCCAACTGATAAATAGAGAAGGAATGAGAGCATTAGAAACTCCATTCTGCAGCCAAGAACATAATCACTGACTCAGGGATTGTCAACAGATGCTGTGGCTCTTGGGGAAAAGGATATATGCGAGTCTCAGGGTGTCACCCTACAGATCCCTCGTTAATTATAAAGGGACAGACCTGGCAGCCCCCACTTTAACCATGCACTCAGACTCAGCTTCAGCAATGGGACAGCCGGGCAGCGTGTGCCTCCTGATGTGGTGCTCAGGTCACCCGTGGCACTTGGGCACTGTTTTTATTAAAAGTATTTGACCTGTACTTTCATGATTTTTCTGTAAACCCACAACTTCTCTAATTAAAAAAAAAAAAAAAAAAAAAAGAACAAAGCTGAGCCTTTGAGCTCAGTTGAGATTAACACATATATATGGAGGACAAAAATACATATATATATTTTACCTGAATTGAATCACATGAAACCACACTGGGGGTCATTCTGCAATAGAAGTTGCTTGGAATCTTCAAAAAGTTCAAAGTGGGAAATGGATGTGGCTCAAGCAAGTGGGCTCCCGTCTGCCATATAGGAGGTCCAGGGTTTGATTCCCAGGGCTTCCTGGTGAATAGCAAAGCTGGCCCACATGGAGAGCTGGCACAGCAAGATGACGCAACAAAAAGAGACACAGAAGAGAGATAATAAGAGATGCAGCAGACCAGGGAGCTGAGGTGGTGCAAGAGATTGAGCGCCTCTCTCCTACTTCAGAAGGTCCCAGGATTGGTTCCCAGTGCCACCTAAAGAGAAGAGAAGCAGACACAGAAGAACACACAGAGAACAGACAGCGAGCACAAAACAACAGGGGATGGGGGCGGGTGATAAATAAATAAATCCTTAAAAATATAAAATCAACATAATGGAAGACCCAACAGAGGGGTAGGATGGGGGGTATGAATTATAGGTGAAAGGAGATTAGACCAGATAACCAAATGCAAAGCATCATCATTGATTGAGTCCTGGATTGAAAGAAAATGTCAGCTCTAGAGGATATGTTTGGAACATTTTAGGACAACTGACCACAGACCACACATTCGATTCCTTGAGTGTACCCATGTGGGCACCAGAGTGGACATCCAGCTTCAGAGACTGTAAAGGAACAGTAGAGAATGCTCAGAGTCTGGGATTTTTTGTTTCATCAAAAGTAGTGAGTGCTGACTGAAAGGATTCTGCAAACCCCTTAACTGACTGTCACGATGTACCGTCCTAAACTGTCGTAATGCATGAGAGTAGAGGGGGGAAAGTGTGAACTTGCGGGCAGAAACCAGACCTGGTCTGCTCCTGCAGCAGCCAGCTGCCCCCCCTCAGACAGAGCCCTGCCTCCCACTTTTAAATATATGTGGGAGGTAGATGTAGGGTGACTGGTTCTTAACCTTGCCAAGTTAAGGACATTAGATGACTCATTTCCTTTCACCATCACTTCATAAAGGAAAAGCCACTTACACATTCAAGAAGTAGGAAGGATGTAATATCAGGAAAAAACCGTCCTGCACTTTCAGAAATTTAGCTTTACGCAAATCTCACTACACAGTCTGTGTTTTTCCCATTTCTCAGTGGACTGCTGATAGCCTTGCCACCTACTGATTCTTGCGAGCCGCTGGATTAGCCAGGACTGGCTGCAGAATTTGTGGGGCCCAGTGCAAAATGGAAACGTGGGCCCTCACCCTCGTCAGCTGATTATCAAGAATTTCAAGATGGCGGCAGTAGAACCTTAAACCAAGCCTGAGGCCCTTCTGGGCATGCAGCTGAATGGATCACATGCCTGTGACTCTGGGCCTGGGGCCTGCGGACCCCTGAGCTTCTTTCTGTGCCACCATTCTAGGATCTTCTCTCAAGAAAAAACTCAGCCGACAGAGCCTAAATTTTGCATTATCAACACTAGTGACATTGGGCAGTTAAAACTCCTTGACAATTGTGAAAAATCAAACATCTGACCCATTTCTGCCTCATGATCCTGGGAGGTAGAGGTTTGGTGGGTTTTAATTAAGGGATTTAGCTTTAGCTTGTTAAATAGCAATGTTTCCCATACTCTGGAGAATTCACTTATATACTCATGATAAATCATTCTTGCAGTCAGCTCCACAACTAACCTTAGAAAAAAATTAACCTAGTGCACGTGGAGATTTTGGTTGAATATTTTGAACATTTGAGATTAGTTGAGGAGGAAAAGTCAGCCGTTACTCATTTGTTGATTTTTCTCTAAAAGGCTCATGTATTACGTAGTCTTTAATAAATTCAGTAGCCATTCCATTGGAATGGAATCATTCTAGGCTAGTACAAGCGGTTGCTCTCAGGCCATTGCCACCGCAGAGGACATCAGTCGAACTGAAGGCAGGATCAGAAAGCCCCAGAAAGCTAACCCTGTCAGCAGCGTCTTTCAGCACCTTTACGTTTTCTTATCTTTGAAACAAGCTAAAAGGCAAATTCAGTTTAAATGTGTTTTCCATCTGCATATACTCTAGAATGCGCTTCCTATTTTAAAATCTGTTTTGTTGTTGTTTTCCTTCTTCATTTGGCCATTGAGGGACCATGTGACTCTAAAGCCCTCCTCCTCCCACCTCAAATTACAAGGAGAATAACATCAAGAAAACTGTTGTTCAGAATCTGTAGTGTCATGTCAATCACCAAGAACTGGAACTCGTTCAGCCACTCAGCGGTCTTTACAGAAAAGCTACTCAGAGTTCTCTGTCATCTCCAAACGTGCTGCCACTTCGCAGCCTACAGCTCGCTCTCCGCCGTGGTTAACAACCCCTTAACCAAAAGTCCTCAAAAAGCTGCCAGGCCGTCCTCAGTCCTTGGCAAGCACACCCTCTGGTCTCCCTACCTTTTTTTTTTTTTTTTTTTTTGAGTCATTGTAGGTTTACAGAAAAGCCCTGCCCAAAGCCCACAGTGCTTTTAGCTCACACACATGCACACAGATGCCCTATTGTTAACACTGTGCCTTAGTGCGGTACCTTTGTCCCAAAGGATGAAACACTATGGTTGCGATTATAGTATTAACTGTGGCCCCCGGTGTCTATTAGGGAGCACTCTGTGTGCGGTGCGGTTCTGTGTTTTCTGTTTTTATTCTGCGAACATACGTACAACCTAAGAGTTCCCACCTTAACCGCTTTCAGGGACGCAGCCCAGTGGCGGCAGTTCCATTCACAGTGCGGAGCTGCCACCACCACGACGCAGCCTTTGCACTCTCCCTGGCTTTTTGGGTTACGAGTAGACCTTGGGTTTCCCTCTCCCTGGTATTCAGAGAGCCCTGGTGCGTGTACAGTGAGGACCTGAGCGGAGGAAAAGGGCCATTTCTCTTATCTGTTTCTGATGCGATATGTTCCAAAGCAGACTGCGTCAGCCGCCGTTATGGCGACTTAATTCCCTGCGATGGGGCCCCGCTGCCGGGGCTGCCGTGATGGCGTTCCTCACCGCGTTTCCCGGAGCCCAGGACCGCCTCGGCCCCCCACACTCACGCGGCGCAGAGGCATCGCCGTGTACGCTTTTCTCTAACGTCCAAGTACAGAAACTGCCCGTGTGCGTGTGGCCAGTGCAGCTGAGCTGCGATTACTGTGCAAACACACACACAATTTGCAGATTAATTCACAAACATAATTCAGAAAACTAGCTTTGAGCAGATTAACGAAGCTGTCTGTGCTCAAATTCCGACGAGGTAAGGTGTGTGCTAGTGGGAACGTGGCGGGGTCCAGACTCCAGGAGTTTGCAGGTCTAGATGGTGACATTCTGGAGATTTCTCTTTTTAATTTTCTGCATGTTTTGTCCTTTTTTTATGGTTAGTTAAAAAAAAAAAAATCAGAGATATTAAAAATTAAAATATCTCATCTGCTTCTGCGACAATCGAGATGCTTTGGCTCCCTCTTTCCGATAGTATAAAATTTTTTTGAAAGTTATTTTCTCAGAAGTTGGACTTACTCTAAGTTACTTTCAGTCCCTCCACTTTAAGCCCCCTCCCCGCACTCCACGTCTCCCTGGCCTCCTGGGCGCCCCCTCTGCGGCCAGTCCCCCTGATCTGCCCCAGCTCTGTAACTCCTTGTCACTGACCTCACCTCCTCGTCCCACGGTCCCTGAAGACACAGCCCTGGGCCCACCTCCCCGTCTCCTCTTCCCAACACACGTGGGAACGCCTGTGCTTGGTCGTGGACAGGTGTCCCTCGCCACAAACTAGTGCCTCTGTCCCTTTCTGTGCCCACCCCACCGCCTTCCAGAAAAAAAGGAGGGCGCTCCACATACTAAGATCACCAGCCACTCCTATTCCCCAGAGCTTGGTCCTACCCATCAGAGCCCTGAGGACCCAACCTGCCACCCTGGGGGGGTCAGCTGTGCTGGTCATCGTGCCGTTTCATCCTCAGCCCTCTCCGAGCACCCTGTGCCCTCCCTGGCTCCCATCCCCAGCCTGCCCTGTGCGCTTGTCGAGGGCTGACCCAGGCGCTGTCCTCCCTGAATCTTCATCCTATCCTGAGACATGGGCGTCTTTTCCCCCATCTTACAGATAAGGACCTCGGGGTCCAGAAGCCTGCAGTCACTCTGCTGGTGTCAGGAAAATTTGAATTCAGAGCTGTGGGAATCAAAACCTGCAGCAGCTGGGTGAGGTAGGGAGACTGTGAAAAGGGCTGGGAGAAGAGCTGTGCATAGGTATGAGCTCTGTACCTCACCCAGGAGCCAGAGCCCCTGCAGGTCCTGAAGCACCCGTGGGCCTCCTAGAATCGATACCAGCAGGGTTCCAGCCCCAAATCCCCCTCCCCTCCAATGCCCTCTGCCCACACTGAACCCAGAAGTAGCTGGGCTGTGTCCCTGCCTCCTGCAGCCTCTTCTAGGCAGCGCCCCTTGGGGGCGAATTCTGTTTCCTTTGCCAGCACTTGACACATCCGCCCCTACTGCCCTTACAGATGTCAGCATCAGCTCTCCCCAAGTATGTTGTCCCTTCTCTGACTCTGGGGAGGGGAGGACTGCAGGATCAGGCCACTGCCAGGCCCTTTCTGAAATCACAGCATATGCATCAGGTGGAGAATCACGGCAGGTTGCAAAGATGGGCGTGCAGGAATTTTAGGAGCCCACGTTTCGGAGACGGGTAAAGCAAGTTTGTGCAAATCTCACTATTTTTGTGCTGCTCTTTTTCTTTTTTTTTTTTTAAACCAAACTCCACAGAATGTCTCCCCACCTCAGCATTTGAATCGACTTCCCTGGATGCATTCTGACCTGTCCTTCTGTCTGTCTCGGTGGCAGAAGACATGCCATGATCCTAGGAAACAGAGGAGGACTTCTTTTCTAGGCTCACAGGCCAGCAGGAAGGTACAGTCGGCAGGGGCCACAGGCAAGTGAGAGCAGTTTGATCTGCCTGGGTCCATCGCTGGCTGGCCTCAGTGGAGAATATAAAACGTCACACTTAGCTGCCTTTAGAATTACGAACAGGGTTTACCATCAGTCTTGATGAGTAAACTTCCATTTTACCATTGTAGCCAGATGAAGGTGGAAGATTGGGCGGGAGTGGCAGTCCGGGGAGAGTTGACGAGCTTGGAGGCTCAGGAAGCTCGGAAGTGGCACCCCTTGCCCCATGCACTGTGGGAAACCCTTGTGGGTTCTCCCTGCCCTTGGACCTGCCCTTGGACTTTCTGGTTGGCAGCCTTCTGGGTGCTGGCTTCTGGGTGCCTGCTTGACTTGTTTCCACACTTCAAAGTCCGTGCTTGAAATAAACATGGCTGTAGCTGGAGAAAGGGCCTGGGGGTTGGGGAGTCACGCAGACACCCTAGGGACATTGGTCCTTCTTGCAGAGCAGCAGCCTCAAGCCTGTTTGGCCTCTTGGGGTCTCTGTGGTCTTGTCCAAGCCTGAGCGGGGACGGGGTGCCCTCCTCCAGCCCACCGGGGCCACCTGGGGGCAGATGTCCCAGCCGCTGCAGCCGAGTACAGAACGAGCTTTGACTGGCCCGTGTGTCACCTGGGCTGGGTGGGGGTGAGGGGCAGTTGGACCAGCCAGACCCTGTGCTCTGTGGGTGACCAGCACCCCGCTTCCTGGCCAACCCTGTGGAATCCCAAGCGGGTGGTTCATATTTGAGATGCATGGGCTCGGAGCCTGGGCTGTGATTCCCAGGCATGGGAGAATAAACATAAGTGAATTCTTTCCCTCTGGGGATAATTGCCAGGGAGTGGAGCCTGAGGAGCAGTTTGGGTCCCTCGTGGCAGCAGGGGGTGGGTGGCGTGCTGGTGACACCGGGGTGGTGTCTCCGGGTCCTGCAGGGATAGGCCAGTAGGACCTCAAGGTCTGGCTTTCGCTTTCTGGATCTGGACAGTTCTGCCCTGAAGCCTCAGCTCCCAGGAGAGGGGCCCACGGCTGCTCAGAGAACATGCTGGGGTCCATACACGCTGGCACAACAGCTAGTGCTTTGCTGCCCTCGGGAGGGATGTGTTTTATAGATTTATCTGCCAAAGTGCAAAGCTCAATGGTGACGTTCATTTGAGTGGGCCCAGGGAACGGAAGGCGGGGGCTTTCCCAGCACCCTGTGGCTGAGTGCCTTCTGCCTCGTCATCCAGCAGTCGTCTCCCAAGCTGCTCCTCCTCAGACAACAGGGTCAGCGGGCCCTTAAGTCATCTAACCTGTCCGGGGGAAACTGAGGTGGCCCCATCAAGCCAGCGCCTGCCCCAGAATAGAAGCTACCGGATTGTCACGTCCGAGCTCAGGAAACCCAGTGCTGGCAGGCGGCCCTCTTCCAACGTCTCCTTCAAGCCTGCTTGGAGGTTCCCAAGGGAAACCCGGCAGCCCACCGCTCCAGACTGCACAAGAGCGAGGTTGTGCTTTCATTAGCGCTCGTGTGGTGGAATCATTTCCTGCTCAACCCGGCCAAGCTCTGAACAGGCAGGTGTTGGAAGGGGCGGCCAGGTCACAGCAACAGCCACGAGGGCCCCAGGTCGCAGCTAACCTTAGCGCTAAATAGAGGGCGAGACAGACCCGGGCTTAGCACACAGGTACAGGGCTAGACAAAGAAGATGCAGCTCACGGCTCTGAGCCCCAGGCCTTCTGGAAGCCAGGGCTGAGCCTCTTTGCACCGAGCAGAGTCAAGGAAACCTGCCCGGGCCCACTCATCGTCCTGGGCCCACAGCTCCGCCCGCACCTGCAGCCCGGGCACACTCACCTGTGACTTACGGGCGTAATAAGCCTAATACGGTTGACTTTATTTAATTAATAATGATCCCACTCCGTTCCTCCGAGCTCATAAAACACCCTGCAAGTTGGCAAAAACACTCATAATATCGATCCGAGGTCAGGCGGGATATTTATTTTGCCTTTGCCCCACGCACATAAATCCTCGCTGGCCGGGTGCCTCCTGGTCTCGGCGGGCGGGATTTGCAGTGGCCAGTTTCTGAAAAGCTTTCTGCAATTAAGGAGTAAACAGGCATGGCGCTTTGTTGCAGGGCTGGGCCCTGTGGTCGGGCCGCCGTCCCCGCTGTCCCCACAGCCTGCCGCCGGACCCTTAGCAACGCGGCTGGGGGAGAAGGCATGCGTGGGGGCAGTGAACTGCTGAGCGCTCAGCCTGCAAGGGCCCCGCTCCTCCCGCCGAGAGGAAGCCTCTGTTTTCTCTCCATATTGTTCCAGGCCCCTCGTCCATGCCTCCCCTCCCTCCCAGTTCCTGTTTGGCTGGAGGCAGGAGGACACTTTGGAAATTCCTTGCTGCTAGCCCTTTCTTTTCTCTTCTTCCTCCGTCCTTCCTCTCCTCTTCTGTCACTGTTGCAAAACCGTGTGGGGCTCCTCCAGTTTCTCCCCCTCACCCCAAAATGTACCCGTGCTCCGATATTCTTGACGACAGAATCTCCTTTAAAAATCAATGTTGAAAAAATGCTCTCCCACCCTGTTAAAAAAAGACGTTTCCAAAGGAAGCAGAGTGACAAGTGACAGAAATACACACACACAAAAAAAAGCTCCTTCTCGATCTTTCAACATTCCCGGGGAAAGGGTTCCAATAAAGAGGGACGCTTTAGCCTTGGCACGGAGCCAGCTTGTGGTAAAAGTGCTTTATAAGAGCATTAAGTGAAAGCTTTGCCTGTGGACATCCAAGGCCCTGTTCCTAGTACCAC